>JAEIGP010000394.1:4910000-5302500 GCA_018904095.1 Zaprionus ghesquierei | reverse complement strand
GTTACTCAACACTGCATTGTTGTTGCTGTCGCTGTTGTTGTTGTTGTCGCTGTTGTTGTTGTTGCTGTTGTTGCTTGGTTGATTGAACCTAGCGCCAAGTGACACAAAGGCAACGCCAACGCAGCCAAAGCCAAAGCCAGCGCCAGCGCCAGTTGCTTCTCACTTGCCATGGGGGTGTGCAGTGGGCGCACACACACACACACACACACACACGTTCGGGCATTTGCGTGTGTGTGTGTGTGTGTGTGTGTGAAACAAGAAAATGGTCAAAGCAGATGAAGTCATCGCAATTTGTTGCCTTGAAAAGCAGCCAACATCAGCCAAGTGACGATGGCTTAGCTCCAACACCAACACAACAGCAGTTTCAGCAGTTTAGTCTGCTGCCAACACACACACACACGCACACTCACACACTATAATAGTCTAAAATTCGCGCATTACAAGTTAATAATCATGGCACAAGAGCCTCATCGCATCGCCTCGCGTCGCGTCGCAACTTTGGCTTGGCCAATGCATATCCCCAGTTCTGTGACACAGTGGTTCGAGTCATAGTAGTTACTCAGTGAATTTACTATATTATCTATTTTACTTAGCAATCAATTCCTTCGACACGTGGCTGTTCTCTCTCTCTCTCTCTCTCTCTGTCTCTCTCTCTCTGTCTCTTTGCAGAGTTCATTTCGAGCTAAAAGAGAATGTTGTACTCCCTAGGCCTCTTTGGATAATACATGCTGTGCACACCAGGTGGCCACAGGGCTTACAGTTTGCGAAAGTTTGTATACCCTAAACTATACTCTATACCCTACTATACTCTTCTCATATACCCAACTTTGGCCTTAAAGAAATCAAGTAGTGCTTGAACAACTAAACAGTTAGATACATCAAATTTGTCATCAACTTAAACGAAATCTAGATTTCTCCTTTAAAATTTAAATAAGAACTCCAATTATAGTGAATTTCCGCTTCGGTGTTGAGAAAATGTTCAACTTTCAAATGCGCTTTAATTAGATTTTTTTTTGTGTTTGGTTGAAAGAAATTATGAACCGACGCATCGTTTGAAATTGTCTAATTAGAAATTGTACTGTTGCCTTTATTGGTGATGGATGACGACGACGGCAATCAAACCAAATGCGGCAAGCAACTGTTTTAGCAAAAACAAGCAAAAGAAAGCTACAGTCACCCGTTGGTGAAATACCCTGCGCACAATATAAAACAAGTAAGAAAGGCTACACATGTTAAATCGGCCGATAGGTTCTATGGCAGCTATACGATATATCGGTCTAATTTCGATCAAATTTTGACAGCCTTTAAAGGGCATACTTAGACATATATCGAGTAAGTTTCATAGCGATATCATGAAAAATAACAAAATCACCGATAGGTCCTATCGCAGATATACGATATATCGGTCTAATTTCGATCAAATTTTGACAGCCTTTAAAGGGCACACTTAGACATATATCGAGTAAGTTTCATAGCGATATCATGAAAAATAACAAAATTCGACCGATAGGTTCCTATGGCAGCTATACGATATATCGGTCTAATTTCGATCAAATTTTGACAGCCTTTAAAGGGCATACTTAGACATATATCGAGTAAGTTTCATAGCGATATCATGGAAAATAACAAAATTCGACCGATAGGTTCTATGACAGCTATACGATATATCGGTATAATTTCGATCAAATTTTGACAGCCTTTAAAGGGCATACTTATACATATATAGAGTAAGTTTCACAGCGATATCTTGAAAAATGACAGAATTCGACCGATAGTTTCTATGGCAGCTATACGATATATCGGTCCGATCCGGCTCGCTTTGACTTACTTACGGCGTGCAGCATATAGAAACATGTATGCCAAGTTTCATTAAGATTGCTCTAAAACTGAGAGACTAGTTTGCGTTGCAACAGACGGACGGACGGACAGACGGACATGGCTAGTTAGACTCCCCTGTTCAAAAAACTTTATATTGTTATGTATTTGTACCATATATAGTATTTATTGCTGACTTTTACGCCTCAGTCACTTACACAAACTTAGTATACCCTTTTCTGAGCATTCAATCAAATGTGAATACACTGAAACACCTCATAAATGGGTGGTTTATGATTATAGTTTCGAATAGGTTGAGTTAGGTCGATTAGAGACAAGGAAAATATCAATAATTCTCTTTGATTATAATTATACATACTTTTAAGGCCCTAGCAAACGTTTTTAGCCTTTCACCTGTACACCGCTTAAAGTAACAGACCCACTAATAGACTCAGTATACCCAACATTGGGGACTGACGCGCACCATAAACGTTTAATTATATGAGGTTTTTGTTGTTCAAACTTTTGCCAGCATATTTTATGTCTTTTCGTTTGCTGCTTCTTCTGTCTTCTTCACCTTCAACTTCTTCTCTGTTGTGGTATTAGATTTGTATATATATATAGTATATATATTCACCCGTATTGTACAAAGCGTTGACATGCAGCAGATACGTTACCCGCACAGCTAATGGCACAGCTAATGCCAATGCCAATGCCGATTGTGATGTCGATGACGATGACGATTACGATTGTCGATGACAATTGTGACTAGCGAACCGAAAGTGAAACGTTGAATAAACCTATATATATTTTTGCAATTTCCGTTTCCCACGAATAAACAAAAGAGACAACAGCAAACAGCATTAATAACAATAACAACAATAGCAACAATAATGACAGTAATAACAAACAATGTTTTACGACAACAAAATGCAAAGTTTCTTCTGTTTCCACCTCATCTGCTGCTTCTTCTTCTTCTTTTTCTTCTTCTTTGTCGCAGCGAAAGCGAAATGCAGCCAAGCAATTAAAAAAAGAAGAAAAAAAAGAATTGCCGCGACATCATCAAAGGCGCAAAAGATCAGAGAATTCGCTTTCTTTAATAATAAGAAGAGTTGCTTTTTATACCGTTCGATCATTGAAAATGGTCAAAAAGGGGTATACTAAGTTTGTGCAAATGTATGTAACAGGCAGAAGGGGACAGATAGCAGACCCCATAAACTAAATACATGTATTCTTGCTCAGTATCACTAGCCGCGTCGATTGAGTCGATGTCCGTCTGTACTTCTGTCCGTCTGTCTGTTTGAACGTCGAAATCTCAGCTATTACAAAAGCTAGAGACACCAAATTTCACATGAAGGTTCCTGTATACCATAGGTAGATCGAGTTTATTTTCAATTTTTGCTGCCACGCCCACCGCCCACGCAAATCGATAATTTACGATTATCAGGAGAAATATTAAAGTTACAGCTTTCTGCTTTGGTATGAACATAGATATTCATGTTAACGTTTTCCGTAGTTCCACTGCTTGCGCCTTTGCAGCATATCGTGACGTTATCGTCCCGATGCTTCGTTTCAAAACGCTATTCAAAGATACATAGATCTGATTTAAACTATAGGTGGCAGATGAACTTGTGCAGTATGATTCAAAACTGGGCGAACGGTATCCTACGGTCGGGCGCGCTCGACTGTAGCTTTCCTTACTTGTTTTGTCGTTCATTTCTTTCATAAGGGAACTATCATTGTATAGCATTGTTATCGATAACATGTCGCGTTGACTAGCGAGGAGATACGAGCTCGCTTATCAACAATTGTTAGCTTCTCAACATACATGATCGTTATCGGTCGCTGGGAATATGTAGATTTTACCCGAACAGTTTGAATTGTTCTTGTATAATAATAGTATATAACAAGTGATTTATATAGCGAATATTTAAAAAAAAAACGAAAATCATTTCACATTTCTTACGTAATTTAAGCGATAAACACATGCTAATCATCTATATAATTGTTTTCCATCGCCGCATACATATCTACATATGTATTACTTTATATTCTCGCACGCCCTACAACAATGAAACTTGTTGTTGTTGTTTCACATAAATCGAGTTCACTTCGAAAGATATGAAATCTGAATTCCGCTTAGTATTCCATGCAAATATCGCCAATCAGTGACTTACATACAAGTGTAGACCCCGAACAAAGCCGGTCTTTGCTTCACTATGCACATGCACACACTCAGACACGCAATATGAAATATGTGCACACACACACGCACACGCACACGCACACACACACACACACACAGTGAAGGTATTTGTTTACGTAGAAACTTGCATTGCAGCATGGTACGCTGATACGTCGCTGCATACTATGCAAATGCGCGCAAACACCCACACACCCACACACCCACGCACTGGGCACACTGGCAACTTATGCTCGAGGGCTGGTGAATTGTGGATATAGCCAATATCGAAGCAACATCTGATCTAACAATTCAAACTGTCTGATTGAGGCAAAACGATAATGAAATTAAGGATCATAAGTATCAAACAATATATATTTCCGCTTAAATCTCAACTAAGTTATGATATATGCAAAGTGAGGTTAGAAATGACGTCGACAGTGCTTGATAGAATCTCGCGCTTACGTATCAAACTTATTACATATTTGAAATTGTTATGGCAATTTCATAAAATTACAATTCTTTCCCCAATGTCAATATAATCATTCCTTAGTCCGCTTTTCCAATCATTCTTAATCATTCTTCAATTCACTTTGCAGCTAAAAGCTTTGCTTTTGCGATTGATTAATGATTGCAGCTTCTTGATAAATTGACGAACTGAGGCCTTAATTGATTGCATAATTGATAATGAGTTTCCCCTGTTCATTTTATCGCTTCTATCGCCTTCTCTTTTTCTCCCTCTCTCTGTCTTATCCCTTTTTCACTGGCAAAGCGTAAGCGATGACAGCAGATTCAATTGCGTTAAACTTGGGCACTTTGTTACGTTTTGTTGTTGCAGCCCTGGAGTATTTCACTACGCACACAGATGAACAACAAGAAGAAGGAGAACAGCAACAGCAACAACAACAACAACAACAACAGCGGCGAGAGAACGCCACATCAATTGCCTGCACAACAAATGCAATTGGCTCGCGTGGGGCACATGCACATGCGAGAGCGGGAGTGCGGGAGAGCGGGAGAGCAAAGTGTGCTAGAGGCGGGCAACGAGCTAATAGCGTCGGAGTTGTAGCTGCTTCTTCTATGGCACATATTATAGCACACATTTTTATTGTATACCCTGTACGCGAAGCTTGTCGGGGTAGTATGTGCTTGCTGTGCATGCATGCTTAAAGATAGCTGCTCTCTTTTCTCTCTCTCTCTCTCGCTCTTCTCTATTTCGGGCTTATCAACTTGCACTTTCTATACCCTACAGGATATGTGCTCGTCTGGCATACTCTGCTGGCGCATTCTAAGTTGTTTTCTATTTGCGTGTGCGTGTGCATGCAACTGCCACCACCAGCGGCAGCAGCACTAGCAGCAGCAACTGAAGCAGCGCTGCAGCAATCGCCTTTGCCGCACCACCCGCTTGGCCCATGCGTTGATTTTCGATTTTTCACCATTCTTGAAAATTGTTGGCCTGCATATGCAGCCCGCTCCCCTTTCATCTGCCTCACTCAATCTCCCTTTCTCCCTCTCTCTCTCTCTCTCCCGCTTTGTGTTTGTGTGTGAATCGTAATCAATTTGATTTTGGGCATGCACTGCAGTAAAGCCCCACTTCGCCTTCACCACGGCAATCCTTGGCCAGCCCTATCCCACCACCCTTTTTCAACCCGCTGCCCACCTACTCACCACATTCAGGCGTTTGCTGCAGTTCCTGTTGTTGTTCTTGTTGTTCTTATTGCTGCTTCTGCTGCTGTTTCCCTTCCTGTTGTTGTTGTTGTAGTTGCTCCTTCAATTGTAGGCGGTGTCCCTGCGCTGCATAACGGTTAAAATACATGTTTGAGCCATAGATGAAGTTAATAATTGATCAAAGCTCGACACACACACACACATACACATACACACACGCACACTTAGCACGTACGCACACGCATTTGCGTGTAGAAGCAAAAAAAAAAACACAACAATAAAAAAAGTTATACATATCACAAGAGCAACAACAATGCTGCTGCTACTTTAGCGGCTGCTGCTGCTGCTGCTGCGCTGCCCTTCGCTTAGGTTATGTACACACTGCTTGACATTTTAACTAGTTTTCGCTTCGCTGTATGTGTGTGTGTGTGCGAGTGTGTTGTGCGAAAAGTTTGAATTTTCTAGTAAGTAATTGTAAAAACCAATTTGGCATTGTTTATGGCACACACCGTAAGACGTATAACACACACACACACACACGCACACGCATAAGCAATCGTACGCACGTACCCAAGCAGCGACACACGTGAGCGCACTTTGTTGTTGTCAAATGTAAATAGTTAACAAAAATTTTACCAGCAGGCGCAAATGCGTGTCTTGTGCTGCCAAATAAAAAAAAAACACTAGCTCCTCAAAAGTAAAAACAATAACAATAAGTCGGCAGAGCAGCGACGACGACGACGTCCGCGCGAGAGCAACGACAGCGACGACCAGACCGACGGGAATTCAATGAAACGCAGGCATTGCATTGCGCAGGTCTCGCAGTCGGCTTGCCGCCAAGAGAGCGCAGCCGGAAGAGTGTGACGTCACAAACTTCATGCGTTGCAAAGCAATTTGAAACTCACACAACTCCAATTGGTTTCCATGCCATGCAATACCCCTAGGTATAAGCGGTGAACTTCAGAGAAGAAGATAATTACTATTTATTAAATGTTATAAAAGTTATGTAATTAAAATTGTATAAATAAAATGGAATTACATCAACACAAGCTTTATCTGTTTGCCTGCATAACGATCCCATACTAGCGCGAAGTTGTGACGACACAGCAAGAGAGCGCAGCAAAGAGAATGAGAGAGGTAGGCACACTCACTCAAAAACATTGCTATCGCGGCAACGTCAAAGACATATCGTTATCGGAGTCAGAGTTGGGACGAGCCAATCTTTGAACAGCTGATAAGCTACAGTGCAGCTCAAACTGTTTTGTCAACAGCTGCAATAACAAACCCGCGCGTAACCTTTTAAATGGTATCTGCCTTTTTTTTCCACATAAATGAATCTGTTTTCTGATCTCCCTGTGTGGTTCGTTCCATCACTTCTGCTTGAATCATCAATGAATGCAGCACGTAAACAGCTCGCGATGCTTGCGCCGCGATAAAGGATTATTAAATTAACAGCAACAAAGAACAGCAGTGCGAAAGTGCAGCGAACAAAGAACGACCGCAGGCAATGAATGCGGGCAGATACCGCAGAACTGACTCACGCAATGATGCTGCGTACTTATTAAATAAATGCATATGATAATGTATAGCGCCAGCAGAATGTCGTCCTAGATTATTTCATATATACTTATATAGCTTACGCTATTACGTATTTAATGCTTAATTTTTGTAAGTGGAATTGAATTTGCTGCATGATATTTGAATAAATTATTTGTAATTTAAATTTTATTACCTTGAAGACAATGAAGCATATTTATGAAGCATATTTAAAACTTATCTTATTCTCGCTAAGTGTATGTTTGAGTATATGGTCACTCTAGATTTTTGAATTAAACGCCAACAGCTGTCTCAGTAAGTAATCGAAATGATGGCGATAGTTCTTTCTGCGCTTTGCTATTTACCAAAACATCGATAACAATTTGCGAAAATCGGGCGTCTAGTGAATTTTCTTTTGGCTGCCACGAAGCTGCGCCGCATTTATTTTAATCAATTTCATTTTGTTTTTTAACTTGTTGTGCGCAAAAGAATAAGCAAAACGCAGCACATGTGATGTGCACAATTTCGGTGTGTTTAACTGTGTGCAAAGCCGTGAATGGAATTGCGTGTAGTTCAGCCCAAGCATCCCAATAAGAAACGTCCATCGCAAAAGCCGCACCGGCATTTTGTGAGAGAGTCAACAGTAAAGCCAATATACCGGTCATGACTGTCGATAGTGGAACAGCGTCGGCGGCGGCCAGGGCAAAGGGTCTCCTAACCTGGGAGAAACAGGAACATCTGGTTAAATTGTCAATACTTTTGCTAGCCGCTGTTTTGTGTGAGTATTTTGCATGGCAACAACATGTATGAATTCAATTTTTGCGGAGGCGGAGACGCCAGTGTATGTGTGTGTGTGTGTGGGTGTATGTGAATTGCTAATAGGGATGAATAGATGCAGAAATTCATATCGATAGTTGTTGGGAAATGTACCGATAACACGCTATCGATTGCAAGCAAAATATTTTCCCTTCTCTAAACAAGAAACTAAAACTCGTTCATTTCGTTGCCTTTTGCAGCATTCGCCACACGCTTGTTTTCCGTGCTGCGCTTCGAAAGCGTCATTCATGAATTCGATCCATACTTCAACTACCGCACCACGCGGTTCCTTGCCGAACAGGGCTTCTACAAGTTCCACAATTGGTTCGATGATCGCGCCTGGTATCCGCTGGGCCGCATCATCGGCGGCACCATCTACCCCGGCCTGATGCTTACCTCCGCGGCCCTGTACAGGCTGATGTGGATGTTGAACATAACCATCGATATAAGAAATGTGTGCGTATTCCTGGCACCGTTCTTCTCATCGCTGACCACACTGGTCACCTATGCGTTAACCAAGGAAATACACGTGAGTATATTGATAGTTGAGGTTAAGACCGAACAGCGCATAAATGGAGCACGTGTTTGAACTGCTTGTATTCTCAATTGTAGAGCACTGGCGCTGGACTGGTTGCTGCAGCACTTATTTCCATTGTGCCCGGCTACATATCACGCTCGGTTGCCGGTTCCTATGACAATGAGGGCATCGCCATCTTCTGCATGCTCTTCACCTACTATCTGTGGATCAAGGCGGTCAAATCGGGCACCATCTTCTGGTCGGCCATGTCAGCCCTGGCCTACTTCTATATGGTATCCTCGTGGGGTGGCTACGTGTTCCTTATCAATCTGATACCCCTGCACGTGCTGGCCCTGATGATAACGGGCCGCTTCTCGCATCGCATTTACATAGCCTACAGCACGCTATATTGCGTTGGCACAATACTCTCCATGCAGATATCATTTGTGGGCTTTCAACCCATTCAGAGCTCGGAGCACATGCTGGTAAGTTCCTTAGCTTTCATATGTGACCCGGTTGAAAGTTGCATTCAATGATGATTACTTTTGTAATTCTTGATAGGAAGAGTATGAAACATACATGAGTACACTTAAAAAAAACTAGCTGATGCAACTCGTAGTGTTAAATCCCGTTTTTATGTGTATGAGTTACTAACGCTGTATATATTTCTTTCCTCAGGCACTTGGCGTCTTTGGTCTATGCCAGATACACGCCTTTGTCGACTATCTGCGCTCCAGAATGTCCAAGGAGCACTTCGATGTGCTCTTCAAGACGCTGGTCACAGGTGTGCTCAGCGTGGTGGCAATTGTGGGCACCCTGCTAACGCTGACGGGCAAGGTGTCGCCCTGGACAGGTCGCTTCTACTCGCTGCTGGATCCGTCATATGCCAAGAATCACATTCCAATCATTGCATCCGTGTCGGAGCATCAACCTACGTCGTGGTCATCGTTCTACTTTGATCTGCAGGTAAGAGAAGCGTTGATAGATTAACCTATGCTGTTTTGGATTATGATGACAACCTAAAACGATGTGCATGAGTTGCGCCTTAAAGCACCCAATGATTACAAGCACTTTGATCGCTGAATCCAATGCAGATGCTTCGCTTCTAAATGCGGCACAGTTGACTCAATTCTGTTTTGTTTGCCATTTACAGATACTTGTGTTCCTCTTTCCCGCCGGCCTCTACTTCTGCTTCTCACGCCTGACCGACTCGAATATCTTCATCATCCTGTATGGTGTGACTAGCATCTACTTTGCCGGCGTTATGGTGCGTCTAATGCTTGTGCTAGCCCCAGTGATGTGTGTGCTCTCGGGCATTGCCATCTCGCATCTGTTGGCCAAGTACATCAGAAGCGTCGATGCGGGCGGCCTTAAGCCGGCGACGGAGAGCAAGCGTCAGCACAAGAAACTGGAGCAGCAGAGCGGTGGCGTTAAGAGCGAAGTGGCCATTGGCTTTGTGGGCATCATTACACTGATGCTCATCGTGTATACCTTCCATTGTACCTGGGTCACCTCCGAGGCGTACTCCTCGCCCAGCATTGTGCTGAGTGCACGCTCCCATGACGGCGGTCGCATTATCTTCGATGACTTCCGTGAGGCGTACTATTGGCTGCAGATGAACACGCCCGAGGTGAGTGGACAGTGCCAAGATCGAAGCACTGACAAGTATTATTGTCGCAGCACAAGTGATGAATGCAATTGTAAATTCTTGATAGGAAGAGTATGAAACATAATGAGTACTAACAAAACTTTGCTGACACTGCGACAACTTGCAATTGACTTCAAGCTGCTTGGATCATTGCCAAACTGAGATTAAACTGTGCGTGTTTCTTTTCTCCTGCAGAATGCCCGCATCATGTCGTGGTGGGATTATGGCTATCAGATAACAGCCATGGCCAATCGCACCATATTGGTGGACAACAACACGTGGAACAATACGCACATATCGCGTGTGGGTCAGGCCATGGCCTCGTCCGAGGAGAAGGCATACGAGATAATGCGTGAACTGGATGTGGATTATGTGCTGGTCATATTCGGTGGCCTCACAGGCTATTCGTCCGATGACATAAACAAGTTCCTGTGGATGGTACGCATTGGCGGTAGCACTGATCGTGGTGCACACATCAAGGAGAAGGATTACTATGCGCCCAACGGAGAGTTCCGTGTGGACAAGGAGGGTTCGCCCACGCTACTCAATTGTCTCATGTACAAGATGTGCTACTATCGCTTTGGTCAGATGTACACAGAGGGTGGCAAGGCGCAGGGATATGATCGGGTGCGTGCAGCAGAGATTGGCAACAAGGACTTTGAGCTGGATGTGCTTGAGGAGGCATACACCACAGAGCATTGGCTGGTGCGCATCTATAAGGTCAAGGATTTGCCAAATCGAGGCGTCTAAGCGAGGCTCCTCCCGCTCGCGCTCTCTGTCTCTCAAATTTCGTACTGTCTCTCTATGTCTAACTGCCTCCATCTCTCTGTCTCTCTCTCTTACATTCGTATGCATTTTGTGCTCGGCAACTGTTTGTAATTTGTACATTCTTCTTAGCTTAGCTCTTAGTTTAGGCTTTATATATATTTTGTTTTATATTTTTTCAATTCTAAATTATAACCAAGAAATCTCACTGGAGTATTATTGTTGCCCCCTCTCTGTCATACACACGCATGCTGTCTCTTTTCAATTTGAGGCAAAGCAACAAGTGCATAAGCCTAGAGTGTAAGCGAGTAAGCGAACAAACAACAAAAGAAAAAGCGAATAAACACAAGTTGAAACAGAAATGGAAACATATAGAGAGGTTCGTCTTGGTTTATATTATATGTACTTGGATCTTGCATAGATATCGAATGTATTTGTTATAAGACAATTATGTGAATCTTATGATACAATATGATATATGTATGTATATAGAGTGGCAAGCTGTTACGATTGAAATTGTTAATCCCATGCATTGTGTATATCCTTATATTCTATATATGCCGATCTGCCGGCAACTCATCGCTGACAATGTCCTGCGCGCTGTGATAATGTCCATGCACCACATCCTCGTCGTCGGCCTGCTCCATGCGGGCAAAGAAATCATCGAGTCCATCCAGGGATGCCAGCACCTCGTGCGGCACCTCGTCCATTATGTCCACCTTAGCGGGATGCACTACACGTTCGTTCTGCCCGCCTTCCGCTTGCTCTTCGCCAGCATTGGAATTGCCATAGAGTTCACGCAGTGTGCGCCGTGTCAAATTGAACTCACGCATGCCGAACCCAATGCGCTGATTGGCATCCTCGGCAGCATGTCGACGCGCCGCTTTGCGTATGTCATGCTCCTGCTGCTCCAGGTCCGTGCGTGCCACCGCAGAGTTGTGAGCCGATGACCAGTTGCTCGATGCGGATTTACGTGATCTTTTTATAATCTGGCGACACTTGTTCGTGATGCCACCCACTATCTCCGAGAGCAGCGCCAGGCCGCCCATTAGATAACCAATGGCCATGAGCAGGAACATGCCCTCCGTGTCGGCGGTGGTTAGCTGGCGCTCCTCCTGTATGACTTCACGCAGCGAGCTGGTGGCGCTCGCCTGCAGCAGACGACCCGTCGACGAGCGTTGCATGGCCCAGCTGACCTCGTGGCCCAGTTTGATCAGCAGTCCGCTCTCCTGGGCAATCATGATCATTGTATCGATCTTGCGCTTGTACACGGAATCGCGTGGGAAGAGGTAACCAATCTGGAAGAGGGCAAAGCATTCCTCGCTCAGATGCAGTGCCGAGCGACGCGAGAGATTCCTATGGAGTAGGAGAAGGAAAAGTAAAATCTTAGTGATTGTGCTTGCCAGCCTGACGCGCGACTCACTCATTGGAATAGTTGGACTGCACCAGATACTCGAGACGCGCCTTGGAACCCAGAAAGGCATAGTTCCAGAAGAAACTCTGCGTCACATTGCCGATGCCCTCCTCCAGTGTGCCCACAAACTCCATTTTCTTGTACAGCTTCGAGGTGGATTCATGCGTAGAGTTCTGGAACCACGACTCCCAGCCGCCATTATCTGCATGGGGGGAGGGGAGGATTCAAAAAAAAGCATCAAGCTAGCTGCTGGGAATCCCATAATGAGCATTCCAATGCATACCCAACGTGCAGACGCGAAAGAATAGTCCCAGCAGATCCAGCACAGAATCAACGGTATCAGGAAACGCGGGCAGCGTGACAAAGGCAATGATGGAGCCCGTATAGCAGGACGTAATGATGATGGTAAAGAGCCAATAGGAGCCAATCAATAGACGTGTGGAAGTCTTCTGTGTGCTGCTCCACGAGTAGCGTCCGGTGAAGGTGAAGGCATTGGTGAACATGCCGAAGACATACCAGAACATATTCTCGATCTCGCCCCAGTTGCCCAAGAGATGTGACAGAGTTAGACGATCCGTAAAGACAATGGGAAAGACGCCACCCAGGTAGACACAGATCAGGGCCACCCAAACGGGCCACTGGAAGGGTCCCATGATCGCTCGATATTTGGGCAACGCCTTCGAGGCGAGCGTTATGAAGGCGGCGCAGTCTCTGGAGTGACCCACCGACATGTCTGTGTCTCGCAAACGCTCCTCGGTTATATAGATGCCCGACATGCCGATATCGATGTTACCCTGCAAGATTTCCAGCTGAATATTCTCCACTGCGCTGCGCACCTGCGGCATCATGTGCGTCTCCGTGATGTCCACCGAGAAGTTCAAACGCTTCGCTATCATATTCAGCAGACGCAACTCGATGCCATCCCAGCGCAGCATACCCATTCCCGACGAGTCGATGGTCCTGATGCGAAAGATATACGGCGGCTGATTCGCTGCCGACACCTGAAAGCGATGACCGGCGAATCCGTTTTGAAACTTTGTCGGAAATAGATTAATGTGCGGCCGCGAGAGGGCGCCACGTATCCAGCTGGTCAGCACCAGGCCGTAGTTGGAGCCCAGCCCATCTGCGTAGAGCTTGTGGGTGTAGAGCACAAAGGGACGTTCCTGAGATGAGACAATACACAAGCGATAAGGCAACGACTGTTAAATACCCTGTAAATAACTACGAGGGGCATTCACCAACTCTGACTACCCTCCGCAATTTAACTGGGAAACTCTCATGGAATTAAGGAAGAGATACAGAGAAAGACAGGGGAATCCCTTAGGTGCATTAACAAACACTGAAAAATAGTGCTAAAGCAGAGAGAGGGAGAGAGAGAGATCCCTAACTACATAATTTCTAGTCTACAATAGAATATTATGCCTGATTTATGAGATCAGAAAGTGTAGTTTTTAGTCTAGATTGAAAGGGGTTTTCCTATTCCTCTTCTATTACACTTACACGTTCTGGACTGGCCATGAGAGACTCGCCGATGACCAATAGATTTACGATATTCGACGAAACTTCCGAGCTGAGAAAGTCGCGCAGCTTCCATTGCGATGAGCTGGAAACGAGCACGACGCGACTTTCCGTCTGGGGACCCAGGATTTTGCGTGCCATCAATGGATCCGATAGGAACAGTATATAGCTTTTGCAGTTGTTATCGATGTGCGAGTTGAAGTTGCGATTCTGCGGCTCGTAATGCTCGTTAATACTGCCATGGTAGAACGTAATCGGAATTGTCTGCAAAATGTTCAAGTAGTCGCATTTATAACGATTTTCGGGGTTGATAGGCTTACCAGCCAATATTTTCAATAAACAGCATCTGCATATTACATACAGAAACCTATATGCCAAATTTGCTGACTCTAGTTCCTGTAATAGCTAAGATCTGTGTGTTCAAACAGACAGACTTGCGGACTTGGCTCAGCCCTTGGGTTTTCCCTTCACTCACCTTGAAGAGCTTCTCCAGCAGTTGTCCATTTGACTTGACCACCCGATGATCGTAGTAGATGACAGGCGGACACTTGCTCAGGTATTCCTTGGCAATCTTGTTGACCAAAGTGACCAGCGAGTTGGTCTGCTCCAAGTTGTATGAGTTGAGAAATTTGCTCTCCAGCAGATCGGCGCGTGGCTTTGGATGGCCATAGAAGGTGGTATCGATGCGCCGCTTGTGGCGCTTGCCCGCTTGGCAGTCACCATAGAGCTGCGGATTGAGACGATACCGTTGGATCAGACGCGGACTGACACATCCTGCATTGTCGTGGCCGTAGCTGACCTGCAGCAGCAGCAGCAACACGACGAGGCACACCCAACACAGCCACATGCTGCCGCAGCTGGAGTAAACATGCCGCCGCATGATGCCACCGCTTTTTAAGCCTTTCACGCCGGAGGACGACGAGCCTGCCGCATTGGGATGAGCGCACGCGATGGGTCGTCACCTGGCCGGAATTACACTATGCATTTCTGAGTTGATTATTGTTTTGGGCAGCGAGCAGCGAACACCTGGCGAAAGGGTGTTCAACTGCTTATTAGTGCGGGCATCCAATTGATTTGGTCACCGCGTGGCGGCACAGAGGCGTAGTCGGGTGGGAGGCAGTTACACTAGTTGCCGGTGCAACCCTCTTACTACACCCATGAAAGGGGTCTGTCTCGGATGTCGCATAGTATTTCTATTAAAGCTTAAGTACAGCCCAAGAGGTGTTGCAACTAAATTGTCACGTTTATATACCCTACAACAATTGCAAATGCGCAAAACGGGGGTATACCAATGTTTGTAACAGGCAGAAGAAAACTTGACGAAGTCTACAAAGCATATACTGTCTTAATCAGCATCGATTAATCCAGGGTATACGCAGCAAGGACAATGTCTAGAGAGCTTTTTTTCAAATTTTTGCAGTAGAATTAGGTTTTTTCAACAATAGATTGAAACATTTCTTAGTATGTTTTTTAAAATTGATCGAAGGGTATCTTACAGTCAGGCATGCTTGACTGTAGCTTTTACAACTTGTTTCTATTAGCAATTAATGTATTTTCTTGTCAGGGAATTCCTTTTCTCTGCAATTGATACAATTTGATGGGTGCATATAGATATATATAGCACCTTATATTCTTGGCTTTCGAAATGATCTCTCGTTTGAGTAGGCAGAATCTTCTCAGTGTAATCAATAAAAATTCTACCAAAATTGACAATATAAAAGGATTTGTATTTTCTAAAAAGGATTTGAAATAAATGCCTAGCAATTCTATTGGCAGTAACAAATCGAACTGCCAACAGTTGCTAACTGTTTGACTACATGGCTATAAATGCTATTCAAATAGCTGGAGTACCTCGAGGTACTCAGTTCGCGAATGTGTTGTAATTGATTGCATACATAAAGTGTAAATGAAAGTGATAGAGCAAGCTATATGTAAGGCACGTGTTGCCGATCTGGATTATACATATGTAGGTTCACCCATGGTGAAGTGAGTGCCTGCTCATCTGTGCCCGTGGCAAGGATCATATAAATCGAGTGACTCCATGAGCCACAAGTCTGTGCTAATTGCTAAGCTATATGCTAGTGTTGTTGTTGCTGCTGCTGTTGTTGTTATTGTAATTGCGAATTGGTTAACGATCTCGATTAGGTCTAATTCCTTGGCTTGGCTTAGCGCTTGATGCTGACAATCTGCACGGCGGCCGTGTGATCCCGACAAAAGTGGCTGGCGCAGGCCGAGACATTGGCACAGGGCGTCACCTGATACTGATGTTGCTCTGCAGAACGAAAGAGAAGAATGTGGCATGAGCAAAGTGTCCAAAGAGAATATATATATATATTTCTGTATAGTCACCCAGTTGCTGCATGAAGTTGTGCAGCGTGTCCACATTGCGCACCGTGCTGGCGAGCAGCATTTGACAGCGATTATCGCTTAGCTTGAAGATTGTGTCGAGTGCCTGCAGCAATGTTTCGAACTGCGTATCATCGTAGATCACATCTGCGGCAAGCAGCAGATCCGGCGTCTTAAAACTCCGCCAGGGAAACGATTTTACCTCGAGCCAACGCAATTTTGCGCACAGTGGCAGCTCGTCCATGGCATTCTCCTGTGGCGTCTCCTTGAAATTCAGTGCGATATTTTCGCGCAACAATTTCACGCAGGCATCGCTGCCATCGGTGAGCAGCACCTGGCCAACGGAGAGCTTCAGTGCAGGCTGCTTCAGCATTATGCCAATTAGGCCAGCGCCCGCGCCCAGCTCCATCACGTTCTTGCCCCGCAACAGGCTATCGGCATGCTCGAGCAGATAGTCGGCCAGCGCCAGTGCCGCCTCCCAGGTGCATAGGCCGGTGGTGCCCTCGCTAACAAAGCAGGTGGATTCACGCAACGTTATGTGCGTCTGCGGCTGCAGTAGATAATGCTTATACGCGTAGCTCGATGGCGTTGGCGTTGTGGGCGACGTTGGGTCCGGACTGGGGCTGACGCTCACCTTGGCCAATTGGCCGCACAGACTGTCGTAGATGTCGTCGTGCAGCTCTGCATGATCCTTGAGCACCTGCATCAGACGCTTGACAAATGCCTCCTGATAGCTGCGACGCACGGGATAGCGCTGATTCAGCTCATGGCCGCAGGTGGCGGCGATCAAAGCACGTTGATCATCCAGTTCCAGTGGCAGCTGCAGCGTCTACAAATGGAATATGTATATGTAGCCTGCAATTAACCAATAGTCTACGCACCGTCCAGGCCATCTTGTTGACCGGGTAGCAGCAAAGGAATTGCTGTTGCAGCTTGGCGAACTTGTTGCTCTGTTCCATTGCACGAGCTTTCTCTGAATGAATGAAATGCACTGTATGGCAAGTGTTGCGATCTGGCAACGCTGCGCGCGCTAACAACGTCAACAGCTGGCAATATCGATCAGCTGTGCGCCCACAATACGCTGCAAGCGCCAGTGCGGCCACACCAAACACTCATGCAATTGGTAACACTTTAAGCTGCACTTAATTGGATTGGATTTATACTATATACATACATATATATGGCAGATCTTGTCAGCGGCATTAACAAATACTTGCTTCGACTGTGCTTGCACTTAATTCATTTGCATATTTAATTAGCATATATGTATGATAAAAATATAAATATGCGATATTTGCATTCACTCAGAGAGAGAGAGAGGGAGAGAGCGTCTGTGAGCCGCCATTATAATCGCAAACGGGCTTATCTGAAGAACTATGCCAACACTCGCGTCAAGATTGCATTTGCTCGAGCTAGTTAAGAGCGGGCCTCCTTATGTGCTATCAGGCATGAGCACGCACTAAATACTCGATAAAATTGTGGCAACATGTGTGAAATTCGTGCACAGATTTCACTTACATTGTAATTGCACACACACACACGCACACATACCGATTTACATAAACCAGTCTTGCTTGCAAGTTAGGGTACTGCATGGCCGATAGATGCCGCCACTTGACCTTTAATAACTGCACTTGGCGTCATACAAAAGCTCCACAAAACCAAAACACACACACACACACACACGCGCAGCCACAGACAGGTATAGAGATACAATCAACCATCTCGCACACACACACACAGACGCAAATGGGCACAGGCACCCACAAGCAGTTGATACGCCAAGCCATATACGACGTTTTGACGCAACTGTACCCGCCATAATCTATTGAATAAAAGTCAAGTTGGAGCGTTTTTTTTTTTTGGTTTTTTCTCTAGAAAAAACCGTTTATTATGTTTTTTTTTTGGGGGGGAATTTTTGTTTTTGCATGTTCTATTGAAGTGTCTTGGTAATTGAAAAACAGCAAAGTTTCATTTTTGTTTTTTTGTGATTTTTTTTGTTCATCTTTTTTCGGGCTGAATGCAACAAACTATGCAACTTCTCCTCGCAGATCTCTATGTGTGGGGGATGGTGTGCACTTTGAGGTTAGGTTGTCTCTTTTTTAGCGTATGTATATATATTATATGCATATATATTGTATTCATATCTTGTGATTTTATGTAAAATTAATCGAGTTTACATATATATATGTATGTGTGTGTGTGTATACAGAGAATATTTGCGTGTAATACATAATTACATTTAGAGTTTTAAGTTTATCAAAGAGAAATGTACTACGTTAAAATTTGCGTTTTAAGAAGTTCTCGCATCGTTTGCTTTCGATTTGGATGGTTTTTTTTTTTCTTTCTTTCTTATTGTTGTTGTCGGGGTTGTTGTTGTTGTTTGTTTATCATCATTTTGCCTAAACGTATAAAATGCATTTAAATCTAGAACTTATTTAATCAACTATCTCGCTTGCCACCCACTGTACGCGTACAATGGGCGCTCACATTTCTCTTCTTCTGCCAAAAATGATGCCATACATATATTATGTCATTATGTGTGTACGTATAAATATTATAATATGGTTAAGTTGTTTGTGTTGTTGTTGTTGCTTAAGTGACAAAAAAAAAGAAGAGTAATATTTCATAGTAATAATATTAATAATAATAATAATAGATGCAGCATTGTGTGTACTCATTTCTGTTTGTGCTGGCCGATCGATGCAACCGATAGATCTTGTTTTGTTGCCTCCAATCGGGGCCTGGAGGCCGCCCGCTGTTCGCGTTGCATCTTGTGCGGCAGACGCAATGCTGCTGCATCGACCATTGATGCCACAGCGTCCCCTTTGCCGGGTGGGGGGGCATGCATGCAACGCAAGCCAGTGCAAGCGTTGCACCCACAAAGGATCTGCAGCTGCACAGTGGCTTCTTTCGGTTCGTATTAAGTTTGTTGGTACCACTGTGCGAGTGCAACGCTTTCGCTGGCCACACGTTGCACACACGTTTAAGGCGGCGACATCGCATCAACGGCTCACAAATGCAGCAACATCTCATCTCGATCTCGGGGCGATGGCGTCTGCCAATGCAGCGCGCAGAGCGGGCGACGCACACAAACTCATAAACTAATATACATTTATAGTAGCAATAATAATAATAAGAATTATAGTTATTAATTAAAATATTCATAGATTATGTAAATACAAATACCATCTTCCTCTTCTACTTCTGTTTAGTTTGTATGTGTGTACTATAGTTCTATAATATACGACGACGTTATATATATGCGTATGTGTACGAAGAAAATGAATGTGATCTTTGTGTTGTGTTTGTGTTGTTTTTGTTGTTGTTGTTGCTGCTGAGACGCTGCTTAAGCACGCTCGCCACGGATGCGGCGCGCCAATTGAATGTCCTTGGGCATAATGGTGACACGCTTGGCGTGAATGGCGCACAAGTTGGTGTCCTCAAACAAGCCGACCAAGTAGGCCTCAGAGGCTTCCTGCAATTGCATTAAATAGCGTTAATTATCCTTGTTGCACGTGTGTGTGTGTGCAACACACTCACCTGAAGGGCACCAATGGCAGCCGACTGGAAACGCAAATCGGTCTTGAAATCCTGGGCAATTTCACGCACTAAACGCTGGAACGGCAACTTGCGGATGAGCAACTCGGTCGACTTCTGATAACGACGAATCTCACGAAGAGCCACAGTTCCGGGACGATAACGATGGGGCTTCTTAACGCCACCGGTAGATGGTGCCGATTTACGGGCTGCCTTGGTGGCCAGCTGCTTGCGAGGAGCTTTGCCTCCAGTAGATTTACGAGCGGTCTGCTTGGTACGAGCCATCTTAGCTTCTGCTTACGAATGCTGCAAGAAGAGATCCAAATTAAACAAAGAGTTGACAAGAGCTGCGATGCGCAGCGCCGCAGCGCTAACGCACAACTGATGCGATTGTAGCAACTTGGGCCACAAGCGACCCAGAGGCAGCGCCAAAAAGCGAGGGTTGAAAATCTTCAACTTCAGCTTTGGGCTAGCTTCGGTTTCGGCAGCAGCAGCTGCAGAAAATTTTCCTTTTGTATTCACATGCTGTGTGCGCGCTTTCCTTAGCTGCCGCCGCGCTGCTTTCTGGGAACACTTCATAACTTCCACTTCAGTGGCGACGCGTCGCCGCCGTCTGCTGCAGCGACAGCCCACAGCGCTTGAGAGCCCACTTAGGCCATTGTGTGTGTGTGTGTGTGTGTGTGAGTGCATACATTTTTCTACTTTTCTTTTTGGTATTGTTTTTTCTTTGAGCTTCTTTTCCCCTAGATGAAAACTCTGCCTGCTCTGCCTTTCTTTTTGTGCGGCGCCACTTGAGCGCGTCGCGTCGTGAATTTCGCGTTTTGCTTCTTTTTGTATATGTATGCGGATTCAATCATGTTGAAGTAATGAGTTGTAGTTTTAGATCACACACACACACACACACACACAGTTGGGAAAATGTGCACTCTCATAGCGGGCAAGGCAGGGAAACAGATGCCAACGGACAACAACAAACGGTAAACGTGCGAGCAAACACAAACAAGAGAGAGCATAAAAACATGAACAGAAGAGTTGCCAGTGCGCCCAAAGCTTGCATACCCTCGCTCTCTCTCTCTTTTTCTAGCATTTCGATACATGTGTAGTTGTATCGATATTCGCACAAATTTCGATATCAGCTATCCTTTGCGAGGTTATGCGCATATGAAAAGGGGATGCTATCTACGCTGTTCTCGCAATTGCGAAGTAATAAATATAATTTTAAAAATATATAGTATACATGGATATCAATTGAAATGATTGTTTTTTCGCCTTTGCATTGTGTACAAATAGCAGATTGCTACCTACACATTCAAATATATATATAAGTAGCCTCCTGTTGTGGATCACACATTTCACAACAATATTAGTAAGCGATATGAAGAAAAAACAAACAATAATCTTGGCTCCTCATTGAAATGCCGCTTGTGCAAGCAGGCTGGCAATATTGCATACAAGGCGCAAACATTGTCGCAATAACAATAGATAGTTGGAGTGAGAGAGAGAGACAGCTAAACGCAGCAGGGAGCGAAAGGTGCCCGCTCAACCAAAAATTGCGTCGTTCGCATTAACTCGCGCGCCAAGCAATAACGCAGCTATATATGTTCAAATGCGTGTGTGTGTGTGTGAGGAACAGCTGCACATCTTTTGACAAAATGTGAACATAAACGCGCGTGTGTGTGTGTGTCTGCCTATGTCATACGAATTTCAGCAACTAAAGCAAGATTTAACACGCAGCAACAACTGCAGCGCCTTTCCATTGCGCGCACCGCGAAGAACAAACTAGAAAAAAAACAACAACAACACACGCTCGCCTAAAACTTGATGCGCATGTGTCACGCTACCAATCCGCACGCGTGTATGTATGTGTGTGTCGAGGTGAGCGCCAGTATACACACACTCAAGCACAAGGCAAAACGAAAATAACAGCATTTATTGGACAGAATAAGAATACGATGTCT
This sequence comes from Zaprionus ghesquierei, assembly GCA_018904095.1. Lineage (NCBI taxonomy): Eukaryota > Metazoa > Arthropoda > Insecta > Diptera > Drosophilidae > Zaprionus > Zaprionus ghesquierei. The sequence goes on along the minus strand of JAEIGP010000394.1, from coordinate 5,280,777 downwards.
CGAAAATAAAAAACAACTACATAAATAATTGCAGAAATCAAAATCACAATCATTTGCGCGCCTTTTTCTCTCTCATTGTTTTCGGTAAATTAACTACAACTTTTGCATTTCAGCGATTATAGCATTTTCAATTGTTATAAACATTTCGTTTTAACTTGTCTGCAATGGCCGCCATTTTGAAAACGCAACAAAAAGTACACCACACTAAAGTGTGCCCATGCATCCATCGTGCAAACGAAGTCACCGTCAACCGTCGTCGTCGTCGTTGCCGCCGCTGTCGCGCGTTGTGTGTATCCATTAAAAGAAAAGCTAAGCTAGCACGAAAAGTGGTGCTCCGCCGGCCGTCCAGCGGAGCCCCCACTCTCACAAAACAAAAACAATAAAACTGCTTTGCACAGACAAAATTGCAAGAACACCTCAATTGGCGAAAACACTTTCACAATTTATATTGAAACAAATACAATCAATGTATTGCAAAAAAAAAAAAATAAAAAAAATTATTATTATTCACACTCACCGTTTTAATTTGACAAAAAGATATTAGAATATTTTATTTTCACTGAAACTCGAACTGCTTCCAACGAGAAACGATTTCACAATGAAGTAGAGATGTTAAAAACAACAGATTTATCGATGCTTAGGCGATGATTTCCGATTTCTACTCGATGTTTTGAGAGCGATGTATGTCATGTTAAATAACAGTGTTCTCTTATTGACAATGTTATTGTTAAATTTGGGTAAAAAAATTATGTGTTTAAATGTTTTGCATTTCAATTGAAGAAATTTGTTTTTATCTTCAAACTTAATATTTTATGGCTCATCTGTGTGTATGAGAAATTTCTGTTTTGATGCCACAATTATAGTGTTATAACTATCAATGGATTGTTGGCGCCAAAATGAGTTCGATACCATGAGCTTTCCGATAGCTATCGCGGCAGTAAAATATTAATTGTATGTAAAAGCGCTGTTAAGTAGATTGAACAGTGCTACCAATGCAACGCTTAAGCAACATCGCCATTTTGAGCTTAACAGTGCTCTGTTAAATGCACGGGCACACTTGCACAACTCAGCCCATTAATCCTCAATAGTCGGTTACACTGGTCGCGGGTCGGTTGTGTTATGTTTTGTTGCTCCAGTGCAAAGGTATTTGAATATAATGTGCAACGGACACACTTAGTTAAATTCTGTTGGACAGCTAAATCGTTTGTGAATTATATCAATTTGATTAGATATAATTTTTTTTTTTTGGTTTTGTTTTCCCTCCGTGTGTGAGCGACGCTGCCTAAGTGCTCGTTAAGTAAATTTAGCTAGTGCGCTCATTCTTTTTGTTTTTGTAGTTGTGTAGGTCAAGGTGAAGCCGCCGTTGCAGCGCGACAGCAGCCAAGCAGAGCTGCAGCAGCAGCAGCGATTGTAAGAAGCACCGTTAGTTAGCTGTTGTTGCTGTTCTTGGTTCTCAGCTGCTCTCTGCTCTCTGCTTGCTGTTCTGCTGAGTGTGTTCATTCATTGCACGACATTTGTTTGCAATTAGAGGCATAAAACGGTGTCAGCAGGACGTAAACACACACACAAACACTAGGGCTTGTATGTGTGTGTGTGTGTGTGTGTGTGTGTGTATGTGTGCTTGAAGCCTTTAAGGGCAATACATGTGCAGCTTATGCAGCCCCCTCGCACTCTTTTGCAAGGCTGCGCTCTCCCTCTCTCTCTCTATTGCGAATCTGAGCAATCAGCGTCATAGGCACACACATACACACACATGCACACCTTGGTTTATCTTGGTTTTTGATAAGCCACAATAAACATAAACATTTAACTATTGCCGCACCGCACACAGTGAATGTCGCGCAGCGCTTAGAGGGCAACAACAACGACAACAACAATAAGAAACACAAGGAGCAACAAAAAGCAGACAAAACGGCGTTTCTACAGCAGCGCCGTCTAATCAGCGGCGGCGGCTTCGGCATCTTGGGTGGTTGCGGACCCCAGCAGCCGCAGCAGCAGCAGCAACAGCAGCCGCCGCCGTTGCCGCAAACACAGCCGCCGTCGCTGTCGCAGGCAGGCAGCACAGGAGCCGCAGCAGGAGGAGGAGGCGAAGTGCAGCAAGCTGTAAGGAGTCTCAATGGCAGCAGCAGCAACAATATGGAACCGATAAAGTGTCGTCCACCCTTATATCCGAAACGTGAGTATTGTGAATCCATTCACAGCATTCAAAAAACTTTCGAGTGTCTCTGCTCGCCTTATTCAAGCCAGTAAAAGTCTGCTTGAATTTGATACTCGAAACGGCTTTTGTTAGATGATACAATACGGGATTACATCAGGGATCGGGTGGGTAGTGTATGGGGCCAATAAAGTAAAGCTAAAAAAAAAAGCTAAAAAAAAGCCAACAAATTTGTTAAAATAAGACAGCAGTAAAAGAGCTGACTTTGTTATGTAAAAAAGGCTAAAAAAAAGCTAAAGCTGAAACCATTTTTATACCATAGCTATGTCCGTCTGTCCGTCCGACTGTCCGTCTGTCTGTTGCAACGCAAACTAGTATCTCAGTTTTAGAGCTATCGTGATGAAACTTGGTATACAAGTTTCTTACTGCTGCACGCTGTAAATAAGTCGGAACGAGCCGGATCGGACCGATATATCGTATAGCTGCCATAGAACCTATCGGTCGAATTTTGTTATTTTTCATGATATCGCCAAGAAATTTTCGCCATCTATGCCTTATTATGTCCATTCAAAGCTATGCAAAATTGATCAAAATCAGACCGATATATCGTATAGCTGCCATAGAAACTATCGGCCGATTTTTGTCATTTTTCAAGATATCGCCAAGAAACTTTCGCAATCTATGCCTTAGTATGTCCATTCAAAGCTGTGCAAATTTTATCAAAATCGGACCGATATATCGTATAGCTGCCATAGAACCTATCGGTCGAATTTTGTAATTATTCAAGATATCGCCAAGAAACGTTCGCCATCTATGCCTTATTATGTCCATTCAAAGCTATGCAAAATTGATCAAAATCAGACCGATATATCGTATAGCTGCCATAGAAACTATCGGCCGATTATTGTCATTTTTCAAGATATCGCTGTGAAACATTCCTGATATACTTATGTCTAAGTATGTCTATTAAATTCTATGCTAGTTTCATTAAAATCGTTAAGCTGTCATAGAATCTATAGGCCGATTTAATATGTGGAGTAACTACAATGGTATAAAACCTTCACAGTGTCGAAGGTAGCCCTTCTTACTTGTTTGAAATATAAGAATTTATTTATCTGAAATTTTTAGAGAAAAATGCAGAAAAAAGCTAACTTTATTTGTAAACCGAGTTTAGAATTGCCGTTATCCGCAATTTGTAAGTTACCCTTAAAAAAAAGGCCAAAGTTGACGTAAAGAAAGCTAAATTGGCAACACTGGCCGCATGTGTGTTGCATGAGGTAAGCTTGCTTTAGTTTTGCTACATTTTTGTAAATACTTTGAAAAGCTTTTTGTGTAGCTTTGTAACTCTAAAATGTATGAAAGATTTTAAGGTTATGTCATCTGCTAAACAAAATTCTTTGCAAATTTCTCTCAGTGTAGTTGCGAGTGGGGCGTACCAAATGCCGCACTTGAAAGTTAAACCGCATTGAAGTCGCGCTTTGCACTTACTTAGCTTGTTCCCTTCCATTTCCATTTCTACACACATTTCTCTATTTCTATTTCTATTTTCCTACTTTGCTTGTGCTCATTTTGGCAAAAGCAGCAACAACAACAAGAAGAACAACAACAAAGAGAACAACGTTTGCGGTCTCTGTCGCTTTCGCTCCGGCTGCGTCTCCGGCTTCGGGTTTGGCCTCAACCTCGACTGGGCTGCGCTGCGCTGCGCTTGTGGTTTCTGTTTGCCTGCCCATTTTGGGTGGGTGTCGTAGCCGCAGCGCTTCTTTAACTTACTCCTCCCCCTCCCCCCACGCTGTGTGCTGATCGCAGCCCAAAGGGGCCAGCCCACAATGGCAACGTGACCGCAGCAGCTAACAGTAGTTGACATGTCGTCCCGCTTCGGATCACCTTAGAGGGCGGTTTGGGGGGGCCAAGCTAACCGAACCGGACTGTGCCATTTGATACGCTTTGTAGCTCATTTTCCCCACTCAACTAAGGCAGGCAGAAAATATGCATATAGTATATAGTTATAGATTGCAACTACAACTACAACTGGTAGTATAAACAGAGAGTCGTACGACCCGATAAGATAAACAATGGATTGTGGGAGCACCTTCGATTACATGTGTCTACTACAAACATTAACATCATGTGAAGTAAGTCTATACTTATACTATATGTATGTATGTATATTTACTCTATGATTTAATAATTCATTATAATCAAGCAACGATAAGTTACTCAGTCGATGACGTCACAGTCTGTGCATGATTCAATTACAGTTTATAGAGAATTTCCTTGGGAAATATTGTAAAAAATTGTTAGCTTATAATCTTATCTAACTGTAGCAATAACAGTTATTTGTGGTATGTCAAATTAACAAAAAAGTTAATTCAACCAACTGTAAATGTACAAAAAACCTTTTTTTGGGTAGTTTTTTATACCATTCGACCATTGAAAAAGGGGTATACTAAGTTTGTGCAAAAGTATGTAACAGGCAGAGGGAGACAGTTGGCAGACCTCATAAACTATATACATATATTCTTGCTCAGGATCACTAGCCGCGTCGATTGAGTCGATGTCCGTCTGTCCTTCTGTCCGTCTGTCTGTATGAACGTCGAGATCTCAGCTATTACAAAAGCTAGAGACACCAAAATTGACATGATGGTTCCTGTATACCATACGCAGATCAAGTTTATTTTAAATTTGAATTGCCACGCCCACCGCCCACTAAAAACGATAATATACGAATATTAAGGAAAGTATTAAGGTTACAGCTTTCTGCTTTAGCACACTTAAAGATGCTGATAATACGCAGCCAATTCCCAAACTTTGATTTAAATTCTATAAAAATAAACCCTCTTAAAAGTTTCATATTCTTTCAAATTCTAGGGTATTTACTTAGTGTGCATAGCCAAATGAAAGGCTTAGTAAATTTTTGCGCTTGTTTGTTTTACGGGTAATTTGCGACTAAAACGCACATTTAAATAACTGCAAAATATTTTGTACTCTCTCTCTCTCTCTCTTTCTATCTTCAATCTGACTAATTGCCAAAGCTTTTGCGCCCCACCCTGGCCCCCCTTTGTGCGCTACGCCCCTTGCATTTGAGAAGTCATTAAAAAATGCTTCTTTATTGTATGTAACTAGTTGTAGTTGTTGTTGTTGTTGTTGTTGGGGCAGCTGGCAGATGATTACGTGTGTTATGATGGTTGTAGTTGTTGTTGTATTTGTTTTTGTTGCGGTTTTGCATTGTCCGAACCTGGGGGGCGTTTCTGTCCCTGCCAGCAGGGGCGTAGGCGTGCGCTGTGAGCAGGATTAGTAGGGGAATTAGAGGGGGCTGGGGCAGGGGTAGGGGTGGGGAAAAATGTCTCTGCAATTATAATAAATCTGTCAACTATTTCAACGTTTTGCCTTTTGTTTGATGCACAAAGCCTGCAAATAGATGAGAAAAGTGCAGGAAAAAAACGAGAAAAAAAAACTAAAAAAATTTCTTTAAAAAGCTTTTACATATAGACCATTTCCTAAAATATTAGTAAAATATTATATATGGAAAATTTTTTTTTTTTTTTTTTTATTTTTTTTTGTTATTTTATTAGGAAGCAGAATACATATATTTCTATTACCTAATGAGCATCTATGGTTGTTACTTCTCCAAGACTACTTAGGATATTTATATAATCAAAAGATCTCTACAAAGATAAAAACAACTTAAAATTTCTATTAAATTTTCCATTGGCTTCAAGGCAAAAGCTTTGAATAGTTTAAGAACTTTTCTATGCTATGGTATAGTATGATATGATCTGATCTGATACGAAACCCGTCGAATTGATGCAACATTTCCACATACATAGCTTCTACTTCAGATATTTCCCAACTCAATCTGGCAATGGAATCGTATTGGAAATCAAGAATGGAATCTCTGCGTAGATCCGTTGAAATGTGCGGAGAAATGCGAAGAGAAGAATTCAACAGAAATTTCTGGCGATAGAGATGGCATTGGGCCCCGCATTGGAGTTGGCAATGAAGTGCAGGTAGTGGGCGGGACGGGGGGATGGGGTGGGGTACACAGCGGGGCAAGCGTTGCAAGATGTTGTGGAGCTACTTGAAACGTGCGCGTCAATTGTTTGAAAATCGAACAACGATTGGAATTTCAACGTGCCACAGTTAGCTGCAACTCTATTTATGGAACATGCAGCAAGCGAGAGAGCGAGCATTGGTGCTGCCGCTGCGGTGGTTGCTGCCGCAGCCTTTTGTTTGTTTACGCGATGTCTTGTGCAAAGGCAAAGCGCGTGGCGGGCAAAAAAAAAGAAGAAAAAGCTGCAAGAAGAAACCCAACCTAACGCAAAGAAACCGAAATGCAACTTCAACTTTAGCTGCAACTCGAACTCCTTCTTCAAGGAGCGAGGGGGGGGGGGAGGAGATAAAGGCGTAGCAACTCGTGCGTTTCCACTCGCATAACAGTTGCAAGTTGCATGTCGCCAGTTGCAAGAGGCAGCGGCAGAGGCAGAGTTGTTGGGCACAGAACCAGCTCGAATTGAACTTAATTGCATGAAATTGAGACACGAGACATGGATACATGAGGTGAGGGAGTGTGGCGGGTGGCGTGGAGGGGGAGGAGAGTCTCTTAGACTCTGAGAGCGCGCTGAGATTCAATTGTCGTCTTCAATTCGAAGCTGTGTGTGTGTGTGTGTGCCGCTAAGTGCGGCATCAAATGAGCTGTCATAATGACAACGACGATGATGATGACGATATCGTTGCACTTGAGCGACCTCTGGCGATAGGAAGAACAAAACAAACGATATATATCGCATGAATATATGTCTGAGAGTGGTCCGTGATTAAATGTATTTTCTATTTTTTTTTCTAAACATCTCCGACCCCATAAAAAATATATATATATATTCTTAAACAGCAACAAAAGGGGAGTCGAACTATCCATGTCCGTCTAGCTGTCCGTCTGTCTGTTGCAACGCAAACTACTCCCTCAGTTTTAGAGCTATCTTAATGAAATTTGGTATACATGTTTCTTATTGCTGCGCGCTGTACATAAGTCGGAACAAGCCGGATTGGACCGATATATCGTATAGCTGCCATAGAAACTATCGGTTGAATTTTCATATTTTTCAAGATATCGCCAAGAAACTTTCGCAATCTAGAGCTTAGTATGTCCATTCGAAGCTGTGCAAATTTGATCCAAGTCGGACCGATATATCGTATAGCTGCCATAGAAACTATCGGCCGATTATTGTCATTTTTCAAGATATCGCTGTGAAACTTTCCTGATATATGTCTAATTATGTCCATTAAATGTTATGCTAGTTTTATTAAAATCGAACCGATATATCGTATAGCTGCCATGGAACCCAATGGCCAATTGAATATTTAGAGTAACTGCAAGTGTATGAAATCATCGTCGTGCCAAAGGTAACCTTTCTTTCTTTTTTTTCTTAACTTCCTTAGAGTATTCAAGCAAAAGAGAATATTTTTTCAAATTCTAATGCCATTTCTAACACTCGCGACTCGTTGCCCGCTCGTGTCACGCGCTCCGCACTAGCATGCCGCAGACGCATTGAAGATGCTGCTGAGTTATGCTGCCCCATTTGGGGGCCACAGTGTTCAAGTGGTTGACACCCCATGAACTCCGGCAAATGTCTGTCTAACAGTAAATGTAACGCTGCCATTAGCGATGGGCCTGAGAACCAAAACGAAGGGGGGCATCATGCTCCCTCTCTCACTCGCTCTCTCTCTTTTGCAGCATTTGTAAATGGATTGTGAATGCATTGGGAGGCCACATAAACATGTCAAATGTGGGCAGGGTAGCAGGCGGAGGGGGATGCGGGCAAGGCATATACAAAGCAAAGATAAAGATCGAAGACTGTGTGAGTTGATTTTTGAATTAAGGCCGAGATTTTTATGGCACTCCTCCCGCTTCCTCTCTCTCTCTCTCTCTCTCTCTCTTTCGTTCGTACATCTTTTGGGCCATTTGCAGTTCTTAATTCCGCTTGCCGGGGTAGTTGATCTTGCCTTATTTGTTTATATAAATCTGTTTTTGCATATTTAACTGCAGATACAGACAGACTGTCGCGAGCTTATCACGATCCAGTTGCGATCTTTAGTAAACAGAGCTCGTCTCGCTCTCCCTTTCCCTCTCCCTCTCCCCCTCTCTCTCTCTTTGTTTTGATTTATATTCTCGTTTGTTTACACGCACGAATATTGCAACAATTAAAGGGAATTTTATGCATAAGGGGCAATGCCACAATATAATATCAGGGTATTCTATGGAACATTTCATTTTGCCTGGCAAACTGCCAACTGGGCAACCCTATGGCCCAAAAGACGTAGGGGTATTCCCCCCAACCCCCACTGCGATTCGCTTAACTTCCGGTTTGCAGTTGTTGCAATTCTTGTTATCGATAAGTTCAACGAGCATTGTTTACATCATATGCGAGGGTTGCACGACATGGGCTGCTCTCACGCACGCGCTGTCTGTGTGTGTGTGTGATTTGCCTACTTAACGTGTCTAAACACGATTAAATGCCTGACGCAAAAGACAAACGACAGGCGCGACAGGATGAGTATGAGAGGATAAGGATGAGCGCATCGCCCCGTGGTGCGATTGCAGTGCGGCAATCACGCACCCCCAGACCTTGTGTGTCAGTGTGCACTGCACAGCGCGGGGGTGGGTGCGACAACAGAGTTGCCAGCTGTGCGCAAAACTGTGTGCAGACTATCGATAGTTGTCGCTTATGGTCGATTATAGTTTAATTGGTGAAGATGTTTGATAGTTATCAGGCAGATTAGTGTGTTATCGGAAGGTTATCGGTTTAATAATAACTGACTGAAAAATTATATTTATATTGTTATAATTATAACATATGGTATTGTTGCATTTATCGATATACGACTGCAAAAAAAGGTCGATATGAATTTATCGATCATCATAACAAAAATCGAGCTACTTCACAACAATTGTTATCTGATACATGATACAAATGCATTAATCGATAAACGATTGCAAATACTATCAATATATACTTATCGATAATGAAACAAATTGAGATACGCAGACACTCCTATACACATTTATCGATTAACAAATCGGGTTACTTTGACAATCGTTATCTAACACATGGTATAGTTGCATTAATCGATATACGGTTGTAAAAACTATCGATGAGAATATATCGATTGTGAAACAAATTTAGCTTCTTTGGCGTTCGTTGTCGTGTACATGCATTAATCGATATACGTTTGCAAAAAATCTATCGATATACTATACTTATCGTACAAATCAAGCTACGCAGACAATCGTTATTTATACACATTTATCGATTAAGTAACAAATCGAGCTACTTTGACAATCGTTATCGAACACATGGTATGCATGTGCATTTATCGATATACGATTGCAAAAGCTATCAATCTCCCTTTTTGTCGATTATGCAACAAATCGAGCTAATGATTTATACCTGAACTACACAAAGCAATTCGTGCGTTGCATCAACTGCCGATCTGGCAACGCTGTGCCACACGCAACCCCCAACCGTATGTGGCATACATTTGCTCTGCGCCGCACTTCCTTTTCGAACGCCCACCCTCCCCCAGGCTGCAGCACGTGCATTGACAGTTGAGCGCAGGCGCAGTGAGAGAGAGAGAGCGAGCGTAGCTTGCGGGTGTGTTGCCGTTTATCCTGAGAGAGAGAGCGACAGAGAGAGGGAGAGAGTGCGAGAGAGAAGTGGCTCATTAAAGTTTCACGGGCTGTTCATTTTTTCGGCTCCTTTTTGGTTGGCATTTTTCGGCATGTTTTGCTTGCTCGGCCAGTGCGCGGCTCTGGCTTGAATCGTGCTGAGGCTGTTCCACTCGCAGTTCGCATAAACACAGAAAACACCAACAACACCAACAACAACACCAACAACAACACCAACAACAACACCAACAACAACACTAACAACTAAACAACAACGATAACAATAAAGTGTTCAATAAACTCGGGGATTTTCCAAAGGAAATCAATGTTCTAAATATTATAAACAAATCGATATGAACTAAGCAAGAAAAACAACAACAACAACAGGAAGAACCTAAAGCAAACAGAGGAGCGTAAAGAAAACTTGTCTAAGAAGCGTCCCAGCTTGGCCCATTACATACTGAAGTAGGCGGTGTTGGGTGTATATACACACACACTCACGCACAGCAGAGAGAGGGAAGGAAGAAAGCGCTAAGAAAACACACACAGTCGTCATGTGTAAGTAGCCTCGAGTATTCCCAGGCATCTGCAGGTGCCAGAGGGGAGAGTGGGGGGATGGGGCTTCTCGGGACTCTTCTCTGTGAAGTGCCCCTGTTTGTTGGCACTCGAGCTAAGCGGGCCAACAATTTGTTTGTTTTGCGCTAATGAGCAAATGGAGCTGCCACTCAACTTGAGCAACTCTGCGGGTTGCATGCTGCATGCTGCACGTGCCCAACCCAACTTGAGCCAATTTTTAAACTCTTTTGCCCTCTTCTTTCTCTTTTCTTTTTGTGCTGCAGCAAAAACACCGTCGTTTGACAAGGATCGGGATTACATTGGTTTTGCCACGCTGCCGGAGCAAGTGCATCGCAAATCGGTGAAGCGTGGCTTCGAATTCACTCTGATGGTGGTGGGTGAATCCGGTTTGGGCAAATCGACGCTCATCAATAGCCTCTTTCTTGGCGATCTCTACAAGAATCGCCAGATGCCCAATGTGGAGGAGCGCATCGAGAAGACAACGCGCGTCGAGAAGAAGACCATGGACATTGAGGAGCGTGGCGTGCGTTTGCGTCTAACTGTTGTGGATACGCCCGGCTTTGGTGAGGCCATCAATTGTGAGGATAGCTGGCGTGTCTGCACCCAGTATATCGATGAGCAATTCCGTCAGTATTTCACCGACGAGAGCGGCCTCAATCGCCGCAACATACAGGACAATCGTGTGCACTGTTGCCTCTACTTTGTGCCGCCCTGGGGGCACAGGTGAGTGTTGAGAGTGTTGAATGCGCTTCAGACTAATCTTGCCCCACTTTGCCTGCAGCTTGCGTCAAATGGATTTGGATCTAATACGAAGACTACATCGCAAGGTGAACATTGTGCTGGTCATTGGCAAGGCGGATTGCCTGAACAAGACGGAGGTGCGCAAGCTAAAGGAGCGCATACTGCAGGATCTCGAGGACAATCACATTCAGCTGTATCAGTTTCCCGAATGCGATTCCGATGAGGATGATGATTTCAAGCAACAGGATCGCGAGCTAAAGGCATCGATACCCTTTGCCGTTGTCGGCAGCAATACCATACTCGAGGTGGCCGGCAAGAAGGTGCGCGGACGTCAGTATCCCTGGGGTGTGGTCAATGTGGAGGATGCTGAGCATAGTGATTTCATCAAGCTACGCACATTTCTTATATCCACACATATGCAAGATCTAAAGGATACCACGCAGGTAAGTTAACCATGAGATATCTAAAAAAGACTTCTCGACTTACCTCTTCCATTCATTTTGCCTTTGCAGGATGTGCACTACGAGAACTTTCGGGCGCAATGCATCTCACAGATATCACAGCATGCGTTGCGTGAACGTGGCAAGTTGAAGCGCGACTCGATTAGTTCGACAAACGGATTCGATGCGGCCATTTCGGAAACGGATCGCTTGCTATTGCAAAAGGATGAGGAGATTCGACGCATGCAGGACATGCTCACGCAAATGCAGGAGAAACTCAAGCAGACGCATCTCATGGAGATGAAGAAGAATGACAGCGTCATTGATGTCTAAATGTAGCGGACTTGCCCCTTCGCGTGTTCAATTTTGCACCTCGATATACATACATACATAATTATATATACCATACATATATATAAAGATATATATATATGCATACTTATATAGACTTTTCCCAGTACACACACCACACATACACACGCCACACGCGCAGACATTAGAGCTGCAGAAAACCACCAAAAAAAAATTGTATGTTTTTAAGATAGCACAGTTTCCAGTTATATATCATATATGTATTTTGTTCTTAAGATTATTGTAGTTCCGCCTCGACTTTTGGTTTAATTCTCTAGATTCAAACACAGTACACTTACAATTTGTAAAATCGCCTCTTCGCGAGCCACTGACCAAGTTGTTTTTTGTAATTGTTTACAAACTAATACTAGTGAAAGCTATAGGGAGACTTATTGCCTGTAGCACTTGCAATTTCATAGTCAATCATTCGAATTCGCTTTTGCCCCTAATTCGCCAATTCAATTTCGTATAGAAAAGCAACTTATTCACATTTCAATTGTTAAGCATTAGTAGATTTTTAAAATAATATTCGATATTCGACTTGATAGTACACACGAGGAGATATTTGGCTAAAGCCCAGGCAAGCGTACAACGCAATACGCGTATTATACCAAAGTAAAAAAAGTTGAAAAAGAAGCTTAAGAAAGCTGAGAATTAGGAATTGCAACAGACTAACCAGAAGCAGAACCAGAACAGAGGCAAACACACAAATAGAAACCCCCCCTCAAAATGTAACGACCCTCGTATTCTTTGCTCTTTTCTATTTCCTTAATTATTACACACACCCTTTTGTGGAGCGCACAAGAAAGAAAGAGAAGGCGCAACAAATAAAATCCTTATTTGTTAAAACGAATTGTTAATGAATTTATTTAAAAATTATTAGTTAAGTGACAAGCAAGAAAGAACAAAAAAAAAAAATAATAATAATAATAATACTTAAATGAAAATTATAGTGGAAAAATTATATACACATGATAATGATAAAACAAAATGAACTATTTAAAATAAACCTAATTCAAAGAGTTTACCAACATCATACATCTTATGGCTGGACTTTTGAATGGGGGAGGGGGGGTGGACAGAAAACCTAAACCCCAGCAAGGCAAAGAATCGGTACGTATTATTTTCATTTAGATTTATTAATTTCTCATTTCATTTATTCACGTTTTCATTTTCATTTTGGTTTTTGTTTCTCTGTTTTTTTTTTTTTACTTTTATGTCTGCATATAATCTCTTTTCATACAATATACGTGGTATTCCAATTACTTGGCTTACAAATTTGCCATGGGGTTTTTTGTTACTCTTTTCGGTTTTTTTTTTCTTTTTTTTTAGGTTATGTACGCTTTTCGAATTGGTTACCAACTGAATAGAGAGCATCATGCGCATATGGTTGAGTTAATTTCGCGAAAGTTTTCGGCTTATTTCACACACACACATAGGCTACAGTTACAAACTCGTATATATTGTATATATATATATACATAATACTCTCTCTGCTCTTCATACATACATATATGTATTTACCATGCGTTATCGAGAAGAGAAAAAAAAAAACAAAACACAATTCGAAACAAATTCGAAAACTTCTAAATGTTCTTATCTGTTTCTATCCGTTTAGATTTATAAATACTTTCATCTTATATGTTATCTATACGCCCTAATACGCCTGATGTGATTCAGTGGTAAATTTTTCGCTTTTTCGCATTTACTTGGAGCTTTCGTTTTTTTTTTTTGCTCTTCTTCTTCATTTACTTTTTACTCTTACTTGGCATTGTAACGGTTCAATTCGTTTCTCTAGCACTTCCTTTCGCTTCCTGCTTGCATTCGTTTTCGATATTCTTGTCTCATCTCAGTTGTGAATTTAACTTTGTGTGTGTGTGTGTGTGTGTGTGTGTGTGTGTGTGCGTGTGCGTGTGCGTGTCTGTCTTGCGTTTGTATTCTGTTTTCCACTGTCTTTCTTGTATAGTATAATTGTATAAATTTCCAAAAAAAAATGTCTAACTGCATCCATAGTAACGCCAGCGTTACAAATTTTTTGTTTTCTTTTGTTTTTGTTATATTTTTATTTATATATATTGTATATATATAGTATAATATACATATATCTCTTATCTCGTCTGCTCTTCAAATTTCAACTCAACTTTGCCACATTTCATCAAGCGTTTTTCCTTTACAACCGTCGCCAGCGCACAATTTCATTTTCATTTCATCAGTTTCACTTTCAGTTTCAGTTTCATTTTCTTGTTTTCTTTTCAGTTTTGTTTTGCTTTGGTTTTTCATTTTTCAAATTTTCATTTTTGGTGTTTTACATTTCATTTAAGTACAAAACCTGCCTCGGTGACCTTTTTCTCGTTCTCGTTCTCGTTTTCGTTTTTGTTTTTCTCCGGTTTCATTTGATGCTTCCCCCTTCGCGTTCTGCTTCCGTTCAATGCAGCGTTTTCTCTATTATCTGTTTATATAGTATATTATCTCGTACATTTATCTATTTACCATATATGCATGTATCTGTATATGTATATGTATTTATCTTAGAATGTTCATGTATTTGCAATTCACAAAAAATTTCTCATTTACAATTACTACCAGCACAACAATGAAACAGAAACAGAATGTCCTCTATAGAGTATAACAGACAGAGTCCAATAATGCTGCGACTCGATTCAAAAAATTTGGCCAACCTGTGCTAAGTACAATGCTGCCCTTATCATATGTACGTGTATATATATCATATAGCTTGTATATCTGTATATTATATAATTACGGGACGTAGTTTACTAGCAAAAAAAAAAAATATATATAGATTCATATTTTTGTATATAGTATGTATTCATGTACTAGTTCTATATGCATGTATAGCAGCTCTATATAGTATGCATACATGATACGATATATACCTGACGGCACGCCGCTAATTGTGTGAAATCGATCGGGAAAGTAAAGGTGAGAAACATGGCGTGCCTCCTAACTACTATACGAACTATATGTAACGATGCTGTCGATCTCAGTCAACCCAACTTGGGCAACCCAAGGGCCACAGCCATCGAAATTGAGTCATAGATACATATGGTATATCGAAATACAGAAATCGTAGAGGGAAAGAGACAGACGTAGTTAGTTAGTTAGAGATGACAAAATCTTTCTTCTTCTTACGTCTCATTATGATTAGTTGATGTTTACTGTTAGTTGTCGTTAAGTAAAAGTTATCTTTATGTTATGTTATGAACTATGTAAATTGCTTTTGGTTTACCAATGCGAGAATGCGATGTCAATGCTGTCAATGTCGGAATATGTCTTACGGTACATACATATAGTAAATTCATCGATTACAGTGACACATACAATACACGTACAACGTAATTCATATGGTTAAATACTTGTACACACACATAAGTATAGTAAACGTACACATACTTGGATTCTATATAGTAATATACATGTACACACACATCATGTACGCATGTGTGCATGTTTGTGTATGAGTATTGTGTGTATACAGGTTAATTACGTACTACATACACATAAATATCTAACTGTGTATCTGTATCTGTATCTGTATCTGTATCTGTATCTCTATCTGTATCTGTATCTGTATTTGTATCTGTATCTGTATCTGTATCTGTATCTGTATCTGTATCTGTATCTGTATCTGTATCTGTATCTGTATCTGTATCTGTATCTGTATCTGTATCTGTATCTGTATCTGTATCTGTATCTGTATCTGTATCTGTATCTGTATCTGTATCTGTATCTGTATCTGTATCTGTATCTGTATCTGTATCTGTATCTGTATCTGTATCTGTATCTGTATCTGTATCTGTATCTGTATCTGTATCTGTATCTGTATCTGTATCTGTATCTGTATCTGTATCTGTATCTGTATCTGTATCTGTATCTGTATCTGTATCTGTATCTGTATCTGTATCTGTATCTGTATCTGTATCTGTATCTGTATCTGTATCTGTATCTGTATCTGTATCTGTATCTGTATCTGTATCTGTATCTGTATCTGTATCTGTATCTGTATCTGTATCTGTATCTGTATCTGTATCTGTATCTGTATCTGTATCTGTATCTGTATCTGTATCTGTATCTGTATCTGTATCTGTATCTGTATCTGTATCTGTATCTGTATCTGTATCTGTATCTGTATCTGTATCTGTATCTGTATCTATTTATCGTACTGTTGCTGTTGTTACAGATCTCTAACATGGATATTCTCGGTGTTTCGACGTAGCATAGTTAGTAACCAATTACAATTACAATAAATTACTTAGTTAGTCTACTATATGTTAGTATACACATACAAATTTCCGTACTTATCTATGTATGTATGCATCTCGTATGTATCTGTATATAATAGGTTTTCGCACATATGTATATTTATTTGTTATCTCTTGTATAACTAGGCTGCATTGCGTATTTGAGAATTCGTAGAGAAAAAGTCATTTGGTTTTTTGTTTGTTTCATTTATTTGTAATTTCATTTCACTCAATTGTTAAAGTAGCTTTCAGTTTGCCATGGACTGCGCCCTGCTTCCAACTATTGTATTTACTCGCATATGTATGTATACACAAATGTATATCGATATATATGTATATGTATGTATTGTATGTATATAGTTCACTTTAGTTTTAGTGGCTTATTTTCCGATTTGCTTATCTTCCGTTTACGTTTACGTTTACGTTTACTTTACGTTTTCTTTGCATTTCTCAATTAGTTAAGTTAAAAAGTAAATCGTGAAGCGCACATTTACAATGCTGCTTAAATTGCTATAAAGTAGTATTAATTGTAACGCAACATGCAATCCGATCTCGGCTCTATAATTGTATATTTTCTGACTTCCAGTTACAACAACTTTCATTTTCTTTTCTCTATTCGCTTTGCTGCTTAAACAATACTCGCTACATTTGTTTCTCGTCATTTTCATCATTTGTTTTATATATATATATACGTATGTACTTTGCATATATATATATGTATATATATATCGATTTGTTTAATAGTGCATAATAATTTTAATGATATTTTTTGACCATCAAGGTTTATTTCATTCCATTTTATATATATATATATGTATATGTATGTATATAATAATGTAGATATTAAAAAAAAAAACACAATTTCACGGATCCTGCCCGCTTAACACAAAATAAAAAATATATATAGCATACAATGTGTGTGTGTGTGTGTCTCTGTGTGTTTTTCTATGTGTTACTGTGTCTGTGTGTGGATTAAATATCTTTATATATATATATACTTAGGCTCGTATATATAGTTAGAAAAAAAATCAATAAATTAATAACAATAATAAACATAATAAATTATGCGCTTTCATTTGGCCTGCCACTCGAATCGATCTGATCGCGCACCAGCGCGAGAACATGTGGCGCTCTCTCCTACTACTCGTAAATATCTGTAAGTGTTAGGGTGTCTATGTGTGGTGTGAGTGTGTTTGTGTGTATGCTTAAATGTTTATGGTATACTCTAAGTAGCCAATGACTTTTTGCTTTTGCTTTTGTTTTTGGTTTCGAAAAATTTGCCAGTGCTTGTGCTTGAAAAAAGTCTTTTTTGTCAATTGTGACCAAAGAAGTAGCTGAAAATTGTCTCGAATCATTCAAATGACTTGAATTGAAACTGGTTTACTCTATGAATATCGAGTGGTTCGATCGAAATCGAATCAATCAAGTCACTTGAGTCACTCAAAGCAAAACAAATCACTTGAATCGAAACGACAGACCGATTAGAAACTGTATCAATCGGGTCATTCGAATGATTCGAATCAAATCAAAACACTTGAATTCTTCAAACTGCATGAATGCGATTCTATCGAGTTATGTTTGAAGTACTCAAAGTGTATAGAGTCAATCAGTTGACTTGAAATCTTGAAATTCGTATGGCATTCGTGTTGTGGGCCACCGTTTTTGTTTGGCAGCTGCGCCTCAAAACCTCGGAAATATTCTCTGCGGCTCTTTGACTTGTTTCTTTCTAATAACTAAAATATTCTGCGAAGACAGCGTTTTTACTTGGAAGCAACCAAAAATCAAGAATTTCCATTAGCTAATTATTACAATAATTTTTCTCGTTTCTTAATTTCTTTGTTCTAAATATTAAGCAAAATAAACGGGATTTTTTTTTGTGTGTGATTTTGGCTTATTTGGTTTTTTAACGATTTTCTTTTGTTTTTTTTTTTTTTTTTTTCTTTCTTTTGTTTTCATTTAGTTTTAGCTGCAACAGTTACGCTGCTTGTTTTAAATTCGAGTCCAACATTTAAATTATGTACAAATAATTAAAAAAAAAAAAAAAACAACAACATATATTTATACACATACACTCATACGTGCGTATATACAAGTATGCATGTGTATATTTGTATGTATTGGTTGCATATGCAGCATGTATATAGACTGTACATATGTATTTCCTTAAGTTTCTGTTGAGTTTTACTTCAATTTGGGGTTAGCTTAATTTGTGTGCTTTCAGTTTTCAGTTTTCAATTTGCTTTTCTCTTTTTCTTTTGCTTTTCATTCACTGGGGGAAGAGGTATGAGGATGGGGTTATGGGCTGGTCTTACAGTAAATATATATGTAAGTATGTATATAGACTTAATTGCAGTTAGTTTGTGTGTGTTCGTCGTGTTCAAAAGAGAAAAGATATTCCAAATGGTTCGATCAACGCAATTGTCAACAAGTTTAAGAGCTTTTCAATTATAATATATGTATGTATATAAAATCAATAATTTATAACTAAATTTAAGCATGCAAAACAGTTTCATCTTATTCTTTCTTTCTCTTGGCTCTTTCTTTGAAGCGTTGTGTTCATATTTCTTTTTGTTTTTAGCTTACAAAACTAAATCGTACAATTTTCCATAGGCTTTAGTTATAGTTGTAGTTATTGTTGTAACTGTTGTTGTTGTTGTTGTTTTTTCTAATTGCCTTCCTGGCCTTGGGTTTGGTTTGTCAATAAAATAAAAATAAATGTCTAAAATGTAAACAGAAATTTTGCATATGGTTTGGTTTCACTAAAAACTAAAGTTCGTTTTGCTTAGGCAACTAATTAAAAAAAAACAAAAAACAAAGGCGAACAGCAAATCATTGTCGTGCTCTTCATCCATCCATCCTTATCATCTTCTGCTCGATTAGCTCCCTTTCCTTTTCCTTTTCCATCTCCTTGTGTTTTGTTTCTTCTTCTTTGGGTTTTGGTGTTTGCTTTCTGCAGTGCTTTTTGTCTTGTCTTGGCTTTGGGTTGCGGGGAGGGGGCGGGGTTGCACTTTAAGATTAATCATAATCATAATCATAATCATATATATTATTCTGTTGTTTTTTTTTTCATTCTTTTTGGTTTTTTGTTTGCTTAGTTGTGCTTAGCTCTTTTTGTTTTCAGTGTACATCAATCTCATTTTCCACAAAGTAAATTTCTAATTTCTTTTGTTTTTTTGTTGTTTTTTTTTTTGTTGAGCTTTTTCTATACTTTTCTCATTTTTCGTATTCTTCTTTCACTATAAGTTTAACGGTACTTTTGCTACTGCTGTTTGGTTTTACGCTTTAAACATTTGTTTAATTTTTTATTTTTATAATTTTTTTTTTTTTGTTTTTCTTTTTCGTTTTGTATGTTTTGTTTTTTTGGTTTTTTCTTTGTTTTGTTTTGCTCTCTGTTAATGTTGTTGTTGTTGTTTTTTGTATTTGCTGTTTTTTTGTGTGTTTGTTGTTGTTGTTGTTGTTTTAAATGGTAGTCACTAACGTAGTAGGAAGAAGCTGTGCGCCTTTTCCGTTAATTTGCGATAAATTCCCACGACTCTCCGTCACATTCCACCGTGTTGGTCTTGATTTTGACTCCCTGACGGCTTGGGGCCGCCACCACCGCTTCCCGCCGTTGTGCCGGTGCCGGTGCTGGAGCCGGCATCCGCGCGGCTCTCGCTCTCGTCGCACTCCTCGAGCTCAGCCAAATTCTCCTGATCGGATTCCTCCAGTGTGACCTACGTCAGAGAGAGAGAGAGAGAGAGAGAGAGGGGGTGTGAGAAGGCAGAGAGAGAGAGAGATGCTGCTGCTGCTCACCTGGAAGCGTATCTTCTCGTCCTGTGGCAAATCATCAGCCGCCGATGGCGGCGGTGATGGCGGTATCATGCTCTGATAGTAGTCTCTGTTCTCTTCAAGCGTATCGAGTATATCCTGCGCATCCGGATGCACCAGATCGGCCCAGGTCTCCCACAATGGATGTACAATGTAATCGATAAAGCCCACCTGGGACTTCTCGATGGTGGCATTATGACGATCACACATGGGACTAATGTCCATGCCCGATTCGCGCTCCTTGTCGCCCTGCAGGAAGAACTCTTCCATAAGCAGAGCCACCCAGCGCTTATAGAGCGGTAATGGCTTGGTGGGATTGCTCAGATCAGCGCAGTGCACCAGATTCTCGAGCACCTGTTTTGGACCACAACAAGCACACACAGTTAGTCAAATCGAAAGAGACAGGGAGAGAGAGAGAGGAAGAGCTAGCTTGCCTGTATGCGATCTGTGTAGTTGTCCAGTAGAAGAACTCCCGAGCCGGCGACCTTCTTTGTCTCGACCATTGTCTTGAGATCGGCCAGCAGGCTCATGTGCTTGGACATGTCCGTGGAGAGCACAATATCAATAACCATCTTTCTCAATGTTTGGCGTTGTTTCCTGCATTTGCATAGTAGAACATGATATAGTTTCCTAATTCAAATCCAATACACGCTCTACTCACTTTTGCATATTACAGAATATATCACATCCTTGATTTTGCAACAATTTAAAGGCAACAGCTAAATGATGATTTTCCAAAACAGATTCGTCATTGTACATTAATGCTAGTTCGGAACCTAGACGAGATCGAGATCGAATCGGATACAAGAATATACATATATAGTATGCGATAACTTTTCAAACTTTGCGTCACTCACTTGAGTTAACCAAAAACTGATTGGTTAAGCCGGGATGATCAACATCGTGTATGCAAGCGGCGAATAGTGCCCCGCCCACCTCGAGGGGCGTAAATACACCCTCCAATGCCGGTGTATTGAGTAGCACATTGGTGCTCTGTGTCACGTCAGCGGCATGCAGCGAGTTGTGAAACGGATTGTCTTTGACGTAGTGGTCCTCCAGAGTAGTCATAAAGTTAAGAAAAGTTTTCGGTGGTATCATAAGACTGGTCAGTAATTCTCTACTCTGTTGGGGGGACAAGAAAGAGAAAAGTATTAGAAAACGGTTTAAGATGGTTTTAAATATCGCAACCTACTTAAATTTCGATATAGCGCATTAATAATGCTTCAAGAGATCACATGTAATATAAAATATATATATTCTTGTTTCTTATTTTGAGCCTATGCGATAATATGGTAGCTCATCAAATCAATTCTAACTTTTAAGCTATAAAAAATTCAAGGTT
This sequence comes from Zaprionus ghesquierei, assembly GCA_018904095.1. Taxonomy (NCBI): domain Eukaryota; kingdom Metazoa; phylum Arthropoda; class Insecta; order Diptera; family Drosophilidae; genus Zaprionus; species Zaprionus ghesquierei. The sequence continues at coordinate 5,259,443 of JAEIGP010000394.1, read as the reverse complement.
TAAGCAGTTTGTCTGAATGTGCCTTACAGGCATCTGCGACCACGTAAGCTATATATATTCTGAAACAGTATCAATAGTCGAGTCGACATAGTCGACCATGTCTGTTGGTCCGTCTGTCGCCTAGACCTCAGGAACTTACAGCGAAAGCGCCACTTAATCCTGTGAATTCTAAGCTCTTAAAATTATTTCAAAATTGGGCCACGCCTACTTACGCCCCGCAAATCAAAGAAACTCGCATAGCAACTGCAATTCTTAACCTAAAGCAATCAGTTTTGGTCTGTATGTCTGACTAACAACTATATATGAATCTATCTTTATAATTTGTAAATCCCGCATATAGTACATTCCATCTCGCTCGCTCTCACCTGAAATATGGTATATGCCACACAGGTGAGCGGACGATTGCAGCTTAGTTCGCCAATTTTAAATATCTCAATGCCCCACGTATCCAATTCACCGAGCAGTGTGCCCAGCTCATTCTCGCGCGGCGTCTCCACACCGAATGTGGGCAGACGCTCCCCGGTGAAGCTGTTGGTGTGCGAGAGCGGCCGCTTGACGCCGCTGATCTGTGACATGGGCGGACCGCGTGGCGATCGACTGCGCGGATATTGCTGCTGTCCACCGGGGCCGCTCTGTGCGGTTGAGTGTTCCGTGTTCTCCTCCACGCGTAGCGAGGGTAAATCGAACTCTTGTTGTTTGTCTGCAATGCAAGAAGAAGTTTGTTAGTTTACTACATAAAACATATGGTATACATATATATTGCTTATCATATTTGTTATTAATTATTCTATCTGGCTCTCAGCTTTAATATTCAAATGGCAAAAACATTTGAGTACCTTCTTTTCTTTGTGGCAAAACGCGTTTTTGAGCCCCAGCCTTCTATGTGGTCTACAATTTGCTATTTTATCCCCCTCTCTCTCTGTCTCTGTCTCTCGCTTTTTGAGTGCCAAAAACAACGCAAATTGTCTGTGCATAAATTAATATTTATTCGAATTGCGTTGAATTTGAGTTGCCACTTTTCCAAAATGCCAACAACAACAACAACACGAGCAGGACAACAACAACAACAACAAAAAAGGGTCCACTCTGAAACATAAATATTCGAAATGTGCGCACTGCGAAAGGCCCGGCTAGAGTGTGTGTGTGTGTGCGAGTGTGTGTGCAACACACGCGTATCAAATATAACAAGTTCATGTATATTTTAAAATGCCAAATGTATCCGTCGTCTCTATGCCTGTATTGGTATTTTATGCTGTATCTACAACTGCGCCTGTATCTTTTAAATGTATCTGTATCTACTGGATGCGCTCTATTTGCAAAGGCGCTTGAATCGCAAATTTACAAAATTTAAGTCAAGTGAAATTAAAGACACTTTCCGACTTTACATTTCAGCTGAATCAACAAATTATATCATATGATAAGTTTATAAAGTACCTGAACTCTTTATACCATTCGAACATTGAAAATGGTCAAAAAAAAGGGTATACTAAGTTTGTGCAAATGTATTTAACAGGCAGAAGGTGGCATGGCAGGATAACCAGCCGAGGCGATTGACCCATGTCCGTCTGGCTGTCCGTCTGTCCCTTTAACGTCTAGATCTCAGCTATTACAAAAGCTAGAGACGCCAAATTTCACATGAAGGTTCCTGTGTACCATAGGTAGATCGAGTTTATTTTCAATTTTTGATGCCACGCCCACCGCCCACACAAATCGATAATTTACGATTATCAGGAGAAGTATTGAAGTGACAGCTTTCTGCTTTGGTATGAACTTAGATAATTGCAATATAAATTTATTTCCCAAATTACAATCCGATCGGACAATAAGCAAAGCCGTAACGTGTGCAAAGCTGATTGCTATGACGTTTTCATATGTAGATGGCGCTATTCAAATATAGATCTAATTTAAACAATAGCTGGCAGATGAACTTGTGCTCGACTGTAGCTTTCCTTACTTGTTTATACCTGATCTACGCACAGCATATTAAGTCTAAGAACTAAGATATTTACTAGCTTAAAAACCTAAATTTGAAACTGAAAATCAAACCTTAATTTATATTAGAATTTTATGATTTTTGCTTTTAGGTTTTACATTTTAAATTGAATAAAATTAATTTAGTTTTTTTTTATTTAGTGTTACTTTAATTTAATTTAGTTGACTCTTCTAAGTCGACTTTAAACAAAAAAATAAACACAAATATGAATGAATAAATAAATAAAATATGTATAAATAAATAAATTAATAAATGAATATGAATATGAATACTAACCGAAGTAAATAAAGTTTGAATAAAATTTTTTAGAATTTTTTTTTTTCAGAATTTTTTCCCGAACAACAGTTTATCTCTTATAATAGTTAGTTAGGTGTGTAAACCATTTTCTAGAATTATTAAAGAATTTTTTCTCCCGATTATGAGAGATCTGCGCACAGGATATTTTAAAGCTCGTGCAATTTGCAATTGCAACGCACTGAGCTGATGCTCTTTAAGGCATGCCCAGACACACACACTCGCACATACAGAGGGCACATTATACAGTCGAGTACATATGGTATCCATGGCTGGCTCGACAGCACGCCCCACGGCACAGACTCGACGCGAAGCTGTCTCGGAGCTCAGAAGCTGCCTGCTCTTTTTTTTTTTTTCTTTACTCACATTCGCATTTCTTTTCTAACGGTTCACACACACACACACACACATGGCTGAGATGTGGCATATGTATGTGTTTTGCATACGATTTGGTTTTGGTTTTGAGTTTTGAATCTGAAATTGCTGTCGCAGATTTTTGCTTTCGTCTTTTGCAACGATTTGCCTGATTAACATACACAGACCCCACACCCCCCACCCCCCACAGCCGGCAGCGACGCGAAGCTTTCTCTGTCTGCACACCCCTTTCACCCCCCCCCCCCTGCAGCTCTGCACGCTCGATGTCATCTGTCTGCAGAGTCGTTTCAATTAAGCCGTAGTCACCATTGCGAACGCAAACGCATTTATCGCTTGTGGACATCACGTATACGCACTGTATGGCCGCAGGGAATTTATTGCTGCTGCTTTTTAAGCTGGACGGGGGAGGAGGAGGGGGGTGGGGAAGGTGATTCTGCATACTGCAGCGACTTATCGACTTAGTGTGCGTGTGTGTATGCGTGTGTGTGTGACTTTTTGGCCGCCCAAGCGGCGACAGCGACGGCTTCTGTTTCAAATGAAGTGTTACAAATGGACATTAGGCTACGTGTGTCTGCGTGTCTGTGTGTGTGTGTGTTTGTATGCGAAGGTGCTGGCTTGGCTTGGCTTGGCCCAAATACGATTTTATGCTTGATAAACTACAACAACAACAACAACAACGACAACGACAACAATGAAGGCAACTAGGCAAGGCGTAGGCCCAAAAAAAACTGAAGAAGAAGAAGAAGAAGGAAAACGAAAGGAAACTCAACTTGGCCGCAAGCTAGAGGCGCACTTAGTTGGCCCCCCCCAAAACTGGTTTAGGCCTGGCCAAGCGCACCGTTTCAGCCAGTTGGCAACGCGGCCGAGAATTGCCGCCCCACCTCCACCTCCGTCTGGCTTTGCTTTTGGCTCAGCTCAGCGAAGCAGAAATATGGACAAATGTGCAAATATGTTGCCCGACCACACCCACACTTTCGAGCAGGGCGTGCGTGTGTGTGTGTGTGTTTTTTGCGCCTTTGCTTTCTTTTACAGTTTTTTTTTTTTGTTTTATTCCATTCCACTTTGTTTTGTGTGTAACTCTTTCGCTCAGCTCAGCTCAGCTTGGCTCTACGCGCCTTTGTTTGTGCACGTCCCCGGGCAACGTCAAACGTGGCTGAACCTGAAAGCGACGCCAGGTGCCAGAGCAGGTGAGCGAGTGCGAGAGAGAGGGAGAAGGCAGGCAGCGGTTTTGGTTTTGCGTAGTCCTGCCATTGGATTCGTAGGTTAAACAATGAAATTTCCACTTCATCTGTTTTTATGCTGCTCTGCATAATTTAATTCTGCACTTTCAATTCGACGGCTTTGCGCTGCGGCTTAAGTTTTATTTCCCCTACATTTTATACACCCCCCTCAGCCACTCCTCCCCCCCTCCCGGCGTAGTTTCTATTATCGTCTAACTGTATTTGCCTTGTTTTGTTTCGTTTCGTAATGTTTTTCTTTTTCCCCCCGCAATGCACAAAAGTTTTGAGTTCGCTTTTGTTTTGCCTGCGATTATAATTGCAGAGGGGGCAGAGCAGGAGGAGCAGGGGAAGAGGAAGGCACAGAGATTCCATTGCATACTTCTACACAGCAACAACAACAACAACAACAACAGCGCTTCGAGCATGTCATCAACTGCAGACAAAGTTGAAAGTTCTTGAATAATTTTTCAGCATATTTGCATTTGCGATCGACTTTCTCTCGGCTTTTTCTTGTTCTTCTTCTTCTGCTTTTTCCCATACTCGATAGCAAATTGATTTGACAATTTAATGCTGATAGATTCTCTGCATAGTTTACAACTTGATATGAAAAAGAGCGATAGAGAGAGCGAGAGTGAGACAGAGTGAGAGCGATAAAGAAGCAGCGAGTAAGTTTTCACAGTTTTTGCATAGTTTACAAAGTTGTCCCCCCCAGCAAAAGAGAGAGAAAGAGAGAGGGATAAGTGAAATGTTTGTTTACCAATTTTTTGCAAGAAAAGAAAACTACTCGACTGCAAAATACCCGCGCTATTTGCATACCTTGTAGAGTGGAATATGATGCGGGATTATGGATAAAGTTTGGCCCAATTTCCTACTCGCAGTAATGGTATATACTATGTAGGTGTCTATAGCACATTTCATAAACAATACTTATAATATATATGTATATTATCAAATCGGCGCTTACCCAAAAACGTTGAACATATATACTCGGAAATTTGATTTCCCGATCGGCTGGACTCGCTGAAGTGTGAGAGTTCCTTGTTGAGCATGCGCTTGAACTGTGCGTGTGTGTGTGTGTGTTGGAGAGAATGAAAAGAGAGAGAAATTCATTAATCGATTAATTGCTGCAATAACGATAAGTTATCGATAATTGCATAACGATTAGTAATCGATAATCCTATAAAGTTTTTAAAGTTAAAGATTCCAAATTAGTGTTATCAAAAGCAATATCGATTGTAGTTATTAATACACATGCACAACAATTGGTTATCGGTAAACGATAACTATTTGAAGTTATTCATAAAAATAAGCTTAATGTCACAGTATATTTTAGATTTATTGTGTTCAACGCACCGATAACTATCGTCATCGTTATCGGTTTCGCTATTGTAATCGTTATCTTTAACGTTATCGTTATTGTTATCATTATCGTTATTGTTATCATTATCCTTATTGTTATCGGTTTTATTATCGTTATCGTTATCGTTAACTCACCTTTAGCGATGCCATGTCGGAGACACTGCGATGTGTTTGTATAGTCTCCAACTGATCCAAGCACCAGTCCAACTCCTCAATGGTATCGGTGGCCAGGCGGGTGTAGGCCTCATCGCCCTGTGCCAATTGGACGCCGCCAAGGTTGCCGGCTCGTCCGGACGATGATTGAGCTGGCCGCCTGGATCTTGTTTGATTAATACATGATTTCCACACAGAGAGTCACACGCACACACACACGCACACACACGCACACACACGCACACACACGCACGCACACAAATAAGACAAAGAGTGAGACAGAGAGACGGAGAGGGAGAGAGAGAGAGAGAGACAAGATGGAAAAATAGCGAAGGAATACGTATAACAAGAACAACAACAAACATAGAGAACAAAGAGAACAAAGAAACGTAAAGGAAGACAAAAGAAAATTACACATCGAATGGAAAACGATCACAAAATGGAATGGAAACAAAGAAAAAACATAGCAAAAGTGAACACAAAGAAACAGAGAGAGATGCAGTCGATAAATGAACAGGCAGAAATCGATAGATCGATAGTTAATTGGTTATTGAAAAAGAGCGGGATTAGATTTGTTATGAACAATCACACACAAAGTAGGCAGGGGGAAACGTGTTTACAACATCGAGAATTGAGAATGAAGAATGAAGAATCGGTGGGGGGAAGGGGAGACACATATCCAATTCATACATATATGTATACACAATATTATATATATATATACGATCAATATGTACACAAAGAGCATTAGAAAGAGAGCCGAGCACAGTAAGAGAGTGAGAGAGAGAGAGAGAGAGAGAAAGAGAGAAAAAAATATATGAACAAAATTTGAATTGAAGAATCTGTGGTTTTTCTGTACAACAGTTAAATAATCGGTTATCGGTTATCGGTTTATGGTTATCGGTTAGCTTACATATAAATTGCAGTAATACTTAGTATGGATTAAAGGGCAGTGATGAGGCGGGGGGCGGAGGGCGTGGCTGGTCTGCGGGCAAGGGTTGCGGGGGGGGGGGATATATCATTCGAATGCAAACGTAACACACATAGATACGTACTTCACTTATGCATGTATGTATATGTGTATGTATGTCATGTAGTACACACATAAAATACATATATATATATAGAGAGGTGTTTCAAGTGCCATAGAAATCAACAACAACAACAACAACAACAGAGAAATGTGTAAACTGGAGTTCCCCGAAATCACACACACACACGCAGAGTTATCCCTCCCCCGTCCCTCCGCCCTCGCACTCTTCTTCTCTATAGTTCAACAGAACTGACAATGTTCTAAATTTGAGTTCCGTCATATTCGATGGAAAAAACTTATAAATAAATTGTACGATATGGTTTTTGTTTGCGGTATTTTTGGCACATCAACACGGTCCGTTGTCCCCTTTTGGCCTACTACCCCCCGTACCACCCCCACCCCCTTCCCCTACTGCTTGTGCCCCTAAAAATGTTTCTCTCGTTGTCGTCATTTCTCTTCAAGTGGGTCTTCACTCTTTCGGTTCGTCTGTCTATGTATGTGTGTGTGTGTCAATGTGTTGGGGGGGCGGCATATAATAAATACAAATACACACACGCAGCTAGGCAATACGCACACACATATACGCATACACACACACATATGTGGGACAAAATTATTGTTTGTCGGAAAGGAAGATGAATGCTTTATGCTGTTTCTGTTGTTGTTATTGTTATAGTTGTTGTTGTTGTTGTTGTTGCCGGTTGATTAATTGAAGTGTGAGATGACAAAAAGACATTCAGAGCAAGAGAGAGAGAGAGGGAGAGAGAGAGAGAGAGAGGAAGAGGGGGAAAAGGGGAGCACACATAGAGCGAGCGGGATTTAGTAGACAGGCAGCAAGACATGAGCGAGAGAGAGAGAGAGAGCACTGGGGCTGCATAGAGATTGGCAAAGGTGAAACAGAGAAAGAGAGAGAGAGAGAGATAGAGAGAGAAAGGGAGACAGAGAGTGGAAGCGGCACAAACGAGTGCGAAGAGTAGAAGGTCGCCTCGAGGGTCAAGTACAACACTTGCCTAACAGTTTGCTTGGGTCTCCTCGTACTACTACAACTACAACTGTAGTATCTGGAATTGGGTTGCATGGGCGTGGGGTAGGGGGGTCGGTATGTGGTCTTGGTGTGGGCGTGTCAAGGTCACTGTGAACTTACTTGTTTGATGCTGGTACATTTGTCAGACTTAGAAGGTTGTTGCGCACTGAACGTAAACTGGCTAAAATTTGGGCAAACGGCGTTACAATGAGATCCTCGCCATGGCTGTAAAGAGAGAGAGAGAGAGAGCAAGTTAATAGAGTAACGTTAGGTGCTGGCAAAGTAGGAGAGATAAATACACAAAAGTGAAGCGAATTAAACAGGCAATAGGCAAGCAAAAGCAATGATTGAATGAAAGAGGGAGGGAGAGCGAGATGCACTTCTCTGGCTTTTCCTCTCATCGATATATCGATATATAGACACACACAGGCCATCGCTAACCTGATTGGGTTCAACGTGACCATGAACTCGCACAAAGAATTTTGTTTGCAAACGTTTCGATTCTGCAAATCTTTCGGTTTTCATCTTCCAAAAATGGTTACTGTATTTTTTCAATTTTTTTTTTTTTTTGCTTGACTCTAAGGGAAAATTGTGTAAGCTGACTTAAAGTGCCCGGAGTGTTCGACCAACCGGCATTGGTCACACAGGGCAATCAGCTGGAATATTCTCCTGCTCTACGCCAACGAATCGGAAAGGTCAGCGAATGCACGCACAACCCAAATAGACGCACGAAAATATTCAAAAAATTTACAAACGAAAAAAAAAAACGCGTAAAATTAAACCTGGCATCGCGTTGGGAACCTAGGTAAAGGTCGTTCAAGTTTTTTTCTTTTTTTTTATTTTATTTTATTCTTTTTTTTTTTTGCAGGCAGCTTGAAAAATTCCATTGGAAATTCGGAACGAGAAGCGTCGCGAAAAAATTTTATGGAAAAACGCGTCGCGCTGCGGCGTTGCGAGGGCGGCGCACGAGCTACTTGGCTTGAAATACTTTTGCTGCCGAAAATAAAACGCTAAAAGGAGCAAACGAAACAGAGCGAGAGCGAGAGAGAGAGAGAGGGAGAACAAGAGGGACAGATAAAAGACACGAGCACACGAAGACGTCGCCGTACGCATTGACAAACAAAAAATGGCATAAATTAATATTAATAAAACAAAATTTGAAAAAAATCCCCCCAAAAAAAAAAAAAAAAAAAAAAAACATAAAAACCTGAAGAGCCTGAGGAAGCTATGAATAATGTATGCTGCCATAGATACCCTTTAGTGCGCAGCACTTGGAATTTTTACAAACTTTAGTAAAAGAACTGAGAAATTTAAAGGCTAAGCTGTTGCCATAAAAATTGCCATAAATAGTAGCGAAAATATAAAGAACTAATGTATATACACTATAGTATTTATTTTGCTCATTCTATTGACCCTTTTAGTTAAAAAAGAAATTCCCGCAACCGAGTTCATGCAGCGATTCCGCTAACTCGGCTCAATGTACCGTTCAAGAACATATAAAATTTATAGCAGCTGTCACGTCACGATTTTGCAGTGCTATAAATTTTCTCAGACATGTATGTATACCCTATATACACTGGTACAGGGTAATAAAGCGCGACATACACCAGTGACGTCACGAGGCGAGGCAACGCGACGTTGGCGGCGTCAATGAGCAAAAAAAAAAAAAAAAAAAAAAAAACTCATTAATTTATAGTATATTTATAGTTATTCACCGCGTAGCTATAAAAATCATTAAAACGAGTATAATTAAGTGCACAGCAAAATCTGTAGAGACATATACATATATCTCTAGTTATATATATAGATATTTTTAAGAACTGACAAATTGTGCATGTTAAATGGTTTTCTAACAATCCGCAATCGGATTAGCGACTGAGCTTCTGGCAGAGAGAGAGAGAGAGAGACAGAGAGAGACACACTTCAATTAGAGGTACATATGTGCGGGTATGTGAGATTATAGAACTAACTATCGATATATATTGCAACTATCGATTTGTGCAATCATTTACAGCGTATGTGCCAGTCGTGCCAGTCGTTTTTATTGATCGTTCTTTTTATAAATATTTTCATTTTTCTGCGGCTATTTTTATAGATCTCCATACATGTGATATATGTATACATATATATATTCATGTGCCATTCAACTTTAAAGCCAATTGGCTGGCAATCAAAATGCTTGGACAAGTTGAACAATTCTGCAAATGTTTTTCGAAATGCTTTCAATACGAAATTGTCGATCCTTTCAACAACGACGACAAAACTATATGCGATTTATGTTTTGTAGAGAGCAGAGCGTGTGTGCGGGACGCTACAGACGCTACGTTTCTCATTTACAGCTCGATGGCGGGGCCTTTCTCTGCGCTTCTCATGTCGTTGCGGTCGTTCTTGTTGTTGTTTGTTGGTGGTGGCTGTTTGCCTGATTTTTGGCACGTCTCGCACTCGCAATACATGTCACACACACACACACACACATCTACACACTTGTGTATGTGTGTGTGTGTGTGTCTGTCGCAACAGTTGTAGAAGACAATCCATCCATCCATTTGCCTAACCAAAGTCATAAACAACAACATAAATAATAATAACAAGAAGGGCCAAATGTAAAGCGCAAATGCAACCCATACACCCATACACCCTTACACCCCCCCTCCTCCACCTTGCCATTGCTGTGGCATGTCGCACACACCGGCGACTTTTGCAACCAGACGAAATGTGTTTTTCGCCGCTGATTTGTCATCTCCACATCGCGTTTATTTCGTTTCGTTTCGTCTCGTCTCGTTTCGTCTCGTTTTGCTTTCCTCTCGTTCTTCTCTAGCTCTTCTACCATTCGCTTTCATTTTGTTATTCGATTATGAATACTACGACGCATTTCACCGCAAGAGTCAAAAACATTGTCCATGACTCACTCGCACTGCGCCTGGCTCGAAGTTCCAAAAGGGGGCGTGGGGTATGGGGGTTCAAAGGGGTTTCCATTGAATTTAGAATTTCGCAGAATTCCTTTGACGAGCATAAAGCGCATTTTTCTTGGTATTTCAACGGGTTGTCCCCCCTTCGCATTATGCATTATGCTAACAGCTTCGTCTGCCGACTTTGAGTTGACAAACCGTTGGCAGAGATTACAGAGTGAAGGCAAATGATTATAATGTACATATATATCTTTCTGTATGTGCCTGTGCTTTAAATTAATCTTTATTTTAAGTTGAAATTGACTTGACTAATTGCGAAATAGAGAGAACTACGTAACTACGTGGAATCCGAAACTTGCTTAAAGGGCGCAAAAACGAAAACGAAACTTGAGTGAAATGAAATGGTTTTTTTTGCACTCTCTCTTTCTATCTTTTTCCCTCTCTGTTTTGCCCTGGCAAATTGCATTTTTCTGCCAGCACTAAACAAATTTTTCTTGGCTTAAATGTTTGCACTCAAATTGAAATTGAATTGGCAAAGCGAGAAAGGGAGAGAGATAGGAATACGAATCGCAGAGCTGTTTCAGCATTTCTCGACTAATCAAAACTAAAGCAAACGCACAGTGCGTGCTGTATGTATACACAAACATGGATCATAATTAATAGAAATATGCAAAAAAAAAAAAATATAGAAAAAAAACCCCACCGAAACTGGCAGACGAAACAGTTTTCGCTGTCATTAAATTGAAAAATATACTACAAATATACTACTACCTATATGTTATATAGTATAGCATGGCAAACTATACAAATATATATATATATACAAATATATAGTTTAGTTTTACACTGCGCTGCCTTAGATGGGCTGACGTTTTGGGTTGCTTGGCTTGATTACCTGCGCTGCGACTTGATCGAGAACATATTATCGCGATCGGCCAATATAGTGACAGCCAGATCGTCCTGCATTATCGATGGTATCATATTGAAGAAGCTGTGCACACGCGGCAGCGACTGCGACGACGCGGAGTTCTTGTTCAGCATGGTGAGGCACACGCACACGCACACACACTCGAAAAAAACAATTGAAATTGGTTCGGAAGACGAGAAGCCACCCGCTCCAGCGAGCAGCTACAACAGTCTAGGTTGTCTCGCTGCAGTAATTTGCAATTTTCCAAATCAGTTTGGTAATTTAAAAATTTTGCAAAATTTTTGGCAAATTTTTTCTTAAATTTTTCGCGCACTTTTCGCACTTCTTTGCACGATTTGAACTCTGCGAACCCGTTTGCCTGTCTCAATATTTTCTTTTCAGCTGACAACAAGCACAAGAAAAAAAACATACACACACGCACACGCATGCACACAGAGACAGTTAGAAAGAAAATCTCGCTTTTCGAATTTTCCACGAGTGCGCGCTGGCCGAGAATGAGCGCGTCCCGCGGCGTGGCCAGCGAAAATACGAAACTCAAAACACAACTCACACGCTCAGCAATGAGCAGCGACAACGCCAGCAGCAGCAACAACAACAGCAAAAAGAAGGAAAAATTATTGTACAGCAGCAGCGTCGCTGTCGCCGTCGCCGTCGGCAGCACAGCTGGCGAGGTGCGCGTAGGGGGGGCGGCTGCGGGGGCGGGCATCAGCTGAGCAACGTAACGTAAGAAACAAATTATATTCAACTTAAAAAACTACAGCAACAACAACAGCAACAACAACAGCAGCTGTGGCGGCGCGGCAGCAGCAGCAACAACAAACATATAAATAAATAAAATTAAATTTGTCTGTGTGCGGGTGTCTGCCTCTCTCTGTGTGTGTGTGTGTGTCATTTCATTTTCATCATTTGTGCTTGGGCTTTTTTTTTTTTTTTGCGCGCGCGTAAGATTTTTGCTTGCTTTTCATCTTCAACAACAACAACAACTGACACAACATGAACAACATTTGCTCAATTATTGAATTATACAGGGTGTTGCATTGACACACATTCCGCTGGCTGCCACAGGGTGTTGCCCTCTCCCTCGCAGCCAAGTTAGACTTTGCTTTTTGGTCGCACTGCAAATTGCAAGCGACACGTTAAGCTGTGCACAGCGTGTGCGCAGAGGCACCCTGTATGTGCGGCAAGGCAAGTTGGCGTCCTTGCCAGCTACAGCAACAACAACATCTTCTGCCTCTGCTGCTGCTTGTGTACGCCATCATCATCGAACAAGCAAGATCATCATCATCTTCTATCTCTTTCCATTTTAACTACCTTTCAATTTGCCTGACGCAAAATTAATTTCTCTCCCGCTCTCTCTGTCTCTCTCTCTCTCTATGTCTATGTCTGCCTGTCTCGCTTGCCTTCACTTACCTACGCTAATGTTTAATAAATTCTCTGCCCGCTGGCTGCGCCTTCAATGCGATCTCTGCGCTCATTACATAAGTGTAAGCGAGAGAGGGAGAGAAAGAGAGGGAGAGAGAGAGAGGGGGAAGAATAAGCGAGTGCGAGATGGGGATGCAAATACATATGTGTGCACATGTATTTTAAGTGCAGGCGATTATTTTTAATAAGTATCTGTCCGGCCAGGCCAGGTTGCAGCGCAAATGAGTGCACACACACACACACACACACACACACACACACACACACACACACCAACACACACACGTAATTTTAATTCCAATTCTAATAATAATTTCAAGACATTTTTCCACTTGAGGCAACCCGTTGTTGTTGTCCGATCTAGCTAAGCTGAGCCACTCATTACTCATACGCAGCGTGCGCCCGTGTTGATTTTAATTCTGATTTCAATTTGAATTTCAATTTCTCGTTGCGATTGCGATAATCATTCTTTGCTTTGCTTGGCCCACCCACAGTAACCGCTATGTTCACTCCATACCGAACCCCCTCCCCCCCACGCCCCTGCCCTACCTCTTCCTCCCACACAGCCTTCCATTTCCACTTGAATCCACTTGAGGCTGAGCGAATCGAGCGATGCGCGCTGCATTCAACATAAACAAAATCGAACGTAATCATGTGCATGTCTGTGTGTGTGTACAGACAACATATGCCACGCCCACTGGCAGTAGCAAAAGGAGGCAGCAGGCAGGCAAACATTTCAAGCAACTGATGGCGCGTGACGGGGCATCGGGTCAGCTGAGACAAGTCGATTGGCAAAGACATCTCGTGACTGACGGCAACGTGAGCAAAGCAAGCGAGTGAATGGGTGAGTGAGTGAGTGAGTGAATGGGTAAACGAATGCTGCGAAAGAAGTCAAGTGACTGATGAAATTGTTCATAAACATTTACAATGTATGTTCTTCGAGCATTATGCGAGCCAATGCGGAATTTATGTTGATTATTCAAAAATCGAATCGAATGTACGAATCAATTATAAGTAGCACATAAATAGTGAGTGTAAAGAACTTGGATACCAGGGAGTGAAAGAGAGAGAGGTAACTCGGAAAGGTACATATTGAGACAAATGATTGGAAGCTAATCCCAAGCGAGTCTCCACGTGAATAAGATACTGTGTGTCCGCCCAAGAGAGAGTTAAGCAATGGGAGTCTTCGAGTTTAGAGACGGAGACGCGGAGAGAGAGAGAGTTAGCCAGCGAATATTTGAATGATTAGGGATAAATATGGCACTGTAAGCACAGGTAGATGTGCTGCGAGAGTGGACTGAACCACTGAACCACAGTAAAAGAGAGAGTGGGTTTTTACGGACACAATAGTTAACTCGATCGTTGATAGTTGGCGGCATGGATTGATTAGTCAATCAGTGCCATAGTTTCATGCGATAGTTGACTCGATAGTTGGGTTGATAGTTGGCTGAATAGTTCCCTTAGATAATCAGTGCCATAGTTTAATGCGATAGTTGACTCGATAGTTGGGCTGATAGTTGGCAGAGTGGTTCCCTTAGTTGATAGTTGCCTTGAAAGTTGTTCCGTAGTTTGCTCGATAGTTAGAGCGATAGTTGGCTTAATGGTTGAATTGATGATGATTAGATAGTTGTCGCTATTGGTTCGCTGAATAGTTTGATAGTTTGCTCGCCAGTTAGCGCAATAGCTGACTCGATAGTTTGCGCAATAAATAGCGTGAAGTTGGTGCCGATAGTTGGTTAATTAGTTGACTTGAGAGTTCTCTTCGAAAGTTGACTGCACAGTTTCCTCTCAAAGTTGGTGCAATATTTGACACACTAGTCGACTCAACAGTTACGCGATAGTTGGGATCAATAGTTGCCTCCACTAGCTGTCTCGATAGTTGTGATAGTTTGGCTCTAAAGCTCGCCTTGAAGGTGGCTTGATATGTATAGTTGACTCCATAGTTCCGAAAGTTGCCTCTGATAGTTGGTGCGATATTTGACGCAGTAGTTGACACATCAGTTGATGCGATAGTTGGGCTCAAAAGTTGCTTCCACTAGTTGAAAGTGGCTTGATATAGTTGACTCCATAGTTTCGATAGTTGCGATGATTGATTGATAAATGCCTGAATAGTTGACTAGACAATTGGTCCGATAGATTACCCCAAAAGATAGCACAAAAGTTGACTCGATAGTTGACTAGATACCCAGAGAGAGAGAGGGTTGGAGTCATAGTGAGGAAGTGCGGAGGCAAAACCTAGCACCTAAATGAAACTTAGTTAAATTTCAATTAAAGCATTGCGCATGGCAACCGCAAAGCGAACTGTATGAAACAAATTCATTATAAAATTCTACACAAAGTTGAGTCTCTTTTTTTTTTTTTTGAGGGGAAAACGCAAAGCAGAAATAACTAAAGGACTCGAAAGTAAAATTAAAAAGGTAAACTTGTAGATTTATTTTTCAATTTCATTGAAGAATGAAATCAATTTTCTGCCAAAGGCTGGCAACGAGTGCAGGCGGGGCGGAGGGGGGAATAGAGATGAGTTCATTTTGGTTTTGCCTGCATGTCAAAATTTGTGTGAAATGCATTTTTATTAAAAGCACAAGAGGCAACTCAAAACCATAGATACACACACACACTACACGCGCGCGCACACACACACACACAGAGCGAGAGAGATTTGGGTGTGATTTGCATTGGGCGCCTGGGCGGAATTTGTTCGTTTGGCAGCGACAACGGCAATTGAGGCGGCAAATTTAATGCGCGCAAAGAGCGTATTTCATTTGGTTTGACTTTTTCGGTGTCACGCTGCGTATGAATAATGTGTACTCGGCGTTACGTATACGCCCTGCGCGTTTCGCGCTGCATGTGGCAACTTGTGTGCACAGGGCACAGTGGGGCAGGTAGCTGGGAATGTGTTGCGGCCAAGGGGTGGACAGGGTGTTGTAACTGTGCGGTTCGCCGCTCGCTTTTGCGCTTGTGATTGAATCTACCCAACAGCGACAGCGACATTTCTGTGCACGGTCAGCGCCGCGCCGTGCCGCGCCGTGCAGCATCTTTTCCCACTGACCGAATTTTTTCACATTTGCCATTTGGATGGCACAGGAAATAGGAAATGTTTTTGTTTTTTTTTTTTTCATATTTAAATTAGCTGCGCTGCCTTTTGTTTTCACCACCATCATCAGCATCAGCATCAGCATATGCAGCGCTGCCTGCTGCCGGCTGCCATGTGCTGTTGATTTCACATCTTTGGCAGCTTTCATTCAGCCTCTGCACCTTCTCTCAGGGGTCTCAGCTGGCACGCCTCTTTCGCCATTAATTGGACCACTGTGACGACGACGACGACGAGAATGATGACTGCGGATAAATTCGCTGAATTGAGTGACATGCGGTGGTATATCATGTGAGTTTATCCCCTTAGCCAAGAATCAAGAACCATATAGAAAACAATAACAAAAATGGCAACGTGACTCACGAGTTGTGCACACACTCATCGCTTATGCACGGGCTTTTTTATGGCTCAAATCGAAGTTACTTGAATTAGCCGGGAAACTTCGACAAGCAGTGTGAAAGGTGAAGCGATATATATACATACGTATATAACATATATATTCCTGTTCTGCAAACCAAACTGAGTAAAGGCGAATTTCACTCAAATTATGTTTTGATTTTGCAATGGGTTCACTACGTATTTTATTCATTATGTGAAGAAGAAAGACTACTTAATATTTATATATACATATACATATATATTCTTGTTCCGTTGGTAGGAAACAATAACAAAAACGGCTTATGCACGAATGGGGGCTTTTTTTGTGGCTCAAATCGAAGTTACTTGCATTAGCCGGGGAATTTTGTCAAGCAGTGGGAAAAGTAAAGTGATTTATATACATATATAACATATACAGTATATATTCCTGTTCTGCAAACCAAACTGAGTAAAGGCGAATTTCACTCAAATTATGTTTTGATTTGGCAATGGGTTCACTACGTAACATATTTTATGCATTATGTGAAGAAGAAAGACTACATTATATTTATATATAAATATATATATTCTTGTTCCGTAGGTAGTGAAATTGAATATAGCAGATATGTTCTATTCAAACTCACCAAAATATTTGAAATGCTTCTTATAAATGTATATAAACCCAAACAAGTTATCGATATGCAATCGATATTCAAACTCACCAGTTATGCACTTCAATATGCTTAAAGTAATTCTCAAAAATTTTCTATATGCCCAAAAAAGCTATCGATAAAAGTTATCGATATGCAATCGATATACAGACTCACCAGTTATGCACTTCAATATGCTTAAAGTAATTCTCCCAAAATTTTCTATATGCCCAAACAAGCTATCGATAAGAGCTATCGATATGCAATCGATATACAGACTCACCAGTTATGCACTTCAATATGCTTAAAGTAATTCTCCCAAAATTTTCTATATGCCCAAACAAGCTATCGATAAGAGCTATCGATATGTAACTTAAACTAAAGTACTTAAATTAATTTTAAAAATTCAATCTACTTAAATTCTGTACAATATTTTAAGCAAAGCGTTGCGAATGTGCTCAAATCTGTTAAAAATTACTGTTAATTCCTACTATGCAGCTAAAAGCAACCTTGGCTTTGTACTCTATATACAATATTTGCGATAAGTTAATAATAAATTCAAATCGTAATCGATAAACAAAAAAAAAGGAGTAATGTGGAAAAACAAGAAGGAAATGAGTTAAATATTTCTAAGATTTGATTATGCAGATAAAATAGCGTCAAATTATTATTTATATTTATATTTTTATTGCCTTGAGTCATTGAAAAATTTGCCAAAAACTAAAGAGAAAATGAAATGAAAATCAAGTAAAATAATAAGAATATATATATAAAACATATAAGAAAGTATACACAAACATGCAGGGTGTGTGGCAGAAGAGAATAAACTACATTAAATAGAGTGCGATACTACACATTTATATATATATATAGGGTATAAAACTTAGATCTACTAGTACAACAAGTTTTGTGCGAGCAGGCAGGCATGCATAGACAATACACAGGACAGATAGCAGTTAGAGTGGGGTGCAAGAGAGATAGCGAGATAGAGAGAGAAAGAACTTGGGCATACGTACGATCTGTCAATGAGTATAGAGGCCTCCTGTTCTTTAAACCTGCAAAGGGTTACAATAATAAACAACGATAATAGTACAAATAACAATAATAAGAAGTAAGGCTAAGTAGATAGATAGAATTGGAACGAGTACAGAACACAAGTATCGATTAGCAGATATATCGAATATCGATCAAGTAATAAAACAAAGATGAAAATCAAAATATAGTTTACAGATCAGCGAACGAAAAACACACACAACACAAGATGTAAAATAAATTTTTTATAATTTTTGTATTTCATTTTTTTATCTCTTTTATCTTAAAACTTTTCTTTTTTTTTTCCTTTTGCTTTTTGCATAAATAATTGACGCTTATTTTATTGTTTTGTTTTGGGCTGAATGCGTATGCGAACAGAAAATGAAACGCGTGATATGTGTGAGTGAGTGAGTGAGTGAGAGAATGAATAGCTGTATGTGTGTGTGTGTGTGTGACGCCCTAAGGTATGCAACGCGCAACGAGCCGCATGAGACTTGACCAGCTTAATTGAGACATCACGTGCGACAGTTAAGTGCCGCTTGACAGAGAGAGAGAGAGAGAGAGCGAAAGAGAGAGAGGGAGAGATAGAGGATTGTCACGAGTTAGGCGACTAAGTGAAGCTGCTGCTGACGCAGCCAATGCGACGGCAATGACCCTCGGCAATTGATAGATAAGCCCAAGGGGTGGCGGTGTGTGGCATGGTTTGCGTTTGGGGAGGGGGCTGCTCTATTGTAGCTACCAGCTGCGCTTGTGACGTCATTGCGCTGTGGACGTCACAACTACAATGACAAAGGGGGGCGGGGAGGGGAGCGGAGGGAAATGCCGACGATGGCGCTAAGCGGCTGCAGAAAAGTCGAAGTTGAAGTGTTGACATTTAAGCACACACACACAAGGCACGCACACTCACACACACACACGAAGCACACACTCACACACAAACACACACTCACATACAAGACACACGGACACACACTCACACACATGTCTGCATTGTCTCAGTGAACTTTTTTGCAAATGCCAAAAGCAAACCACATAGGGCGCTCCCACACACACACACACAGGGCACACACACACACACACACACATAGGGCACACATACAGTAGGGCAAAATATTGTTTGCAGCAACTTTCGAAGTTTGGGCTTTAAAACGGATAGCGATAGCGTAGCACGTTGCAGGTTGCAGGTTGCAAGTTGCACGTTGCCTGCTGCCTGGCTACATTACAATGGCATGCGAGTGTGTGTGTGTGTGTGTGCGACTGTCGTTGTTGTTGTGCCTGCTGTCCATGTCCAGCAATTGACCCGGCACCTGATTCACTCGCTCGCACCTGGTGCAATTAACGCCTGAGCAGCTTTTGAGTTTCGCATGTTTCGTTCTCGGTAATGAATCCGCCTCCCTCTCCTTCCCTTCCCTTCCCCTCTCTTCCCCATCTCCCCCTTTTCCACCATTATCATGCACTGCACACACGCATACACTCCTCTGCAAGCGTGCTCTTCTTTAATTCAGCCACTTAATCGGACTTCTTTCGGCTTAAAACTTTGACAACTGAAGCGCTTCTTGGCCCAGGCCTTTCATAACTTTCGGCTCGGTTTTTGACCGTTTTCATCTGCCACGTTGGCAGTGAAACTTCTCACAGAGCGAGAGAGAGAGAGAGAGAGAGAGAGCAACGCAAAACAAGTTGCAGGTTTAACTAAGTTTAAGCAAGCTTGAATCTCTTCATTAAATCGCATTGGAGCCAAGCCAAGCGTGGATTGACCAGGAGCGGAATAGCGCAAATAGCACAAATTGGGCGCCTAACAAATTGATTTAATTTAATTTACTATGCATTTGATAGGCTAAAGTGGGCGTGGCTGCTACGCAAACAAATGCCTTAAAGTCATAAACGTACGGATGCAGCTCTTTCCTTTGATTTGTCTGTATGAACGCCGAGATCTTAGCTATTCTCGCAGCTATATGCACCAAATTTAGCCTGAAGCTTGCTGTATAACATATGCAAATATAGTTTGAATCGAATTTCGATTGTCACGCTCACCGCCCGAGCAAAACGTTAATTTCTATCTTATTATACCATTTACAGATGGTATATTAATTTGGGCCAGAAGTTTGCAATGCAGATTAGGAGACATCTTCGACCCTATAAAGTATATATATGCTTAATTAGCATCAATAGGGAAGTCCAAGTAGCCATGTCCGTCTGTACGTCTGTCCGTTCGGCTGTTGCAACGCAAACTAGTCTCTCAGTTTTAGAACTATCTTCGTGAAACTTGGTATACATGCTTCTCATTGCTGCACGCTGTAAATAAGTCGGAACGAGCCGGATCGGACTGATATATCGTATAGCTGCCATAGAAACTATCGGCCGATTATGGTCATCTTCCAAGATATCGCCAAGAAACTTTCGCAATCTATGCCTTAGTATGTTCATTCAAAGCTGTGAAAATTTGATTCAAGTCGGACCGATATATCGTATAGCTGCCATAGAACCTATCGGCCGACTTTCATCATTTTTCAAGATATCGCTGTGAAACTTTACCGATATATGTCTAAGTATGCCCTTAAAAAGCTGTCAAAATTTAATCAAAATTGGACCGATATATCGTATAGCTGCCATAGAACCTATCGGCCGATTTAGCATTTGAAGTAATCCCAAGGGTATAAAACCTTCGGCTTGTCGAATGTAGCCTTTTTTTTTTGTTTTTCTATTTTCTTGTCCATTTTAGTCAATCTGACTTGTGGCAGCTGCCATCATTGCGCATTCCAACAGAATTAGCAATCGATTTGAACCGCTCAACTCTAACCCTATTAACCGCACTGTCATATGCAGCTACTCATTAGCGGTGGCATGCCTCAAGGTGATGCCAGACAATATTCCAATTGTTTTGAGCGGCCAGTGAAATCTATTTATTTGCCGGTCCTATGGACGTCACTAACATCATAAATTGAATTGTTATGTCTGTTGTTGTTGTTGTTGTTGTGTTGTTGTTGTTGTTGCTGCTGCTCTTCGTGGCCTTGACATTTGCCAGCCGCAGTCAGTCAGCTAATTATTTGTTATTAGTGTTGAAATCTTTATGAAATTTTCACTCAAGTTTCTCGTTGTCGTGACAGCTAAGCTGCCCCAGCCTGCTGCAGGCATACACTACGCATGTGTATGTGTTGGTGTGTGTGTGTGCAATTGACAGACTCATCAAGAACATTGTTTGAAAGTGGCCGACGCTGTGCGAGAGCAACTGCGTTATGTCTTGGGTTGAGCAGATTCAAGTTGATTGAAAGCAAACGCAAAACGTACCCGGAATACGGATAAAAGACTGACAGAATTGACGCTCCCCCCGCCCCCCTGCTCCCCCTACCTTTCCTAGAGAACTGCCAAACTTTAAGGCAAAACCCAAAAACTTTGCGCCTGGCCCAGTCAGGCCGAAAAGCGGCGCAAAAGACGAAGAAGAAAAAAAATGCAAATTGCGTTGCTGTCGCTGCCAAATGGCCACAAAAGGGAGCCAAAAAAAATGCCGAAAAATACCAAAAATATTTATTTCAACTATGTATAATTAAATCGTTTTTATGTGCCGCACACACACACACACACACACACACAGCAGACACACTGTGCCAGAGAGGCCACAAAACTTGGGCTCATCCAACTTTGGCCCACAGTTTGCGATAGAAGGACATGCTCGATATGCTATTCCTGCTTATCTACATGTACTGACAGTAGTATATACTAAGTACATATGTATGTGTGTATGTGTGTGTGGCCATATATCTAACACATTAAGTAGGCTAAGCACTTGCACTGCATAGTGGCTGAAGGTCTTGGCGTTTGCATATTTGCCCATTATGGCACAAGGTTAAAGCAGTAGAAGAAACTTACAACTCATACTATAAAAATTAAGTTGAGATAGGTTAGTGCTGCACATAGAGCATTCTCTTGTATTATAGCTTGTTTTATATCAACCAAGTAATCATCATTTTGACTCAGTTAGGCAAACCCCCCCGCCCCGCGCTTTGATCTATTGCCAGGTAAAGCGTATTAGGTTTTCGGTTTTGCTTTCTCAACTTTCTTGTTAGCTTTTTGCTTGAATTTAGATAAGTATGTTTTGTCGTTGTCTCTGTTGTTGTTGTTGTTGTTGTTGCTGTAGTTGTTGTTGCTGTAGTGGTTGCTGTAGTTGTTGCTATAATTGTTGTTTTTATTTGGGGTTTTTAAGTGTTTTGCGGTCCAAATATTTTTGCAATTTTTCATCTACGATTTGCGCGATATTTTAGCGTTTTTGGCCTTTGAGCGATGAGTGAACGAATAACGAATAACGCGAATGAATATGAATCTATGCGCTTGTTGTTGTTGTTGTTCTAGCTTTAGTTGTTGTTGTTGTTGTGGGGGCGCGAGATGAGCGGCGAGCATCCGATTTGCCGTGAGCCAAAAGTCGTGTAAAAATAGCTGTAAAATGCTTTTGTGCCCAAGGTTGCATTGGGCGTAACCATATGCCCGCCCAGTTCCATATGCTATGCGTGTGTGTGTGTGTGTGTGTGTGTGTGTGTGTGAGTGAGAGAGTGATATGTATATATTTTGACGTGCCTGCTACCTGATGCTTTGGTATTTATGCATGCATAGTACATAGATACCCCATGGAAGTGGCACGGCTGTGACAGGCTATAGAAAATGAACGAATATATATATTCGTGTACAGTATTGCTTAGCTGACAACTTTAAGGCTTGCTCAGATTTCTCATTCTACCGCTTGTACAGGGTATCTGTCAACTGTGCCACAATCGATGCTGTTGCTGTTCTATATACCATAATCAGTTGTTATTGCTGTGTTAATGCATTATGAATGGCACAGAGTGAGACAAGGAGAGAGCGAGCGAGAGAGGGACAACAATAAAGCGCAAGAGCGTCGCGCATGATGCGCTCAACATGGCGGCAGGCAGCCAAAGGCAGCAAAGCATTTCCGGTCTCCAGTTGCATGTTTCACTAATGCGCCATGCAATGGTTATGCATAGCAAGACAGCGACAGTGGCAAAGAGTGAGACAGAGAGAGAGAGAGAGCGGGAGCGGGAGGGAGATAGCTAGCGGAACACTCGAGCTTGACTAAACTAATTGAAGTCTGAATAACGCAACAGGATTGAGGCTGAATGCTTTTGCTTCAGCTTTGCATATTTCACAAAAAGTTGCCTTTTATGCCATCCACCCCCACCCCCTTTTCGCCACCCCCTAAGCACCCTCTAGCGTTGTCATAACAATGGTCGGGCAGTCCAAGCGGCTTAGAGGCTGGAGAAAAAGAGCAGCTGACATCGAACCGCACACCCGACTTCGCACAGATTCCTTCTCGCACTCGCTCTGTCTCACTCTCTGTCTCTGAGAACTTGAGGAATTTATGCCACAGAGGTGCAAGGGGATGGTTGTTTCTGTAAGCGGCTCACTGTGGCAGCCAAATGTGGCAAATGCTTGCTGTGAATTCAACGAATGACAGCCGGAAAGGAGGGCAGCCGCAGCAGCAGCATCATCAAATGATGATATTTCCAAGACTTGTGCTGAAAAGGCGTCACTGCGATACCATTGAAATGTGGCCAAAGTGCCTCAAATACCGCAAAGGGATGTGCCACACACACACACACACACACACACACTGCAAGGTGTGGCATTACGAACATTTCCCGAACGAGCACAAAAAAATAGCCGCACAATTGCAACAGATGCTGCAAACTACAAGGGGGAACGACAACTACAACTACAACTACTACTATTACCATCACTACTTATACTCCCACTTCTACTCCCTTCTGCTGCTCCCCCCGGTTGCCTGTGGAAATGTTAAAGGGATTAGCCCTGTTCCCCTGTGTCCTTATGACAGTCAATCCGAGAAATTGCTTTCGAGTGCGTCGCAGCTGAAGCTGACTAAGTACGCGTAGTTACTTTGTGATATATCATCGGTAGCCAAGGCTACGTGGCAACTTGGCAAGCGGAACAGGTACAGTGGAGCAGGGGGCGGGGGGGAGATAGAGTAGTAGGTAAGTTGCAGCCCTTTGGGGTACAAACAGTCGCTATAAAATGGAATAGTGTAGCAAGAGTTGAGAAGAATTGCAAGTGAGAAGGAAAATTCAAGTTTTATTTGAGAATTTGAATAAGTATAAGTGAAAGTAGTAGAGTAAAGTAAGAGTAGTAGCAGAAATAGAGTGCAGTATAAGAAGATTTTAAGATAATTGCAGAAGATTGTTCTATATAAGTAGAAAAAGAAACATGTTCAAGTGAGCATAGAAGTAGGCAAAGTATTGTATCGTAGCACTAATATAGGTAATACTAGCAGTCGAAGTAGTAATAGAAGTTGTAGTAGAAGTATTAGTAGTGAATAGTGGAAATAGTAGAGTAATAGTAGGAACAAAGGTAGAAGAGAAATAATCTATCGATAGTTATGTTAATAGAGATAGAAGTAGTAGAAGAAATGCTATCGATAGAAGTGTAAGATAGAGATGGAAGTAAAAGAAAACTGCTATCGATAGAAGTGGACATAGAGATGGAAGTAAAAGAAAACTGCTATCGATATAAGTAGAAATAGAGATGGAAGTAAACGAAAACTGCTATCGATAGAAGTAGAAATAGAGATGGAAGTAAACGAAAACTGCTATCGATAGAAGTGAAAATAGAGATGGAAGTAAAAGACAACTGCTATCGATAGAAGTGTAAAATAGTGATGGAAGTAGAAGAAAACTGCTATCGATAGAAGTGGAAATAGAGATGGAAGTAAAAGAAAACTGTTATCGATAGAAGTGTAAAATTAGAGATGGAAGTAAAAGAAAACTGCTATCGATAGAAGTGCAAATAGAAGTGAAAGAAGAATAGTTACTAGAAGAACGACAAAAGAGGTCGAATAACTGCTATCGAGGGGGTTAGTAATAGAGGTGAAAGTAGAAGAAATACTATCGAAAGTAGAAATCGTAAAAGTAGAAAGAGCAAAAACAAAAAAGAGGGAGCAGAATAAGTATTGAAAGGCTTAGAAGTAGATATTATGATAGTTAACAATAGTACTAATAGTAACCACGGTAGTAGCAGAGAATGAAGGAGTAAGTAGTAGTAAATCAAGTAGTATATAGCATTTATATTATAAGAAGTGACTTATAGTGAAATAGAACACGTTAAAGAATCACTG
Source organism: Zaprionus ghesquierei (assembly GCA_018904095.1). Classification (NCBI taxonomy): domain Eukaryota; kingdom Metazoa; phylum Arthropoda; class Insecta; order Diptera; family Drosophilidae; genus Zaprionus; species Zaprionus ghesquierei. Next base: position 5,234,468 of record JAEIGP010000394.1, on the reverse strand, counting down.
AAATTAGTAGTTAAAGTAGTAGTGAAAATAGTAGTAGAAGTAGTCAAAAGTAGCAGCGCAACTGTTGCCCAAGAATCGATGAAACTGCGTATACAACATTGAGACATTCTTCCATTCTAGCATCCAGGAAATACAATTCTCACAGTACTCAATGTGAATAATGCGCGAATATGCGTGAATAAGCGAAATCGTAAAGTGTGTAAGGTGAAGTTGTGAATATGAGAACTGCGAACAGAGAAATGGAAATGTAAATGAAAATGAAAATGAAAATCACTGAAAACACATGAAAACCGAAACAGGGAATCTTGTAACGACACTTAAGACAAAATTGAATTCCAATTCGAATTCGAAACTGTTGTTAACAATCGAGAAATAGATATGTGTTCGTGTGTGTACAATATGTATGTTTTGATAACTTAATCTAATTAGTTATCGATAGACTTACCTTTCGCTAGCAATGCTCGAGTTCCTGGACATCGACTTTGGTGACATCTCAAAGTCCGAATCGGAGCGATATAGAAAGGATTCGCGACGTTGCGGTAAATTCTGTAGAACCAAACCAGCGCTGGGTGAACCGCCTTCAAGCGGTGATCGGGCGCCCTGGCCATTTTCTACATCGAAACTGCAGCACGCGAAATGAAAAGAGAAAGGGAGAGAGAGAGAATGAAAATCATGTTGTTAATTGGTTCAATTGGTTAGTTAGTTCTTAATTAAGTTGGGCAGGAGATAATTGAATGCCGCGTAACAAGCACGTCAAAACGGTAGACGCAGAAGGGGGCGGAGACGAGGCAGATGATGCTTGTGGAGCGCAACTCTTGAGCCATGTTATAAATGGCTGACGTCCAAGTTGACTTGACACATGCCGCGTAAACTTTTCGCTTCACAAGACAGAGTGGGATGAACAGGGAATCGAAGGGGTGTAGGGAAGGGTGCGGGGTGGGGCACCACAACAGCACAACAGGCGCCTACAGGAAACGGAAGTGCGCCTAACAAGGCGCTTTTAAAGTTTTTCAATTCGTTAGACATTTTCGCCTTTCGCTCGGTCGCCGTCGACGTCGACGTCAACGTCTCGCCATCGCTTATGAGAAACATTTCGCCAACTCTCTCTCTTGCCTTGTACACCCCATTGTCTACTTCGCTACCTCCCTCCTGACCCACAGCGGGCGACCACGAAGCGAATGTTGCCAAGTTTATTGAAAACTTGCTGCAAGAAAGTTGACTCCATGCGCGCATTTTCAAACCTCTCCACCTCCCCCCCACCCCCTGCTGGGGTTGGCGGCGTGTTAAGGTCGCGCAAAAGTTCAGCCACTGATCAAGTTCCAGTGGTTCCAAGGATCAACTTGTTAAACAAGCCCCGACCGCTAGATGGCGCGCTGTTATGCACCCCTTCAATGCCGCCAAGCCCGTGGAAGGAAGTCAAGGCTTCATTAACCATAGAAAGATACACGCTTTATTTACGCTGTACACTTTGCTATGTTATAATATTTCATAGTTTACTTAACTATATATTTCTATAATATAATTTATTAATTTATATATTATATAGTTATAGCTGATATATCTCAAACCCAGACTCATTTTAGTTCCCCGAAAAAATTTGTTGCTCTATTTTCGACTGCAAAAGCATATACGATGCTACAAGATTATATATAAAGCTGTGTTCACAAAAATAGCAGCGCTCATTAGCTGCAACTTTAAACTTCATTTTGTATATCAAAAAGTAAATGAATGTTCACAAATTTCATTTTGTTTCAGTTTTGTGACTATTTTTAACAATAACAAATCAATTTATTGTTGAAAATGTTGTAAATTTTTTTTTACATTATTTATTAAAACAAAAAAGTAATGTTTACAGCTGTTCATAAAAATAGCAGTGAGTAATGAAGCATTATAAACCACATCCACATATTTCCTGGATGTCTTTATATGTTTTTCCCAGGTTTCTGAGCCGCACTATGCTATTTCTTTTTTCAGGAGTACAATGTTTGCCCCTGCCCACTTTATTTATTTATTTTTATTTTTGCTTATCAAGATACGCACTGCTATTTTAATGAACAGCCAAAGACTGATGCTTCTAGCCAAAAAAAGTTGTTCATTTGCTTAATTCTCGCAAATCTAACGGGATTTTATCGTTTCTTCCTTGTACACATTCCATTCTACAATAATAATGGGTACAAGTTGAAATATTCGTAACGGAACTTGAAAAAAAATCGCATTGCTTGATTGCATTTCTTGCACTGCTATTTTTGTGAACACAGCTGTATGTACATATATGTATATAGCGCATACATAGTGTACCTGCACACACGTACATATACATTTAGGTCTAAAGTTCATTTTATGGCCAATAGATGGCGCCAGCTTAAAAGTTTGATTGAGTTTCGTTCGTGCCCAAAATGCACTTGGGCAAACTGACCCCCTGAGCGAAAAGAACAGCAGAAAAAGGGACTAGAAAAGCAAGAAGAAGAAGAAGAAGAAGAAGAAGAAGAAGAAGAAGAAGGTGAGAAAGAGCAGGAGCACCAAGACGCAGCCACAGCGACAGGCATCAATCTGCGCGCGTTGTCATAATTAAAGAAAATACTTTGGCATAAGCAAAACGCAGCTGCCGCGTCCGGCAATTTGCCACTTTGCCACTGTTGCTGCCCCAAGGTGGTGGCACCACAGCTGACTGTGGCACAGAGTCTGGATCTGTCGCAGTTACTGTTACTGTTTGCCTAGCGACTTCCCTACCGTATTTCTTTTTTTTCGGGGCAGCTGCGTTCTCCCTCGCTGGGCGACCTTGTCGAGCCGCTGCCAGGGAATGTGCCACACAAACAAACACACGCACACACACATACATACTTATATAAATGTATGTATATGGCTTTTGTTTCCATTACCGACACCAGCAGCAGCAGCAGCAGCGACACCATCGTCTGGAAGGCCACCCGCTTTTGGCAGCGAAAGTCGTAAAGAAAAATGATGTTTTAAGTAAAATTTATATCGGGGTCATTAAGTAAACTTGGCACAAAGTTGACGCTGCCTTGTTATTTGTTGCTGATTGTTGTTGTTGCCGTTGCTCATCTCATTGTTGTTGTTGTGCGCGCAACAATGTCGCCATTTGCCATGGCATACTTTGTGGCACTTTTCGAAGTTATGAGCCAACGTCGCACGTCGCTCGCCGCCCTCGAATTCAGTTTAAGTTCGGCTTTCAGTTTCGTTTACACTTTTATTGTTGTTCAATGGTATTACCAGAGGCGTAGGGGGGTAGGGGGGGCATGTCAGACTTCTGTGCAAACAACATGTTGCAAGCGAGTTTTCAGTTTCAATTCCAGCAGAGTCAAAAAAGGGAACGGGGCGACTGATTAATGCCACTCGACTAGAGTGACTAGCGACGACATGCGACATCAAGTTTGCACAGGCATTTGCATTGTCTGCCACACTCGCACACACACACTCGCACACACACTCGCACACACAGACAGACAGACACTCACTCGCTGTCAGAATCATTTGAGAGATCCAGCTACTTCCTTCTTAACAAACTAATTAAGTTGGGCGTTTGCTGAGCTTAGCGCCCTCTCTTTCTCTCTCTCTTCGTGTGCCCCGCGGCGGCAGTTGAATCTATGCCACAAACAATAATCACACACACACTCGCACACACACACTCATCACAATCAACTCGGGTCGTTCATTTATTTGCACATATAATTAGGCGCATGAGGAGAGCGAGCAAAGCTGCCGTGGGGCACATTTATCCCCCCTGCCCCCGGCCCTGCCCCTGCCTCAATCTCTGTCGCACAACAATGCCAATTTCTCTGTGTCTTCCCCCTCTCACTCTCACTCGCACAGTCGCTCTCTCGCTTTGTCTATCTCGCTGTAGGTGTTGGCATTAAGCGGCTTCTCTGTCGGCTTAAAGCCGCAACTAAGCAACTGATTTGGCAGCGCCTGCAAATATGCAACACGCATAAGTCGCACTGATGAGGCGCCACAGCTCCAAGTCAAGCCCAACCCCAACCCCCGCCCCCTCCCACCCCACACTCCCATCTGGCCTAAGCAGTTCAATCTAGCTTAAAGTGTCTTTAGCTTCCACTCCGAATTGACTTTAACATTGTGATTTGACATTGCCTTAAGGAGAAAGGTTGGGCAAGGGAAAAGTATATGTATTTTTGGTGTCGTATTTTCGATGTTTCTATGTTTCTACAAGTCTATGATTTTAGGATTTGATAAGTGTATGAATTTACAATTCACCAAGTTTCTATGAGTCTCTGATTGTATGATTCTTTCGTATTGATTCTATGATTCTATGATGCTATGATTTAACGATTCTATGATTTTATAATTCTATGATTCTATGATGCTATGACTCTATGATTCTATGTTTCTATGATTCAATGATTCTATGATTCTATGATTCTATGATTCTATGATTCTATGATTCTATGATTCTATGATTCTATGATTCTATGATTTTATGATTTTATGATTTTATGATTCTATGATTCTATGATTCTATGATTCTATGATTCTATGATTGTATGATACTACGATTCTATGATACTATGATTCTATGATTCTATGATTCTATGATTCTATGATTCTTTGATTCTATGATTCTATGATTCGATGATTCTATGATTCTATGATTCTATGATTCTATAACTCTATGATTCTATGATTCTATGATTTTTTCATACTATGATTCTATGATTCTATGATTCTATGATTCTATGATTCTATGATTCTATGTTTCTATGTTTCTATGTTTCTATGATTCTATGATTCTATGATTCTATGATTCTATGATTCTATGATTCTATGATTCTATGATTCTATGATTCTATGATTCTATGATTCTATGATTCTATGATTCTATGATTCTATGATTCTATGATTCTATGATTCTATGATTCTATGATTCTATGATTCTATGATTCTATCTGCAATACTTATAAATTTATATCCAGCCCACCTGGCTATCCAAAGCCAAACTTAACTAAATTCAAATACAGTAAGGTAGGTCGCACACACACACACACACACACACACACTGGTGGCGTTGTGAATGGCTGCACTCACTCTCGACTAACTCAAAGTGCAATAAATGCACTTAAAGAGTCGCATATGCCGCATCCACGAAGACCTTGGCCACGCAGCACGCCCAACCGAGAAGCGTATGCGAGTGAAAAACTGAAACTGAAACCGAAACTGAAACTGAAACAGAATCTTAATATGAATCTCAATGTGAATGAGACTGTGAGCCCAAAAACCAATCCAACGACACATGCAGAATGCGTTGATGATGCTCATGATGATGACGATGGCGATGATGATGATGATGATGATGATGATGATGATGATGATGATGATGATGATGATGATGATGAGTGTGTGTGTGTGTGTGTGTGGGGGAACACAAACAAACATGTCGAGAGAGAAAAAGAGAAAAACTGTCACAAGGCCATTAACAAAAGCCTGAGACTGACTGCCAGCAGGCGAACTGAAGGAGCTGCAGGAGGTTGAAGGGGCAATGGATGGAAGGGGCATGGGTTGCTGAGGCGCTGAGACTCGGTTTGGGGCATCCAAAAGATTGGGGGCTGTGTGAAAACCAAATTAAAAGTGCGAGCGAGCAATGTGCGCTATGAAATGAGCACAGCACAGCAGCAAGGCTTACTCGGAGCAGCAGTAGCCATGCCACATGCTGCATGCTGCATGCCACATTCCACAGCAGCCAGCAGCCACCTATTCCCCCCCGCCGCCGCCTTCAAGCTACCTTGGCTGTTGGTGTTTTTTTTAAAAGGCTGTCGAGGTGGCAAGTTGTACTTGTAGGTGAAGGCGAGGCAAGGAGGCAGCTGCAACGGCATGTTGCATAATTTGGCAAGCCAGTTGCCACATGGCAGAGAGGGAGTGGGGGACTGCATCTGACCCGTTGATTTTCATTACATTGCGACGCACATTTGATTAACCGTTGCAGCAGCTGTCGCCCGGCGGCAGCGAGCAAATTGAGCATGCAGCCTCTTGGCAACATTGGACACGGGCCGCCAAAACCGATTCAATTCATTGCGACTCATCGTGACGCACAGGCTGCGGGCAGCTGATGACATATATATGTATGTAAGGTATGGCAAAATATGGCAAAGTGCGGAAATGTGCAGACATCTGTTTTAGTTGCAAACACAGACTTTGTTACATTTGATGGTCATACATATGACACAATATGGCACGATATGACACGATATGGCATGATATGGCAAAATAGGTAGAGATTTCAATTTCTTCAGTCTTAAGTCATATTTCAGAAATATATCTCATATATTAAGCTGATGACATATATAAGTATGTATAGTATGGCAAAATATGGCAAAGTGCGGAAATGTGCGGACATCTGTTTTAGTTGCTAACACAGACTTTGTTACATTTGATGGTCATACATATGACACGATATGACACGATATGGCATGATATGGCAAAATATGTACAGATTTCACTTCCTTCAGTCTTAAGTCATATTTCAGACATATATATCATATATATTAGGTAGCCATTTATATCTGTCAGCATATGGCTACATATGACAATACAAAGTAATTGATTTGCAAAGGTTTATAGCACATAGTCTGAGTATGTTATGAATGACATATGTTTGCACCACATCCAGCCATACGTATGGTAACATATGACAACTAAATTCAACAAAATTCCCCGGAAATCTCTAAAGAATCTGCCCACTAAGTCGTTGCCATATACATATATGGCATAATATGGTAGGACTTGTATGGGTTAGGCTTATTGCAGATGCCCTGCATGCGCACCTATTGTGCCATATTGACAGGCCATACATATCTGACTCTATATGGCAACATATGACAATGCAAATTGAGCTGAACTGCCGCTGATACTTTCGATACGGTTATGATTGACAAACGTACAACATATGACAACTGTCATCGTCAATCAAATGCTGTCGCAACGCTTTACAGGGTATACGCATGGCCAATTTAATGCATGTCTTTACGCCCTCTGCCCATTTTTAATTAGCACACAGCGATTTGACGCACGCAGCACGAAGCACAACGCGGCAGCTGACGCTGACGCTGCCTTCTAATCAGACGCAATGCACAGCGCATTGCTTGCCACATTTCCTTTGACTTGTCATGCTCGTTGGCGCAGCAGCAGTGGGCGTGGCAGATGCCAAAATACACACACACGCACGCACACACGCACGCACACAGAATTGTCTTAAGCACGCCACACGCTATACTCGATCGCAATGACGTAGGGACAAGGAGTGACCTTTCAGTCGGGCTCGTTTTGGTGTACCAAATACTATATATATATTTTTTATACTTGTCGGGGTTGTTAGCTGTCAGATCGAACAGATATAGTACTATATAGTTACTGGAGATTTTTTAAAGTTTTTTTTTCTCCAAGCAACTAGCTTGATTCAGATTCATAAACATATATTTTGTTGTGGAACCTTTCCTAGCATTAGCTTGCAGATATTATTTATAAACTTTATATATAATTTTTGTAATATTTATTATATATACTATATACAGTATATATGTATATATATATACATTCACACACCTCATCCATATCGCACTCGTTGCCAGGGTATTCAAGCTGTGTATCTGCTTTCTCCCCGTGCTGCGCTTTGTTTGCAGCCATGGGCAACCGAGTTGCAGCCACGCCCCGCCCCGCCCCTCGCCTCCCAAACACTATCTGTTTTGTTATGGCAACCCTGGCAACCCTGTTTGAGTGTGACAAACAATGCGAATGTTGTCAGAGTTGCTCGACTTCAATTTCGATTCAATTGTGAAAGTTTGTGCAACGAAAGCAAGTCCAGGCAAAGTCGTAGAGTATTTGCCAGAGATACGGGTATATAACAGGTATATACACTCACACACAGGCACACCTGCCAAACACTGTCACACACACACAGAGATGAAGCCGCAGACCAAGTACGGTGTGGCCGCCTCAGCAGCCTCAACAATTCTGTGCGAGGATGTGCGCAACTTTACCACGCGACGTCGCAATCTGCTCTACCTGATGCATCGCTATCTGCTCGAGAATGGCTACTACAACAGCGCCGAGGCACTGAAAGGTGAAGGACGTCTCTCCGACGAGTACGAGCTGTGCGACAATGTCGATCTGGATGCCATCTATCTGGAATACGCAAGCTTCTTCAACATGAAGTTTGGCAAATATCCGCGCATATTGAAGAAAATGGGACCCAAACTGAAGCTGGAGCTGAATCAGATGACGGGCAACAAGGCAGCGGCGGCGGCGGGCAAGGAGGCAGCGCCTACGCCATCGCAGACCCAACTGCTGCCTGCACGTCCTGGCGATGCACAGGCCTGTTGGCATGCGGGCATCGGTGCTGCCACAGCTGCAGCGGCGGCAAGTTTGGCCAGCAATGATCCAACGCAGCTGCAACTGCAGCAACAGCAGCAGGCGGCGGCAGCGGCAGCCACGTCGACAGCACCAGGTCAGCTGCAGGCAAATCGTTTGCCGCTGCATATTAAGAAAATGGAGACAAGCGACTCCACAGCGACGACGACGCCGGCTGCACTGGGTGCACTGAGCGAAATCGAGCACGGACATGCCGCAGATGATGCACTCTTTGCCTCGCTGGAGTGGCAGGCGCTGGCGGAGCTGGTCAAGACAAGCATATTGAGTGAAGATCTACGTCTGCGCTGGTCCGATGTCTGTGGCAATCAGGATGCCATCGAACTGGTCAAGGAGGCAGTGATTACGCCCATCGAGTATCCACAGCTCTTTGCCCATGGCCTCAAGCCGTGGCGTTCGCTGCTGCTGCACGGCCCACCTGGCAGTGGCAAGACATTTCTGGCCAAGGCGCTATATGCGGAGACCCGCGACAAGGTCACCTTCTTCAACATCACGGCCAGCATCATGGTGTCCAAGTGGCGTGGCGAATCGGAGAAAATTCTGCGTGTTCTCTTTCACATGGCCGCACGGCGTGCACCCTCGATTATCTTCTTCGATGAGATCGAAAGCTTAACCTCCAGGCGCGACAGATCATCGGATCATGAGTCATCGAAGCGTTTCAAGAACGAACTGCTGCAGTTGCTCGACGGCATGGAGCACACGCTAAGCGGTGTCTTTGTGCTGGCCAGCACCAATCTGCCTTGGGACATTGATGAGGCCTTTCTGCGGCGCTTCGAGAAGAAGCTGCTGGTCCAGCTGCCCAGCACAGCGGAGCGTTCCAGTCTCATTGCGCGACTGCTGGGCACCACGGTGAGTGTGACGCCACGATTGCTGGAGCAGCTGGTGAAGTTGTCGGAGCACTTTACGGGTGATGAGATTCGTCTGGCCTGCAAGGAGATTAGCATGCAACGTATGCGCCATGCCACACGTGCCGCAGGGCGTGACAACAAGGAAGCCAGCACAGGCAAGGAGTCGCAAGCGCAGCAGGAGGCGCAGCTGGAGAAGGCGTTCAAGCAGATACGACCTCAGGGCAATAAGTTGCTGGCAAGGCATGAGCAGTGGCAACAGGAGCATGGATCGTGAACAGGAATCAAGAGAGTGGAGGCGGACACTCGCACTAGAGCTATAGACTAGCATATATTGTATATGCATATATCTTCTTGTACTTTTAGTATGGGTCAATAAAGAATAGAAGTGGAGGATGTAGAAGAGAGTGCGTTGTGGGAGCTGGAGAGAAAGCTGGCAGAGGAAAGGGCAGAGGGGCAAAGGAAGAGATATAGAGAAAACAAGAAAGAAAGGTTACCCACGGCACGCCGAAGGTTTCATACCCTTGCAGTTATTCCACATATTAAATCGGCCGATAGTTTCAATGGCAGCTTAACAATATATCTGTCCGATTTTAATAAAACTAGCATAACATTTAATGGACATACTTAGACATATATCAGAAAAGTTTCACAGCGATATTTTGAAAAATAACAATAATCGGCCGATAGTTATACGATATATCGGTCCGACTTGGATCAAATTTTCACAGCTTTGAATGGAGATATTAAGGCATAGATTGCGAAAGTTTCTTGAAGATATCTTGAAAAATGACAATAATCGGCCGATAGTTTCTATGGCAGCTATACGATATATCGGTCCGACTTGGATCAAATTTCCACAGCTTTAAATAGACATACTAAGGTATAGATTGCGAAAGTTTCTTGGCGATATCTTGAAAAATTACAATAATCGGCCGATAGTTTCTATGGCAGCTATACGATATATCGGTGCGACCTGCATAAAATTTTCTCAGCTTTAAATAGACATACTTAGGCATAGATTGCGAAAGGTTTTTGGCGATATCTTGGAAAATGACAATAATCGGCCGATAGTTTCTATGGCAGCTATAAGATATAACGGTCCGATCCGGCTCGTTCCGACTTATTTACAGCGTGCAGCAATGAGAAACATGTATACCAAGTTTCATCACGATAGCTCTAAAACTGAGAGACTAATTTGCGTTGCAACAGACGGACGGACAGACAGACGGACAGACATGGCTAGTTCGGTTCCCTTATTGATGCTGATTAAGCATATATAAACTTTATAGGGTCAAAGATTTCTTCTAAGGTGCATTGCAATCTTCAGCCCCTCGATAAATCGATATCAATATCAAATCTTTCACAATTCAAAAATGGTACATTGCAATTGAGTACAAGGAGTAAAGTTTATATTGGAAGTTACGTAAAATAGGTACAAATGCAGCAGGTACATTATCAGCCCTTAAGCTATCTCACTCTCTAACACCAACTTAGCGCATAAAGTTAACACAGTTCACACACAGAAAAGACAGGGAGAGAGAGAGAGAAAGAGAGATAGTGCTGGGACAGGTACAGGTACAGAGACATTACCTTCCCGTGGTGCGACGACGCGCTCCCGCGATGGTCATGCGCGACACGTAGCGCCTAATGCGACCGCTCGATCGACGCTGTGTATTAATGGGCACAGATCCCGCTGCCGAGCGTACGCTATATTCGGTGGCCGTCGAACTGCGTCGATCGCTGCCGCCCAACATGTCGGAGCAGAGCGATGAGGACATGATCGAGGCAGCCGAACGTCGCTTGCCCCCAGCACCGGTGAAGGTGCCGCCGCCACTCGACGACGTTGTCGTGGCGGAGCTGTCGGAGCGCGAGAAGAGCGACGAACGTTTGCGATGACTGGACGCTGTGCCCGCTGCATCCTGTATATTGCTATAGAACTCCTCTGTCTCACGATCATAGCTCTCGTCCTCATCATCGTCCAGCGGCGGTCGTTCCTCATCCTCAAACTCCTCCGCTTCGGTGGCCATTGTATCGCTGCGTTGTGTCAGCGCAATGCGTCCATTGTTGGTCGACGAACCCGAGGGGGACACGGAGGCATGCAGCTGGTAATACTCATGATGACCATAGTCACGTGAACCACGTGATCTGCCACTGCTGGCGCTGCCACTGCCACTGCCGCTGCCGCTGCCAGCGCTCACGGCGCTGCTGCTATTGAGTGTGCGATAGGGCGCCGATATAATCGAACCCGAATTACTTGTGCTTGTCGCGCTCAGCGAGTGCCGTTTCCCCGTCTGCGATGCCCCCATGCTCACACTCAATCCAGCTGCCGTGGTCGCCTCTGTCACTGCTGCCGTTTCGCCATCGCTTTCGCCGCCACCGACGCTGCCGCTAAAGGTGACCTCGTGAAATTTGGAGGATTTGCGACGTGTGCGCGATGCGGGCAACGCTCGCCCGCCGCTTCCATTGTGTCCATTGTGACTAATCGAGGGACGTGCGCGATCGTTGTTGTTGTTGCACGCCTGCTCCTGCTCCCGTTGCTCGCCCTCGACGGGCGTCAAGGTCAGCGCCAGCTGCGTGCGCTCACGCGCTGCCGCATAGGCGCGCCGTCGGCTCCAGGGGAAGGCGCGTATAAATGCAAAGATGATGAACAAGGTGGCAATCATGTTGCTGCAGCTCCTACTTGGCCATGAGTAAAGTAATCTCGTTTCGTTTTCGTTTTCGCTTCGAATTCGCCGCACTTTTTTCTTTTTGGTTCTTCAATTTTTACTCAAGTTTCGCATTTATTGAGTTACGTTTTAAGTTTCTTATTGCACTTGGAATTTAATTGGCAGAGACAAAACTGTAGAGCGAGAGCGGCGTAGTTAGTTAAAGTGCAAGTGAGAGGGAGTGACACAGAGTGAGAGATAGAGAGAGCAAGAGAGAGAAAGAGAAAGACATTGACTTGCTTTCCGCTGCAGGCGCAATCCTGTTTCCCGGAATTTGTCTATGCAGCTTCCCCATAAACCCCATCAGAACCCTTCCCCCTTCCTGCTCTTTGCACCCCTTGTAAAAGCCACAAACTGTTCATAATTGGCAAAGAGAAGTTGCGTCGCAATTTGCCAGCATTTCCTCGAATTGCTAATATGATAAACACTAATGAAATTCTGTCTATTCAATTCATGGAAATGCATGGAAAATTCACAATAAATTGACACAATTTTCCAGGGAAATTATGTTGCGGTTAAAGCGGCAAAACTAAATCAATTTAAACAAAAGCTTATAAGCAGCTTAAAGTGTGTACAATTAGAGAAGCCAAAGAGTTACAATCTAAGCTGAAACTTGCAATAGATTGTAATCTGTAACTACATTTATCGCTAGATCTCTGGAACTATGCCAGATAGGGTTATCAAATTTGAGCAGAGCATTTCACTAGTATTTATGGACGGTCAGGGCTTTTTATGGTAAATTTTATCAACTTTGCACCAAGTTATAAGCTAAAAACTTGTGAACCTGCTTTATACTTCTTCCTCACTAAACAAAAGCTTATAAGCAGCTTAAAGTGTGTCTAATTAGCTAGAAAAGCCAAAGAGTTACAAAGAGTTAAGCTGAAACTTGCAATAGATTGTAATATGTGGTTATCTGTAACTACATTTATCGCTAGATCTCTGGAACTATGTCTGGTAGGTTTATCAAATTTGAGCAGAGCATTTCAACAGTATTTATCCGCAGTCAGGTCTTTTTCTGGTAAATTTTATCAACTTTGCACCAAGTTATAAGCTAAAAACTTGTGAACCTGCTTTATACTTCTTCCCCACTAAACAAAAGCTTATTAACAGCTTAAAGTGTGTTCAATTATCTAGAAAAGCCAAAGAGTTACAATCTAAGCTGAAACTTGCAATAGATTGAAATACTTGTGTGATTATCTGTAACTACATTTATCGCTAGATCTCTGGAACTATGCTAGCTAGGGTTATCAAATTTGAGCAGAGCATTTCACTAGTATTTATGGACGGTCAGGGCTTTTTATGGTAAATTTTATCAACTTTGCACCAAGTTATAAGCTAAAAACTTGTGAACCTGCTTTATACTTCTTCCTCACTAAACAAAAGCTTATAAGCAGCTTAAAGTGTGTTTAATTATCTAGAAAAGCCAAAGAGTTACAATCTAAGCTGAAACTTACAACACTACTAGTTCCAGAATAGAGTTACAGATAATCACATATTATAATTATATGCTTATCTGTAACTACATTTATCGCTAGATCTCTGGAACTATGCTAGATAGGATAATCAAATTCGAGCAGAGCATTCCAATCGTATTTATGCACATTCAGGTCTTTTTATGGTAAATTTATTCATAAGGAAATAAGCAAAAAAAAAAAACGTTTAAACATCTAAAAAAAATGCATGAAAAAGGAAACTCGCATTCGCATATTTTCCGCACATTTTTCCTCTGTATATATCGCACATATCATTTGATACCGAAAACGAAACGATTGACCCTTCAAAAAAAAGGTCTTCCATTTGCAGACATGAATCGATATGAATGCATTGTGTGAATGCATTTGATTTCATTCGAATGCGATGCGTTCAATGCTCAAATGCTTTAACTGTTTGCCCGACTGATTGAACGACTGATTGACTGACTGACTGACTGCCTGATTGACCGACTCTAGAATGCGTTGCTAGAAACCTGCGCAATTTCGATTATAATCAATGCACAATTATTTGCCACCTGCACAACGGGATGCAGGACGCACACACAGCTAAATCGGTTGCCATGGAATGGTTTGAAATCAAGGAAGGAAACTGAACACCTTTTGCGCCCCACACACAGCAAACAATTGAGCGCCTTGAAGCTGCCAGCTGCCACATGGGAGTCTTTTGTTAATAATTCGATAATAATACTCTCAGCATAGTGTGCGAAAGGTCAAAGTGCTTGCTCTGCCTTAACTTTTGCCTTGGCAAAAGGGGTATATTTGCTTGGGTAAGCAGAAAGTACATTTCACTCGCTGTCTGTATGTATGAACGCACAGAACGCAGCAACTACACAAGCTAGAGACTTGCAATTTGGCATAGAGTTGCCTGCATATTAAGCTTAAATGGAGAGTATTTCCAATTTCAGATTAGCCACACACAGACGTCACAAATTTAATAATTCCACTTTAATTGAGATTTTCAGGCAAACCCCCTACAGTTATCAAACTTCTTCTCTGGCAAATTTCGAGCTGCATATTATCAGTTTTGCCACACTTTAATCGTTAATATATTACTAAATGCCTGTCTGCAAATGTTGTAGTAATTGGTAAATGAATTGCGATTGAAAGTGATTGAAATTCAACACTTGCCCCCAGGAGGAGAAGAAGTTGCCAGCAGGTTGCCAGGCCAAGTCCCCAAAGGGGGGGGCGGGGACAATTGTTGGGCGTTTCGTGTTGGACATTTCAATTAGATTGCGGCTTGATTGAGCGATTAGTTGGCATCGTTAACGTGTATTATATATTTAATTATGGTCAAATTGGCAACGTCGCGACGAACTAGGCAGGAAGTCATGCAATCGGCCAGCTGCCACACAGAGACAGAGACACCTGGCGGCAGGTAGTGAAATTACCACGCAATACTTTTTAATTTGTTGAGAATTGCATTACCCAGGCACAAGCTAAAGGCAACAGGAAAAAAATGAGAGGAGCGGAGGGGCGGGGGGCGTGGCAATTGAGTGGTGAAAGTGCGCCACTGTTGCGGCATCTGCAGCGAGCAAATTAAAGTGAATTAAGTGTGCAGCAAAGGCGCATTTACTTTATGTGCACCTGGTTATCTCCTCCCCCCTCCCCCCTCGCTCCCCCTCCCTGTGCGTGTTGCAATAACAAAGCCGTCATGCCCTTGAAATATGTATGTGCGTGGGTGGCAGCTAAAGAGCAAGCCAGAAATAGCCAAGGGAGAAACATAAATATATTTACCGCAAATAGGCAGAGGGCAAGTAATACGATTATACTCCCGATGGACATGCACGATGCACGATTTAAGTGTGGCAGAAAATAGCAAAGAAGCATGTAATCAAATTCTTGTAAACTTGTTAATTAAGTTTCTTTTAAAGACAAATATGTACATATATATACAGCTGTGTTCACAAAAATAGCAGTGCTCATTAGCTGCAACTTTAAACTTCATTTTGTATATCAAATTAAATGAATGTTCACAATTCTAATGTTAATAATAGTCACTAACACAAAACCACTTACTTTTTATCAATTAAAAGTGTAAAAAAAATTTTTTTTTAGCTTATCGAGATACGCACTGCTATTTTAATGAACAGCCAAAGACTGACGCTTCCAGCAAAAAGAGTTGTTCATTTGCTTAATTCTCGCAAATCTAACGGGTTTTTTTCGTTTCTTCCTTGTACACATTCGATTCTACAATGACAATGCGTACAAGTTGAAATATTCGTAACGGAAGTAAAAAAAAAAACGCATTGCTTGATTGCATTTCTATTTTTGTGAACATAGCTGTATTTCCCTAAGGTAAGCGAGACGCAGATAAATATAGCACGAGACAACCTACAGAAGTATATCGAATCAGCACGAGCAATAGACAGAGTCACAGGGTCAACTCAACTATTTATATAACATATAACACACACACACACATTCAGCTAGCTAGCTAATCCCTTTCTTTATGCCATAATTGAAGCTTAAACTTGTGTATTCTAACTCATCTCAATTTATGTCTCTGTTGCCATGCTTACTCTGCCTTGAGGTTGTTTCAACTGAGTTTTACACACACACATGCACGCACACTTAGCTAGCTGTATCGCAATGAGCAGCCACAACAGGTACGAGAGAGAAAGAGAGAGAGAGAGCATCAATTGCTGCAGTCAAGCTTCTTTAGAGGCCAAACTTATCGCTGCAGCCTCCTCCCCCCCCCTACACGCTCAACTCTTGAGGCTCCTGTGGCTTGTTTATCGCGCCCGACCGACAGGCAGGCAGGCAGTTTGCCAAGCAGCTGCCCCCCTGCCCCTTTCCCTTTGCCTTGTTGGCTGCTTTAAGTGTTGGTAAACAAGCTAGAAACAGGCTGCCAACACAGTAGCAGCAGCCAAGCCCCTCCCTCCCCTTAGGACCGTCCCCTCCCTCCTCCTTTTGACCGCCTTGGGCGCTGCTTGCTACTTTTACAGCGACTACGCTTGCCTGGCTACGTCGCACAGATTTCCTTTCAATTTTTCCTTTTTCCTTTTTTTGCTTTTCTTAAGCAACTAATTCCAGTTTCTCTACGCACACACACACCCCCACACTCACACACGCAGCAAGGGCGTGCAAAGTAGAGCACGAGAGAGAGGGAGAAAAAACCAAGTAAAATAAATAAATAAAGCAAAAAGAGAGCGAGAAAAAAACGAGCCGAAGCAAAAAAGATTGCTTCAAGTTGCAGCATCAGCTAAGCTAAGCCACTCGCCCCGTCGATGTGCCACAGCTCCCCCCCACCCTCTTTTCCCCTGCCACTCTGCTCACTATTCAATCCCAATTCAATTGTTGTTGTTGCTGCTGTTGTTGTCGCACTCTCGGGGGCTAAATTTAAGTAGCAACAAATCACTTCATTGTTTGTGTGTTTACATAATATTTATACATTGTCTGTGCCCCACCGCCTACCCCTTCCCTGCCTGCCACCTCTGCCTTGCCGCGTGTTGACACGCTGCGCGCCATGTTCATTAATAAAGCGCAACGACAACGAAGCCCCAAAAAGTATGCTACGATTTTTTTGTGTCTCGCCACGCACACAGCAAAAAGCAACAAAGAGCAAGAGAGAGAAAGCTGGAGAGAGAAAGAGAGAGTGGGAGTGAGAGTGAGAGAGCAGCAACGCTCAGACAATCAGCAAAAAGGACTTCAGACAGCGCGTCGCCAGACGCCGCCAAACTGGCCAAGCCAAAGCGACAGATAAAGCAAGGCGTACACACACACACACGCACACACAACTACTGCATGTATTTTGCAGTATTTTAGAGTATTTTTTTTAGTTTTTTTTTTTGATAAATGTGGCGCGACGTGGTGATTTCAATTGAGAGTGTGAGGCAAATAGCCAAACTACTGTATGTGTGCATGTGTGTGGGTGATTCTCTGTGTGTGTGTGTGTGTGTGTGTGCATTGCTGACGTCAAGCAGATCGGCGCAGCAAGAACTTTTGCAGCTTTAAGCGTGTGTGTGTGTGTGTGTGTGCACTTTAATCCTGCTGCCGCAGCAGTCTGCACTCTTCCCCTAACCCTTTCGCTCCCTCCCCTCCCCACCTGCCTTCCCGCCCACATCATCATCATCTTCCTCATAATCATCGTCGTCATCATCGTCGTGATTATGTTTATGATTTGCTGCAATCATTTGAAACATCATCAGTTCGTCATAGTTGACGTCCTTCGCTCATAAATAATGTAACACGAAATATGTGCAAAATACAAAATCCCAAATACGAAATACGCTTAATGCAGACCATGTTTTATACATGAGCGAGCGACAGAGACAGAGACAGAGAGAGAGAGAGAGCGATAGAGAGCGAGTGAACATGTGCCAGCAAACTGCATTAACAGCAAAATGCATTGCATAATGCAAACATATTTCGTTGACGACGACCTCAACGTTTCGTATTGAGTATTCCATTTGCAACCCATTCAATAAATAAATACACACACACACAGAGAGAGAGTGAGGGGCACACACACATGCACAGACTCTTATGCTAATGGAGCTGCAAGCGCAGAGATAAGCAAATTCAATTATCGTCACCGAATCGGGTAAACGCTTAACGCATTTATTAATTCATGAAAATTCGCACAGGGAGGGGAAATGGATGGATAGTGTAAGAGAGAGAGAGAGAGAGGGAGAAGGAAAGTGAGGGGAAAGAGAGGGGAGAGAGTGAGAGCTTAGCTAATTAAAATCGGCAGCTATACGATATATCGGTCCGACTTCGATCAAATTTGCACAGCTTTGAATGGACATACTAAGGCATAGATTGTGAAAGTTTCATGGCGATATCTTGAAAAATGACAATAATCGGCCGATAGTTTCTATGACAGCTATACGATATATCGGTCCGATCCGGCTCGTTTCGACTTAGTTACAGCATGCAGCAATGAGAAGCATGTATACCAAGTTTCATGAAGATAGCTCTAAAACTGAGAGACTAGTTTGCGTTGCAACAGACAGACGGACAGACAGACGGACATGGCTAGTTCAACTCGCCCTAATCGATGCTGATAAAGAATATGCATACTTTATAGCTGCGGAAAGGTCTCCTAAGATGCGTTGCAAACTTCTGGGCAAAATTAACATACCATCTGCTATGGTATAAAAAATATCCAACGAAATATTTCGAAATCTATATTAATCGTCAGATCTCTGGTATTATGCTAGCTAGCGCTATCAAACTTGCTACACACAAACTTATGATAATTAGGCATACTAAGTGATTTATAAGAAGTAAAATAATCTCATATGAGCAGAAATCAGAAATCTATAACCTAAATCCTTTCCTTAATATTCGTAAATTAACGATTTTCGTGGGCGGTGGGCGTGGCACCTCAAATTTGAAATAAACTTGATCTGCGTATGGTATACAGGAACCATCATGTTAAATTTGTTGTCTCTCGCTTTTATAATAGCTGAGATCTCGACGTTCATACAGACAGACGGACAGACGGACATGGCCATATACCATTTTTGAACATTTTCAGCGCTTGAATAGTATAAAAAATCAATTTTCCATTTCTCTTACTCGCTTGGGAGTGCAAAAACTTGCCGAACGCATAGCTTACTCTGCAAACTAAACATATGCTTAATTTCAGTAGAATCTAATAAAACAATTTACAGCTAATACTTCTACTTATTAAGTTTTACTTCTTCTAAAGGCAATCGGCATGCTGCTAGTGCTCTCAATCGATAATGGATTAATCATTTAGTTTGCTAAAAAGTCTCATGTTGGTTCCCATTAAGTAATTGAGTTTCATGGTGTGTCTTACTCCCTCTCCCTCTCTCACTCTCTTTCTCTCTCTTTCTATCTCTGTGTGTGTTCCACTCTAGTGCTCCATCTTCCCGTAGAGTATTCATCAAATGCTTTTCATATCTTGACAAATGATTTGCACAGCTTTTGTGGGCTGCGCCAAACCCCACAGAATATCCCCAATAATCCACAGTGGGACAATCTTCTACTCCCTCCCTCTCCCTCTCTCACTCTGCTGCTCTTTGCTCCAGCCATTGGTCCATTAATGTGACAATGGACATAGTCTGCTAGCTAGTAGGGGAAGAGAAGGGGGAAGGGGGCGGGGCAGCTCTTCGGGCTAGTCACAACATACCGCAAGCTGGCCAGAATTTTGCTTGCACCCGCGCACCCTATCAATGGATTCCCCCTGTGACTCAGTCTCGGGCACTATCGTGCTTTGCACTTTAGTCACCCCCTCCCTCCCCCCTCTGTCGCCCTCTCTCTCTCTGTGCTGTCAATTTGTTGGCCCAGCTGCAATTTGAGGCTTTTGTGCTTGTGTTTTTGGTCGAGCCTTCAACAACAATGATGATGATGCTGCTGCTGCCCCATAATAATGTGCCAGCTGCAACATGATGAACACGTTGTCTGTCGCCCCCTCCCTCTCCCCCTCCCTCTCCCTGTCTCTTTCTTGCTCTTTGCAGCTGTTGTTGTTGTTGCTCTTGGGCTACGACAATGCCATTTTCAATGAATCTCAATGCAAATGCTGCCCAAATTAGTGTCAAACGTATTGATTCACACACACACACACACACACACACGCTGTAAAAGTTGCTGTTGTTGTTAATGGCGCTGCAATTTGCATATGTGTGTCAACGTTGTCGTCATCCCCCTAGGGGGGGCGCTCGCCTGGGCGTATGCAATGAATTTGCTGCTAACACACTTAACCCACTTGGCGCAGCGCGGGCCCTCTGCCCTCTGCACCCGTTGCCCTCTGTCATCTGCCCCTGTGTGTGGCACGTGCAACGTGCGGCGCGCATGTTGCATAATGCACAAAATGTTTTGCACTTTAAAATCGTTGTCCGAAAATTGCAATTAAATTAAGGCACAACATAATTAAGAGCGAACAGCAGGGTGGAGGCACTATGAGAGTGTATGTGTGTGTGTGTGCTTGTGTGTGTGTGTGCTTGTGTGTGTGTGTTTTTGTCTGCTCGAAAAGTCAATTGGTGTCAAGCGGGCAAAGTTGACACTCGGCTGCAAACATCTTCATAACATGGCGCCCTTCCCCTGTGTAGGTGTGTGTGTGAGTGCATGTGTGTGTGCATGTGTGTGCATGTTCATGCTTGTCGCTCTTGTCTAGCAGCCATGTCCAACACTTGGCTGTGCTTCAAAAACGTGTGCACAACAAAAAAAGAGGAGGGAGAACAAAAAGGAAACTAGAAAAATCTTTTGGCCAATTATTTTAGCGGAATTTTAGCGGAATTTTACCCAAGCCAAATAGTGCAGTTTAAGCTAAATTATAGCTAGATTAACATACATATATTATGTACTTTTTTTCTAGCCAAAATTGCGTTGAAATTTGTTCGAAATTTCGCTTGTAGCTACAAAAAGAAAAAACGCCTGCCACGCCCACATTTTTTTGTTTGGCTGCCAAAATGTAATCAAGACGAGCCAAAAAAATGGCAGAAAATGCAATCAAAATAATCAAAGAGCGACAGCAAAAAGAGAGAAGAGAAGAGCGGAAGAAGAAGAAGAAGCAGAGAAAGAGACACACTAAGGGAAATATTTGATTTCTGCGCCAATAGAAGCTTTAAAATGCCACTTACTATTCCCCGGCTGCCCCGCCCCCGCCCCCCACTTGGCTACCTTACTGCTAGCTACCTTTTGTTATGCTCCCCCCCACTACCCCCTCCAACCGTTTCGTTGTCGTCTTTCATCTCTTTATGAGTTGTAATTTCTTTTGTGACTGCAAATTGAGCGGCAAAATTGAACGGACGTCGAAAATGGCGGCCAATGACGTCAGAGAGGACACAGGGTGAGGCGAGCGAGGAGGGGAGAGCGGGAAGGCAGCAAAATTTAGAGGGTACAAACAACAGTTTTGGGCTAGGGCCATAAAAATAGCTTGGCTTGCAACAAATGTCACGTCAGGGCAGACAGCAGCAGCAGCTCAGCTCGCCCAGACCCACCTCAGACCCAGACCCAGACCCAGTCCAAGTGCCAGCTCTGTGCTCTATACTGCTGCCACTCCCCTCTCCCTCCTCTTCCGTCGAGCTGTTGCCAGAAACCATTTGACAATTAAATGCTGCGCTCGCCGAGCAAAACAATAAGTGGACGCAGGAGGCAGCTTGGCTTGGCTTGGCTTGGGTTGGGCAATGGCTCTGCGTAAGGAATCTTAAAAATGACGCTGCCTGCGGGCAGGCAAGGGCAGTGTCGGAGGCGGAGGGGGGCGAGGCAAGGTGTAGGTAATGACGTCGCTTTTAGCGCGCCAGCCGAGGCAAACTCAATTAAATGTGACAGTGAAAATGGCTGCCTAAAAGTATGCTTTATATTTCAGAAGACGAAGAGGAGAAGGAGGAGAAGAAGGAGGGGAAGCAGAGGAAGGCAGGCAGACAAGGAAGACAAGAAGCAGCGGCAGGCGAAACAAGTGCCAGGGAAATACTTCGTTGCCGCGCCAGAAGGCAGGTGTGACAAATAATAGCCTACAAAAGGCGAAGCACAGGCAGAGAACTGAATAGAGAGAGAGAGAGAGAGAGAGAGAGAAAGAGACAGATAGAGCTCGAGTGTAAGGGCAAGACAGACAGCGCTGGCCAATGCGGCAATTCCAAGTTGCGAGAACAACCCAAACAATTGGGCGAAACCAAAGCAAAGGCAACCTAGCAGAGTTGGCCACAAAAGTTGGCTATTTTCAAGCCAACAAATTTCAACAATTTCAATCAACAAAATATTTAAAAAATCCCCAAAAAATTGAAAGCTAAAAGCGCACGAATTTTCCCAAAAATAAGGCTGAAACGCTGTCACAAAAGCCGCTTAAATTAAGCCGAAAAAAAGTCAACAGCCACGTCAATTGTATGCAAATAAAAGCTAAAGTTAATGGCGAAAAAAACTAGCAGAATTCGGGCTAAAAGTCACAGTGAAATAATTTCAGCATTGACAAGCACGTAAAAAAAAGTTAGCCATAAAGCCAAATTTAAAAATGTTCGCGGTAACAGCAAAAAAAAAATGGCTAAAAAAAAGTAACTTAACTGAAGTCGAAAAAAAAACGCCAGATAAAGCTATGCGTTGGCTTTAGCTGGTAAAAATTTAAAAGGAATCAAATTTAGTTAAACTTAGTTGAAATTAAATGGAAGAGTCGACGGGACTAACTAGTCTCTCTCTCTTCTTATCTATCAAAACTTTCGTAAAAATCAAGACATTTTTTATCGAAATTTTTTTTTTTTAATTTTTTCTATAATTTTTTATGAATTCTTAGTAATTCTGCATATCGAAAATTGCAATTAAGCTAGTTTTTTTATTTAAAATATTTTTTTGAATTTTTGGCTGAGAATCCGACATTATTTTTCAGAAAACTTTTAAATTAATATGTATATATATATATATATTTTATATATTTTTTATCGAAATTTTTTTTAAAAATTTTTTCTATAATTTTTTATTAATTCTTAGTAATTCTGCATATCGAAAATTGCAATTAAGCTAGTTTTTTTATTTAAAATATTTTTTTGAATTTTTGGCTGAGAATCCGCCATTATTTTTCAGAAAACTTTTAAATTATTATGTATATATTATATATATCTTTAGCAGTCGTATATGGTATTAAATTGCAAAGTTAAATAATTAATTTTTGTTTAAAGAAAACTAGCCAAATTCCCGCTAAATTTAGTCAAAAAATGCAGTTAAATCTGCAGCTGTTTGAAATTTCCAAGCCCAAAACAGAAACCAAAACGTTGTTGTTTCCATGGCGAATTTGCTGCCCAGAGTTGCCGCTCATTGCGCCATCAGCGTTTTCATTTTTATCGCACAAGAAGAAGAAGAAGAAAGAGAAGAAGAAGAAGAAGAGTAAGAAGCAGAGGCAGCAGCTGCCAATAAGCAACGATTATGCTTGTAGTAGCAACAATCGACTGACTTCCAGCCCCGACTTCGCATCCGTATTCAACTCTGTCTGCTGTTTCCCCCCATCCCCCTCCCCCTTCTCCCTCTCTCCCCCTCTCTCTGTCTCTGTCTGACAGTTGTCTGTCTGTCTGTCTGCCTGTGTTGCTGTCGTATAATGTGCGCTATTTGCTGACGCTCTTGTTGTCTGTGTGCTAATGTCCTACAAAAATGCATGCGGCACTCGGGAGAGCAACGGCTGCTGCTGCTGCTGCTGTGTGTGCGTGTGTGTGTGTGTGCTTAGCTGCGTGTGTGTGTGTGGCACATTGATAGCACTTGTGAGGCGCTATAAACTGCAAGCCAAGTTGCCAAAGCAAAATGGAATGGAAAACTGCCTTAGCAGAGACTCGCATTGCCTTAAATTGCGCATACGTCATGTGTGCACAAGCACACACACACGCACACAAGCACACACACACGCACACAATATATATACACTCTTTAAATTGACTGTCAGTCACATAACGCCAGGCATTTCAATTCAAAAGCTGACTTGCTTTAAGCTGTCAAATCTTTAACTCCCGTTGCGCCACGCCCCCTTCGGGCCTTCCTCCGCCCCAGTGCGTTTAGTTGCTATGCGAGCTGCTGCTGCTGCTGCTGCCACTGACACTGCAAGTTGCAACATGCTTCACAATTGCAGACAAAACAAGTCAAGTTAATACCAGAGAGAGAGAGAGAGAAACGTGTGTGCGAGAGAGACAGACGAAAGCGAAATGAAATTGTGCAGCACTCCAGCAGAAATTGTCAAATCGCTGGAATCGAGAAAACAATTTGCACAGAAAAATATTGATTTGCTGCACAGGTGAGTGGAGAGACAGAGACAGAGTGAGAGCGAGAGGGAGAGGCAAGCAGAAGCCAAAGCGAGCGCAGATAATGGCAATATAAGTAATAAGTAAAAGATGAAACGAAAGCAAAACCCATCATTACTGCCAAGTGCTGCGAACTCTCGCACATATATATGTATTCATCCAATATATATATATACGTGTATATATCACGCCATATCGAATTATGAATCGCATGAAAATTGACTGATTGGCGAATGAAAATTTAACTGCAGATGAAAAGCGAAAATCGTGAGAGATTGCGCCATAAAGGTAGAGAGGTAGAGCATATAAAGAGAAGAAATATTATTATTTTATAATTTTTAAAGATTTTTATGCAATTTTTCAAGTATTTTTACACCATTGCAGATGGTTGGAGTCGAACTAGCCTTCTGTCCGTCTGTCTGTCCGTCTGTCTATTGCAACGCAACTAGTCTCTCAGTTTTAGAGCTATCTTGATGAAACTTGGTATACATGTTTCTCACTGCTGCACGCTGTAAATAAGTCGGAACGAGCCGGATCGGACGGATATATCGCATAGCTGTCATAGAAACTATCGGCCGGTTTTTGTTGTTTTTCAAGATATCGCCAAGAAACTTTCGCAATCTATGCCTAAGTATGTCCATTCAAAGCTGTGAAAATTTGATCCAAGTCAGACCGATATATCGTATAGCTGCCATGGAAACTATCGGCCGATTTTTGTTATTTTTCAAGATATCGCCAAGAAACTTTCGCAATCTATGCCTTAGTATGTCCATTCAAAGCTGTGAAAATTTGATCCAAGTCGGACCGATATATCGTATAACTATCGGCGGATTATTGTCATTTTCCAAGATATCGCTGCGAAACTTTCCCGATATATGTCTAAGTATGTCCATTGAATGCTATGCAAGTTTTATTAAAATCGGACAGATATATCAGATATACCTATCGGCCGATTTAATATTTAAAGTAACTGCCAATGTATGAAACCGTCAGCGTGCCGTCAGGTTGCCTTTCATTCCCGTTTCAACTTCTTTTCTCCCACTTAACTCGCAACGAGCGCGTGCTTAATTCAATTTGCAAATATGCTTTCATTAAACAATTACAAAAATGTATGCGATTATTAACAAAAGCAGCAATTCAGTTTGCTCCCTCTCCCTCGCTCTCTTTCTCTCTCTCTCTCTCTTCCTTTAGCACTCCGGCTAAGTCGACTTAAAGGACGCACGGAAAAAAAACAAGAGCCGCAAATTAGTTTATAATCATTTAATGCACTGCAAATTGTCGGTTGCAAATACCGAGCGTGGGGCTAGGGCGTGGCACAACTGGGGCAGCAGAGGCAGCAGCAGCTGTGGCAGCAACAGAGGCAGCAGCAGCAGCTGTGTGTGCATAAATTAAATTAAAATTAAACGTTTCACTGCTTAAATGATGAGCTTTAAATAGCGACAGGCGATAAACTGCGTGAGCCACGATGAGATACGCACGATAATGATAACGATAACGATGATTACGTTGATAATCATCGCGATAATGATGGTGCATGGTGATGGCTAAACGTGATAATGATGATTACGGCGAATCCGCTGCCCGTCATTGAGTTGATAATTCTGTGCACGAGAAATTATCCAGGCTCCACGTTCGCGTTCTACACGCCCACACACACACACAGTTGACTTGTGGGCGTGGCAGGCACACGCACACGCACACACACACAGAGAGGAAGACCTTGCGAAAATTACTTAAGCTTTTAATTGATCATTTGCCGGGCAGGCAGCAAGTTGTAAAGCGCGAGCCAGTCCCAGCGCCGGAAAGTAGGCAACAGAATGTGTGTGGGCGCAACACGAGGCGAAGAGGAAACGAGCAAGACGAGAGAGAGAGAGGGGGGAGAAAGGGAGAGTGAGTGAGAAAGAGGAAATTCACAGCTGACCGACTGTATGATACCCTCGTTTCCATAGAAGTTTACATACTTTTTTGAAGCTACTTCAAAAATTTCTTCAATCTGCGATAAAAATTTGATTTGAATGAAACTTTTGTTGTTTATTATAAGATAAGATTATAAGATCTCCCTATTCATCTCTGCTGCTGCACAAGAATATATATCATGTATATATGTTTGTAGAGTCAAATAAATCTAAGTCTTTCTCTCTCTCTATATCTATCTGCATTGTACATTGAACAAGAATATATATGATGTCAATATGTTTGTAGAGTCAAATATATCTAAGTTTCTCTCTCTCTCTCTCTCTCTATCTCCATTGTACATTGAACAAGAATATATATCATGTATATATGTTTGTAGAGACAAATATATCTAAGTCTTTCTCTCTCTCTCTCTCTTTCTCTCTCTCTCTCTCTCTATCTATCTATCTCCATTGTACATTGAACAAGAATATATATCATGTCAATAAGTTTGTAGAGTCAAATATATCTAAGTTTCTCTCTCTCTCTCTATCTCTATTGTACATTGAACAAGAATATATATCATGTCAATATATATATCATGTCATGTTTGTAAAGTCAAATATAACTAAGTTTATCTCTCTCTCTCTCTCTATCTCCATTGTACATTGAACAAGAATATATATCATGTCAATATGTTTGTAGACTCAAATATATCCAAGTCTTTCTCTTTCTCTATCTCCTTTGTACATTGCTAACTTGTGAGTAAAATGTGCGGCAATATAATCTATATATATAGTATATGCATTGTACACACACTGAACATATGTTGTATAATGGCATAAGGCGGGTTTATTGGGCCTATCTGGCTGACAACTCGCATCATAATCGAATGTTTAATTTCGCTCTCGATTCAATTCAATTTCAATCAATGGCACCAGCCGCAAAGCTATAGTTCCCACACAAGATATATACATGTATATATGCATGTGTGCGTGTGTGTGCGTGTGTGACGCATATATCTTTTGTGCGGCTCAACAAAATCGACAATAATTTTCAAACCATTGAGAAGCAGCATAAGGATGTTGATATTATTCTCTCTTTGGTTCTCAGTGTGTGCCGCCGCCTTCTGCTGCTTCCGCTGTGCTTCTTCAAGAGGCTGTCTGGCATTGTTATTGGCCCCGAATTGTTGTTGTTGTTGTTGTTGTTGGGCGATATAAAAATACCACATAAAAATATTTGGCTCATATGTACTTACAGGAATGTTCAGCCCAAAATGAAAGTAAATGCGTATGAAAATGGCATTAGAAATACACAAAAGAGACAAGGCCAGCGAGAGAGAGAGAGAGAGAGAGAGAGGGAGAAAAGAGAAGAACAGAGTAGAGAGAGAAGAGGCGGCATTGAATGATAAGCGAGCGAAGGCGCAAGCACGGAGGGCGGGGGGGCGTGGCAACCAATTCGAAAGGGAGCTGCTAACAGAAACAGGAAATAAAAATCCACTTTAAGCGTTTTGAATACAAATGCAAATACAAACACACACACACACACACACACACACACACACACACAGTTGCAGACAGCAGCAGAAGATAGACATAGATAGAGCGAGGGAAAGGGAAGAGAATGATTCGGTGTGAGAGACAACGGATGAGTCTGACAAGTGAGTGAGTGATGAGCAAAGCGAAGGCACACACAGCAGAGCCAGAGAGAGAGAGAGAGAGAGAGGGTGAGAGATGGCGGAAGCGAGACAGAGACGGAGACAAATGCAGTCACATTGAGGTACATTAATATATATATATATATATACGCGTATTGCTCTGAAAGGCAATGGCGCCTGAAAGGGTTTTCTCTACTCTGCTTTTTTTCTCAACAAATAAAGATAAGTGTATGCGTGCGTGTCTGTGTGCGAGTGTATGTGTACGAGTGTGTGTGTGTGTGTGTGCGGCAACATGCCAAAAGCTGTCATATAAACTGCAAGCAACTTGGCAGCGTTGAGCCGCGCACAAAGCAGACGCCAAAGGCGGTCATGCGTCAGGCAGACAAAAAGGAAGCAAGGAGGAAGAGGAAGAAGACGCCAGGAGGGAGGGTGGGGGGATGCAGTGTGTGGGGCATGCCGCAAATGAAGTGGCAGCGACTTACAGCGACATGTGCAGAAATCGTAGCAGCATTTTAGGCGCCACAAGGCGACAAAGGTCGCGCAGGTATCGCGCCAAAATCGTGATAGGCAGACAAAGACACAGCAAGAGAGAGAGAGGGAGAGAGTGGGAGAGAGAGAGAGAGAGAGAGTGACACAATCAGATAGAAACTGATAGACAGCAAGTCAAACAGAATGCGAGAATGAGAATGGAAATGGAAATGGAGCCTGGCGAAATGAAGAAGTCAAATTGAAGAAAATTGTAAAAGCGGAAGCGCAATAAAGTGCAGGCAATACAGAAGAAGAGCAGAAGAGAAGGAAGAGAGAATGAGAGGGGGGAAGTAACGAAATAACAAGCAAGGCACACCGACTGAGGCTGAAACGTGAGAATAGTTGAAGAAGTTGAAAATGCTGCAAGGCAAAGTCAGAGGCAAAACTGAGCGAAAGAGAGAGGGAGAGAGAGAGGCCGAAGAATGTGCGCAGATACATAGTATATATATATATATACAGCATATGCATAGATAATCGAAAGCAAAATAGCTTGAAATACTTTGCATCCTTACAAGCTAGAAATGCATTTCTTCTGTGCTCCAATTGAATTGCCGCCACACACACGATTTATGGCCACGCCCCCCTGATCGCATACGAAAGAGAAAAGGTTAAAGAAAGTTATAAAAGAAAAACTCAACTGAAAATTCCTTATAAACTTTTCAGCAACTTGTGGCAAAGGAAGTATGTATGTAGTGAAAGCCAAGTCGACGGGACATTAAAGAACTGCCCCAAGCTTGTTTGGCCTTTAAAAACCTAACATAGTCGCGCCACAAGGCGTACAAGGCATATTCAAATGGCAAGCAAAGGGGGAAGGCAAGCAGGAAAGAGGGGGACAGAGAGAAGAGGGGCAGGCAACAGAGGAACGAAGTGCAAAAGTAGAATGAGCGGAAACGTTACTGGCACAAGGACCTCAAAAGTATGCAACATTAAGTGTGCGACGTCATCAGCTGCTGCCGTCTCCCTCTCTCACTCCCCTTCGCTCTCTCTCTGTCACACTCGCACGCTCGCTGGCCAGCCGACTGGCCGACTGTCTGCCTGACTCTTATGTGCCATTTTGGCACTAGTTTCGCTTTGCACTGTCTGCAACTGCATACCCTGTAGCAGCGCAAATGGGGTATAATAGGTTAAGAGCATATATAGTGGCATGGCTCAACTTTGGCTTTCAACTTTTACAGGGTATTCAACTGGTTGTTGCACTCGCCGCGCGCGGCAAAGTCTCATTAACAAAATGCACAAAAACAAAAACAATGCAACAACATGAGCGCAAGTGAAAGGCACTAAAAGAAAGCAACAACTACAACAACAATAACAACGACAACAACAACGTGAAGAACAGAAAGAAAGCACAAACAAGAAGGTGGCAAAAAGCAACTGCTTGGCGCACCGAGGATCCTTGAGTCGCCTTCAAGTTGTTTTTCTTGTTGTTCCTGTTGCTACTACAGTGGTTGTTGTTGTTGGCGTTGTTCATGCCAAACGAAGCAGTGCACAAGAAAATGCGCAGTGTAGAGTTAAAAAGCAAGGGTGTAGAATTAAGAATTGTTGTAGAATTGCAGAGTGTAGAGTTATAAGGGCTCCACTTTGTTGCAAGATATAGAGTTGTCAGGTATATATGTCTTAAAGTGGAGACTTGTAAAGTGTAGAGTTTTTTTAGTGTAGAGTTGGAAAGTGGAGAGTTGTAATTTATAGGGCTGTTAAGAGCAAACGTACTAAGCATAGTATTTTTAGTGTAGACTTTCAAATTGGAGACTCGAAAAGTGTAAGTGTAGAGTTGGCAAGTGGAGAGTTGTAAAATAGAGAAAATTGTTAATCGTAGAGCTGTCAAGCGTAGAATTATCGGTACTTTTAAGTGTAGAGTTTCAAATTGGAGAGTCGAAAAGTGTAAGTGTAGAGTTGCAAAGTGTAGAGTTGATAACTCTAAGAGTTGCTAAGTGTAGAATTGTTAGGTAGGTTTTACAGGGCAGAAAGCAAAATTCAAAGGTGCAAGTAGAAAAGCGTAGAATTTTCGGTACTTTTGAGTGTAGAGTTTCAAATTGGAGAGTTGCAAGGACTTAAGTATGCAGCTGACAACTAGAGAGTTGTATTAGTGTCGCAATGTATAGAATTATAGAATTTTAATGTTTTAGAGTTGTAGGCTCTAAAGTGGAGATTTCAGACTGGAGACTTGTGAGTGTAGAGTTTCAAATTGGAGAGTTGCTAAAAGTCGCAATGGGTAGAAATATAAAATGTAAGTGTTCTAGAGTTGAAGGCTCTAAAGTGGAGACTTCAAACTGGAGACTTTTGAGTGTAGAGTTTCGAGTTATCCGCTCAGAGTGACCTATTGACTGCAGACAGTAGATATGCAAAAATACCTAGTTTACGTGTAGAGTTCCGCTTTGCAGAATCCAAAGATTAGTGTAGAGATTTAGCAATAAATCACAACCTGCCCCACTGTGCAAGGCAAAGCAAATCGAACTGCTTTGTGGATTTTCAGCACAGCGCAAGTTTCCCAAAGTCAAATTATGAAAATGCCAGCACAATAAGCGAAAGCAAGAAGAGGGAAAGAGACACACACACAGATAGAGAGAGAGAGAGAGGGAGAGAGAGACAAATACGCATACGCTCACACGCATATATAAATGAATAAATGCCAAAACAATTTACATAAAAATATTTGTACTAAAAACTTTTACGTTTTCCTCTTTGTTGTTGTTGCTGCTGCTGGCGTTGCCGTTGCTGCGGACAACAAGCAATTTCCATATGAAAAGCAACGTGTGTGGGCGTTGCGCTCTGCGAAAGGAGGGGGGCGTGGCTTTTGTGGTTGCCAGCGAGTTTATCAACTGAAGCGACGCCTAATCAACATCAAGCCGAACGCCATTAGGCGACCGCACAATTTACAGCTGTTTGTCAGGCCCCCCCCCAGCCCCGCCCCCTTTCCCCTCTTGCCCTGCAGCCTTTTGCCCTTTGTCCTCTGTCCCTTGGCTTGGCACCGGCCCACTGCCTTTGCCGCCCATCAAACCAGTCACTTAACCCAAGCTAACTTTTATGCATATGTATGTGTCGGCTTGTGTGTGTGCGTGTGTGTGTGCGTGTGTGTGTGTGTGCGTGAGTGCTGCGTTTTGGTTTTATTCAAAAGTTGAAATTGAATTTGAACATATTTTTGTTTGCATTTCATTTGCGCAACTCATTAAGCCAAAAAAAAAAAAAAACACCACGCCCCCGCCCCCCCCTACACTTAAGTCGACCTTGAGACGCCCTCGCATTTGTTCTTTGCAATAATTTCTTTGACTTTTTCACACCTAAGATGAAAGCAAGATTTGCTGCTATTCTGTTGATCGTGTTAAGTCGTGTCTCGTGTCACGAGAAGAAAAAAAAACATACGAAATTTGTTTTAATTTAACGATTTTACGCACATAGATTGACAAGCTTGGGTTTATAAGTTTGCGAACAAGGCAAAAAAATTTGCTAGCATTTCAATAACAGCAACTATCGATAACGATAACACTTCTTGCTTGTTGTGCTCGCTCACGCACACAAATCTTCTGCGCTGCTTCAATCTCTCACTCGATTCCTCTGCTTTCTATTAGTTTGTCCCGCTCTAAGGAAGCTTTTGATAATTTACTTATCAATCGAACGATTTTCTCACGCTCGTGACTCACGCGCCCATCGCTAGGCAAACGGACAGAGCACGCAGTACGCAGCACGTAGCTTTTGCTGCCGCGAACTAATCAATTCTTGATGTCTTTATTAATATGCGTGTCTGTGCGCGTGTGTGTGTGTGTGTGTGTAATGCCAAAAAGTCGGCAATCACTTGCGCGCACTTCCACTATGTGTGTGTGTGTGTGTGCGTGCGTGTGTGCGGGCCTACGTCATAACGCGCCCGAATGTATGCAATGAAATTTTTTAAGTGCTTTAATTTTATTTCATGGCTTTTTGCATGCGCCCGCGGCACAGCTACCCCCTGCTCCCCCCCTCCCTGCTACGCCACTGCTTTTGACAGTAATAATTTGATTGTGTTTGTGCAATAAGCAAGCCTTCACACCCCACGCCCTGCCCGCAGTGGAGGCTGCGGCGTGTGACCCGCTGAATTTTATTTATTTTGTTGTTCTTATTTTGTTTTTAGGTTCTTTTTCTCCCTCTCTCTCTCTCTCTGGCATTTCAAATGGCATTAAAAATGCTCTTTGGCTTAAATACATGCAAAGGCGGAGACGCACACACACACACACACACACAGAGTATGTAGATATGTTTGCTGCTGCTGCTGCTGCTAGGCCGCAAGTCCGTCAGCGCGTCGCTTGTTGGCTAATCCGCTTTGTAGCCATTAACAGACGCGCTGTCCGCCAGCCACGCCCCCCGCCCCCCTCTACTCACTACCGACTACACCTCTTGCTACTTGAACATAAATAAAGAGACCGTTGGACAGTCAACTCACGTAGGCGGTCATTAGATCAACTTTAATGCAATGCAGCTCACGTTTTTATTTACTTAGATCTGTCGCTTGCTCTCTCTCTCTCTCTCTCTCTTTCACTCGCTCTCTCCCTCTCTCTCTCTGAGACAATGGGCGGCCGCTGTGTGGTCACGCCCCTCTTTGGAAATGTTGGTATTCAATAAGTTCACACATCGTTAAACCAGGCGAGCGCCACAAAGGGTCCAGCCAAACTCAGTTAGCCTCGGCTAGTTTAGACCTAATTCGAACAGAAGTCGGCCACGTTTTGTATATAGAGCACGAATATATATGCAAATATATAGTATGAGAAATGAAGTATGAGTATGTGGGCAGAGCTAACTCAATTAGCTAGAGAGAGGAAGAGACAGAGAGAGGGAGAAGCTTGGCTCGCATCGTCAACTACAATTTGTCCACGCCCACCGCCCCTAGAAAACCTTTGAAAATTAATTTCTCAATATGATTTGTAGATGATGCATTAGAAAGAGAATTTCCTGCAGTGGCTTTACTTAAAGCTTGCTATAAAAAATACTGACATAAAATTATCAAACAATTTGTGAAATTTCGAAATTTATTTTACTTTGTAGTAAGACGCAATCGCAGAAGTTTCAGGTGCCTCATTAAAAGTACCAACATTCTGGTATTCCCCTATTTGCCCAGCCAATTATGTGCTTCTTACAATGTTATCAATGCAATCAAGCGAGCTTCAACGCGCTACCGACACAAAGAATCGACTTAGATGTGCAAGATGTCGAAGAATGCCAACAACATTTGCAGACAACTTATGTTATATGCAGAGAATGGGGCGTGGAAGGGGGAAGCGCTGCTGTTTTGGACAATTTGTTGACATTTGTTGTTGCAGCAGCTCAAAGGGGAAAGGCGAAAGGCGAAAGGGGAGGCAAGGAATTGCGAACTTACAAGTGGAAAGTGAAAGATCTTTGCATAACTTGACAGTTTTAACTGTTTTTGATGCAAGTTGCTTTTGATTTTCCCCCTTTTCAATACTTGTGCTGCATGCCAGAACAACATGTGCGTGTGTGTGTGTGTGTATCGAGTGTGCGTGTGTGTGTGTCAACCTCAACTCTGTTTGCCTCCGTTGCTTTGGCAGTTTCCGCTTTCGGATGCTTCATCATTGCATGTCGCTGTCATTACGATTTCTTTTGACGAGCGTCAAGTGGGGCGAGATGGAAAATAGCACAAGAGAAAGAGACAGCAGCTGGAGATGGGAATGGGAATGGGGTGTGTGTGTGTGTTTGTGTGTGTGGCACAACTTTAATTGAAATCTTTTTGAGCACAAACAGGCAAAGCGACTTTATGCAATTTCAAATACTTCCTGACCCTCTGCCGGGGCAGATGTGCTGCCTGTGACGCCTCAGCGCCTCAAAGCGCCTCAGTGAGCTTGGCAAAAGTTTGTGCCCCCACTTCCCCTCCCCCTACACCACCTCCTCGTCCTCCTCCTCGTCGTCGTCTGGCAGCCGCAAACAACTTTGGGCTCAAAGACAAAGCTGCTGTTGCAGAAATGGCAGAAATGGCACAAATGGAAAATGGGAAATGGTAATGGAAATTTGTTTAGCTCTCGGCCAAAGCGCTCTTCCGCTCACTCTCAGCTGCTCACTCCCCCTACACTCCCCTCCAATCCCCTCTGCAAGAGGGCAAAAGGGCAACTGCTGCCAGCTGCGAAATGGTCAACTGTCACACTGTGTTTCCATTGCCGACAGATTGATGACAAACTGCCTGCATGTGTGTGCGTGTGTGTGCGTGTGTGTGCCTCAACTACACTGGTCAGCAAGTACAGGTTTTTTGGTTCGACAACGATTGCCACAAGTCACGCGATCCTCACTTCTTCCTCGCCTCGTCTCGATTGTTCACAATAATTTTTTTTTTATTGTTCTTGTCTCGCATTTTTATTGTTATTGCATTTTTATTGTTTTTTTTTTTGTTTGTTTTTTATTATTTTTTTGTTTTTGTTTTTGTTCTCTTGATATTGTTGCCAAACCGTGTAGAGAATAATACTATGTAATTATTTACAACTTGTTGCACACAGGAACAGATCGACAGATCGAGGCATGCAAATTGCAAGGTTCTGCCATCTACCCGCTCTATCTACCCGCTCTATCCCCCAGCTCATATAGTCTGTGATCAATTGCTTAACCTAAACGATTTAACAGGTACATCAGTTAGCAATCGTATGTGCTTGTCGAGGTCAGGTTAAATATAGTTAAATATGACATAGAGTTGGCAGCAACTTGCCCTGGCAGGCACATACATATATCTGTTCAAACGGTAATAGAAATTGTAGAAAATTATAATGACACCTTTGAGTCTAGCTGTATTCAGGCAGAGGGTATGTTTGTTAGGCAGTTTGAGACTAGGAAAGTTCTCAGTCTAGGAATTGTATTGTAAGAATTTGATACAACTTTCATTTTCATTTTCATTGAATATCTTAAAAGATACCAAAATTCGGCCGATAGTTTTCATGGCAGCTATACGATATATCGGTCCGACTTGGATCAAATTTTCACAGCTTTGAATGGACATACTTAGGCATAGATTGCGCAAGTTTCCTGGTGATATCTTGAAAAATAACAAAAATCGGCCGATAGTCTGTATGGCAGCTATACGATATATCGGTCCGATAAGGCTCGTTCTGACTTATTTACAGTGTGTAGCAATAAGAAGCTTGTACACCAAGTTTCATCAAGATAGCTCTAAAACTGAGAGAGTAGTTTGCGTTGCAATATACAGACGGACAGACAGAGGGATAGACGGACAGACAGAGGGATAGACGGACAGACAGACGGACAGACAGACGGACAGACAGACGTATAGACGGACAGACAGACGTATAGACGGACAGACAGACGGATAGACGGACAGACAGACCAATAGACGGACAGACAGACGGACAGACAGACGGGCAGACGGACATGACTAGTTCGACTGAAAAGTATATACATCTTAAGCCCCTACATTGTGTACATCTTTAAAAGTGCAAAGCTCTCAATTGAACGACTGCATTGAGGTTAAGCTCGCCTTGGAATTTGTAGTTGGCAAACAGCTTTACGGCAAATCGTTGCGCATTATAATCGAATCGAATGTGGAAACGTGTTGAGCTGCAGCTGAAGCTGCGATGACAACGCAGGCGACAAAGGATAAAGGACACAGGAAACACAGGGATTCAAGACATGCGACATGGGACAACGATGACGATGACGATGACGATAACGATGACAGTGGCATGTAACGGAAAACGGAAATTAAAATTCACATGCCGACAGTGTCAAGTGACAATGTGCGAAGACGAATCTACATGCGCACACAGACACAGGTCTATAAAGAAGATATATGCCAACACCTTAGCCATCTCCCTTTCTCTCTCTCTCTCTTTCTTTCTCTCCCATGCTGCGTGGAGTGAGAAAGTGCGCAATATAAAATATTAATAAAGAAAACGCTTAGGCAGAGCGATAAAGACGCGTTTTTCCGGGGCACAAAAGAAAGTGAATATACAAATATATATATATAGGTGTATAGTATATAGTATATGCTCCATATCTATGTCTGCTATAGCTAGCACTTATACTAGCCGAGCTGTGTGTAATGTCAACTTGAAAAATAATTAAAATGAAAAAGCCAAAATGCCTTGGCAGGCAAATACACAGCGCCGGTGGGTGTGTGTGAGAGAGAGAGAGAGAGAGAGAGAGAGAGAGAGAGACAGCATGAGTGCTTCAAGCTCAGCAACGTCACCGCTCGCGGTCCATTCATAATCATTTAGCAAACATTTCCTTCCTTCACGTTGCCATTGCCAGCAGCAAAACTTTCACCTGAAAGCCTAACAAGGTAACACACGCCCCCCCTTCCTCTCTTCTCCCTCTTCTCCCTCTTCTCCCTCTCCTCCCCCTCTTCTGCCCCCTCTCTGTGTTTACCAACGCATTCCCTGCTGACCACTTCACATGCGCTGCCCGTGGAGCAGACCGAACTGAAGCTCTAACACATTCGTTCAGTCCGTTGCCATGGCTAGCTGCCACGCCCCCACCCCGCCCCCACTCACAGCATCTCAGAGGATTTTTAGCTATTTTTTAATTTAATTTTTCAATTATGTACTTATTATATAATGCGATACCTATGCCACACACACACACACCCACACACACACACGCAACGAGCGCATACCCAAAGCTCTTTGGAATTTCGCAATTATTACTAGAGGAATGCGAATATGCTAGGCTACTAGCCAAGGAATTTTTACCGTAATACGATAAAAGTGAAATAAAACGAGAAAAAAAGAGACAAAATCAACAAAAAAAAAACACATCAGAAATAATAACAAAAATATTTTTTTTCCATTATTGCAAGTGAAGTATTTAATAAAGTTCTTCACATACGCAAAAGAGCCGCAACGCCAGAGGGAGGGAGAGGGGGAGGCGAGCCAGTGTGTGGCCTGGCTAAATGAGGCGAAACTATGCGAAAGCTTTTTGCTTAATTATTATAAAGTTTGCCTAATAAGCTGGGCAAAAAACGGTTGAAAATTTTCAAGAGAAGCGACGAAATTTCTATTTCATCTGCCAGTGAAATTTAAAGAAATTTTTTGTTAAATTAAATTTAAGAAACTGCAAAGTTTGCAAAGAAACAACTGAAGTGCTGAATAGAAAAATAATAAATATGCTAATCAAGCAATAAAATAAAGTTGTCAACCAAACAAGTAGGGAAAGCTACAGTCGAGCGTAGCCGACAGTAAGATACCGTGCGCCCAGTTTTCATAGAAATTATCACATTTTTATTTCCTCTGCACAAGTTCATAGCCAAGTATTTTATTGCAAAGCGCCATCTATATATGAAAACGTCATAGCAGTCAGCTTTACACACGCTACGGCTGAATCGTGCTACGTCACGATATGCCGCAAAGTCATATATATGCATATAGTATATATAGTATATGCGTGTGTTAAAGCAAAACGTTGAAACTTTAATACTTTCGCCACAAAGCTAACTCAAAAATTTATTTAAAAAATTTTAGAGGCGGTGGGCGTGGCACCTCAAATTTGAAATAAACGTCAGCAGCTTGTGATGTTTATGCACCTTCATGCCAAATTTGGTTTCTCTAGCTTGTTTAATAGCTGAGATCTGTGAGTTCACACAGAAGCCTGACGGACAGACAGACGGACATGGCTCAATCGACTCGGCTAGTGATCCTGAGCAAGAATATATGTAAGTATATACTTTGTGTGTTCTGCCACGCCTTCTTCTGCCTGTTACATACATTTGCACAAACTTAGTATACCCTTTTTTGAACATTTTCAATGGTCGCACGGTATAAAAAGAAAACTTTTAACTAGAGTTTAAATACTTAAAGTTGAGAGTATTAATTAAAGATATTCTATAAATTAACTATAATATGTAGATGAAATGTATGCACTTTGTTTAGAAATCATTTTATTAAAGAACTGTAAAGTTTGCTAAGAAGAAATCCCAAGTACTACATATAAGAAAAGCTAATCAAGCAATAAAAGAAAATAATAAAGAAAACTTTCGACTACAGCTCTGCATCTTATTTGTCAAAGATCTGTCAAAGTTTATATTGCCAAAACGCACATATATATATTGGGTACACATATAGTGCTATATACTATAAGCCAAAAGCCGCAAACTAAACGAAATATTAATAGATTTCTCAACATTTCGTCGAACATTTTCCACTTTTCAATGCAACGCGGAGGCCATAAAATGTGCTTTTAGTGGGGCAACACATGTAATTGCTCAGTTGCTGGAAGCTGTGTGCGGCATTCTGAGTGAGGTGCAGTAGAGGGGGAGCAGGTGGGGGCATGGGGGGTTGCTTTGGACCGGTTGGCAGGCGCCACATAAAGTGTAGCAGCTGTTTAGTGGGCGGCGGCAGGGGTGGTTGGGTGGTTACACCACATGGAAAGCATAAATGAAAATCAATAAATAAAAATTTTATCGCCAAAGTCCTACTCCCCTCCCCCTTCCCCTTGTCCCACACTTCCCATATCCCTGCTCTTTCAACTGCCTAGCACACTCAGCGCAGCCAGCCAAGCCGAAGCTGAAGTTGACTACCCAAAATCGACCCCCGCCTGGGAGAGAGAGAGGGAGATGTGAGGTCTCTGGCTGTGTGTGTGCGAGTGTGTGTGTGTGTGTGGGCTCACTTTTAGTGCAAATGGCAAACAGGCATAAAGGGAAAAAAAGCCAACTAAAAATGGAAGCTAATGTTGGCGAAAAAAACCGCCAAAACAAAATCAATAAATTTCTATGTTCAGCTCGCTCTTTCCTCTCTCTCTCTGGTTGAAACGGGAAACTGAGCGGGTAGCTAGTGGGGGGAGGGATTGCTGGCATGCTAATGCAATTGGCCAATAAATCAGGGCATAAAACTGCATTAAGATGCACGAGGGAGGGGGGAGGAAGGGGAGAGAACAGAGAGCAGAGAAAAAAGTGCGCTGACAACGAGGACATTGAGTCAATCAAAGCGATTTGAATGCTAACCAAGTGATTCAGTCAATCAGTCAATCAAGCAATCAATCGCTTAGCGTTGCATCAGTCATTCAATCAGTTAAACAGTTAAGCGTTTTCAGTTTGGAAAAATGCAATAACGATAACAATAGAAAACAAAAATGAAAGGCTACCTTCGACACGCCGAAGGTTTGATACCATTGCAGTTACTCCACATATTAAATCGGCCTATAGGTTCTATGGCAGCTAGACGAGATATCTGTCCGATTTAAATAAAATTTGCATAGCATTTAATAGACATACTTAGACATATATCAGGAAAGTTTCACAGCGATATCTTGGAAAATGACAATAATCGGCCGATAGTTAGAAGATATATCGGTCCGACTTTGATCAAATTTTCATAGCTTTAAATGGACATACTAAGGCATAGATTGCGAAAGTTTCTTGGCGATATCTTGAAAAATAACAAAATTCAACCGATAGGTTCTACGGCAGCTATACGATATATCGCTCCGACTTGGATCAAATTTTCACAGCCTTAAATGGACATAGCAAGACATAAATCGGGAAAATTTCTTGGCGATATCTTCAAAAATAACAACAATCGGCCGATAGTTTCTATGGCAGCTATACGATATTTCGGTCTGAACCGCCTCGTTCCGACTTATTTACAGCGTGCTGCAATAAGAAGCATGTATACCAAGTTTCATCAAGATAGCTCTAAAACTGAGAGACTAGTTTGCGTTGCAACAGACGGACGGACAGATGGACAGACGGACATGGCTAGTTCGACTCCCCTATTGATGCTGATTAAGAATATACATATATACTTTATAGGGAGATGTTTCCTTAGGTGCGTTGCAAACTTCTGGCCAAAATAATATACCATATGCAATTTTATATAAGAACGAAAAGAAACTCTATCGAAGCGGCAGACAAAAGAGAAACAAAGAAATCGCATAGAATTGAAGTTACTTCCCAGAGCAAAGTCAACTAAAATTTTAATAATAAAATAATTGTAAATTGATATATTTCGAAATTTTTTATTTACCCCCAAACATATGCGGTAGCTTCTCAAAGAGTGAACGATTTGATTTGATGTCATTTTGCTGCCATTTGCGAGATAAGATTAAACTTTAAAATAAACAAGATAATACTCAAAAATATAATACTCAAATAATTGTCAATTAATGCTTACGGTTCACATACCAAATTTACTCTATACTCTTGCAGCCCATATAAGCTCAGAGATCGACGTGGAACAGCAACAGAAACCGAACTTGAACCGTTCGCATTGAAACTTGGCGTGCAACTGTTTGTTTACGTTCTCGTTCTCCCTTTCTCCCTCTCTCTCTCTCTGTCTCTCTCTTTATTGAAATTCCCCACGATATTCGGGCAACTTGAACTTTGACCATGGCGATAGGAAAATTTGCAGATTTCTGCCATCGACTCTCAAGTGTTGTGAGCGCGGAGTGTGTCGAGTCTTTTGAGTGATTTACGAGTCCAGCTGGGCGTGCGGATATGTTGAAAATACCAGTAGGTACTACCTACATATTAGCCTATTGATAAATCTGTATACCAGCGACATCGTAAATCAATTGGGGCGGAAAAAAACGCTACTAAACAACTCGAGCATTACGATAATGATGGCGCCTCCAAGCGTGTGTGTGTGTGTGGATCACTTAAGGCGCAGCAAAGAGCTAGCATAGCGCACGCTCTCTCTCTTTCTTTCTCTCTCTCTCCCTCTCTCTCGCACGATCGTAAATCGTACGTGACAGGTGATAGGTAAGCGTTCATTTGCGGGGGGAAGATCATAAAAATATATGTACATATTACAAATTATTCAAAGTGTCGATAAGTCGCAGAAGACACGTACGAAAGCTTTCTTCTCGCACTGTACATATGTCTCAAATCGAGGCGATTCAAATTGACTACATTTTTGCATAGCATTTTGAGTCGAAATTGAAATTTCAAACTGTCGAAAATTGTACACCCTAGAAGAGCTACAAGAGCAGAAGACAGTGAAGGGTTTTCAGTTCTCATTTGCTCTTCTATTGGTAGAAAAAGTATTACGTGTTGGTTTGTGATCAGTGAAAGAAGAAATACTACAATATATATAAAATGTAGTATATAAGTATATATATACCCGCTTCTCATAGAGTAGAAGGGTATTATAACTTTGTTCATATTGAAAATGTATGTAACAGGCAAAAGGAGACAGCTCCGAGCCCATAAAGTGTATATATTCTGGCTTAGAATCAACAGCCGAGTTCATATAGCCATGTCCGTCTGTCTGTCCGTCTGTCTGTTCGTATGAACACCTAGATCTCAGCTATTATAAGAGCTAGCACTACCAAATTTGTTGACAATATGTATTATTATGGCACGCTGATCAAGTTCGTTTTGAATTTTGACCACGCCCCCTTCTGCGCCTGTAAATCGAAAAAAAATCGATAACAAGCGCTATTTTAATGACATATTGTTCTTTTTCGGTTAATATAATAACTATAGCTAGCCAGATGATCTCTCTCAACGTCTGAGTTATATGTTATGTGCATAACATATATCTGTTCTAATCAGACATTTAGTTTGATTTTCAAATTAACTTTGTCTTCGTATTCTGGTTACTTCTTCTGCTCTTCTGGTTTCTTGGCAACATTTTGCTTGCCAGTAACTTTTGTGTTGCTCTCCCTGCTTCTCCTTCGCCTGCTTCTTCTATCATTCTCGCATACAGTGTCCTAGATCCTCCTCGACCTGCCCGCCCGCCCGTCCGTCTGTCGGCCTGCCTGTCGCTTGCTCCTAAATCAAATTACGTTTGCCTTAATTGTTGCTCAAAAATATTGGCCCAAAGTTGCAGTTGGCAGCGTTGGCAGTTGGCAACGTTGCCGCACTTCATCAACGCGTCCCCCCGCCCCCTCCCCTTTCTCCCCAGACGATAAACAAGCTGAAGAAAAGCGCAGAAGAAGCAGAAGCACATGACGCACAAGAAGACTTCAAGACAAAGTTGAAGCTGCAGCTTCATCTAACGCGACACACACACACACACGCACAGAGAGAGAGAGCGAGAGAGAGAGGGAGAGAGACAAAGTGTTGTCCTTTCATGTCCCTTGGCGTGGGCCCGAAAACTTTTTGATTTGTTTAGGTAAAAAGTTGTTGCGTTTGGTTTATGCAAAGCACCAAAGTCGACGTCAATGCCGACGCTGACTGCGACGCGAACGTCGACACTGACAGTAGCAGTGACAATGGCAAGTTTGCTGCTACTGCCTCGCTCTCTCACTCTCTCTCGCTCTCTCTTCCTCTCTGTTTGTTTAC
This sequence comes from Zaprionus ghesquierei, assembly GCA_018904095.1. NCBI lineage: Eukaryota > Metazoa > Arthropoda > Insecta > Diptera > Drosophilidae > Zaprionus > Zaprionus ghesquierei. Next base: position 5,192,080 of record JAEIGP010000394.1, on the reverse strand, counting down.
TATTATTTGGGCCTCTGCTTTTAATTTACGCGTCGCGCCGCCAAGCCAAGCAGCAAATAGAATTCCGCTGGGCAAATAAATAGAATGTAAATGCTGACCAGAGACCTAGGTCCATGGCAGGGGAGAGGGAGGAAGAGCAGAAGGTAAAGAAAGTGGGAGAAAAGGGGGAAGGGGAAGGGGGGAAGGGGCAGCAGCTGCTGTCCGGTAAATTACATTTTTGAAATCAACGCCGGCAGCGCTGCCGATGGAGTTCAAACAGCCGCTGCTGCAGAAGTGTGGCAACAGCGCGCCGCATTAGATGACGCTCAATGAGCAAGCAGCGAGCAGAGGCAGCGGGCAGAGGCAGAGAGAGCAGCAACTGATTCACTGATCCATTCAACTGATGTAAGTACAGTGAGCAGCAGAGGGGATGGGGGAGAGAGGGAGAGGTGGCTAGCGAATACACCACACATACAAACAAACATACGCTTGTCTCTCAATCTAAAAGGGGGAGGGCAGCGCACAGTGGGCGTGGTTGGGTTTGTCGCTAACGTTTTACTGTGCTGAAAATTCAATTTGATTTGATTTGATTTTCGTTCTCGTTTTCGTTTGAATGCACAGCAGCAGCAACAGAAGAAAACGAACCAAGAACGGCAAGAGATGAAGGTGGAGGTGAAGGCGAATGGGTAGGCAAAGGAAAAGCAAGGGGAATGTAAGCAGAAGAAGTGAATGCTAAAAAGTGAGGAAGAGATAGGGAGAGAGAGACAAGTAGAGTCAAAGAAATGATATCAAATTAGTTGAAATAGAAGTGAAAAGTCTGCTTTGCCTTCTCTTTTCCCCTCCTTCCACTTGAGCTTGACTTCAGTTTTGTTGTTGTCTGTGTGTGTGTGTGGGCGTTACTTCTTAAAAGCAAAAAAATAAAGTTCAAGAAAGGAGATCACAAAAGGCTGCAGAGAACGTAGGGTATGCGCGCAGGGTACGAAATGGAATTGAAACGCAGCCGCGCTTCAAGCAAGGCCTGAGCGACTTTAAGGGATTACCGATTTTGGAATTCTCTAGAAAATTTAAAAAATTTAATTTACATAGAATTTTATAATGAATTCAATTTCGTATTAGTTTTATTAGCCCCCCTATTTCTGTTCCACTCTGTTTTGACCTACTAAATTTGTACACCAAACTTTATTGTTTATCAAGTAGATAAGACTTAGGAAGAAACCACTGGAAGTTACTACGATTTGAAATTGATAAAATTTACGAAAATCAAACACTGTAAGCTATTTCGATACCCTATGAATGGAATTCCTTATACGAGTATTCTATGATAAATATTGATAAACCTTATAGCGCATTAAGCCAGTAAATGGTTTTATAAAAAATTGTTGTAAAATCTTGAAAAAAAAAAACACAATAAAAATTTATTATGCCAATTACAAAAAAATGAAATTAATTTTTTACGTTAATGGAAAATCAAAAGAAAATATTTGTATTCCCTATTATATAAGTTACCTATATATATGTTTTGAAAAAAATAATTAAATAAATCTTAGTTTCTTTTCCTATGAAATATTTCAAGTTAATGAACGAAAACAAGCTTTTTCTATTATTTTTTCCAACACTGTATATGACTAAAGCTGTTAAATCTAGAGTGTGTTAATAGAACAACTTAAAAACTCTTCAAAAAAGTAATAAAATAGGGAAAATCTAATTAAAACAGCCTTTTTCTAGCTAAAATTGGTATTTCTTAAAAAAAAACTCTAAAAAATGTAAGAGGAAATGTGAATCAAGTCAAATACTTTGTACTACAGGGCATACACGCTTCGGTGCAATCCCCCACCCAACTCTTTTCCCCATTGGATCGCTGTCTCATTCCACTGTGTGTGCGTGTGTGTGTGTGTGTGTGTGTCTCTTCTTGCTTTTTCAAGTGCAAATACAAATTTGAAGCAAACAGCCACGCGACAATTTGGGAAGCCCGATGTCAATTTAGCGCCGTTTTATAAGGCGGCTGTGCACACACGCACACACACACACACACACACGCACACACATGAGCATTCATTCTCCCTCGCACACACACACACATGCGTATGCTATGTACTTGGCTGCTAGCAAAGATTTTCATTGAGTTGCTGTTCTCGCTCTTCTCTCGTTGTTGTTGTTGTTGTTGTTGTTGCTTTTCATTTTACGTTTTTCGCATTTACGGCGCGCGATAAAAATCAACAGTTTTTTTTTTTGGGGGGCTTTTTTTGTTTTTGGTTTTTGTCAACGTGCGTTCTACTGTGCGCTCTTCTTGCCGTTGTTGTCGTTGTTGTTGTTGCCTATTTCTGTTGTTGCCTTCTTTTTATATTTTCGGTCGCCTTTTTTTTTATCGCCTCTCGGCCGCAATTAATTGAAAACATTAAAATTTTTGCCATGAGGTCGTTTCGTTTGGTGCTTTTATTTTTTGTTTTTCTAATTAATTTCGCTGCCAGCGTCGACGCTGCGCCGCGCCGCGCTGCGCTGCGCTGCCCGCCCGGCCTCTGTCTTAGGCTAGTTTGCACTTTTAGTAGTTGCTCACGCGTTCTCCTCTACCTCTTGCTCTCATGCTTCAGCTTCAGTTTCAGTTTCAGCTTCTTCTTCGTCTTCGCTGCGCTCCGCTCTCATTTCCATGCGCCCTCTCGCGCGGGCACACTCACACACACACACACGCACACACACTGACACACACCCTCTCTCTCGCGCAGCGTACGTGACGTCGTGGGGTTTGGTTTGTTGTTGCGGCAGCCGCTGTCGCTGCTGCTGCGTTTTGTTTATTTGTCTGTTTCACTTGCTTTTGCCTTTCGCCTTTTGCACTTGTGCATTGCAATTTTGTTTTATTACTGCCTATGTGTGCGTGCGTGCGTGCATGTGTGTGTGCATGTGTGTGTGCGAGCTTACACTACGCGAATTAGTCGCTTGATTGGGAAGACCTTAGGCTGTTGCTTGTTGTTGTCCCGGCTCGGCCCCGCTGCCGCTCTGCCTCTGCCTCTGCCTCCGCTTCCGTCGTCGTCAACGTCTGCGACGCTGTCTTCGCTGCATGCGCTCACTCTCTTCCCTTCTCCCTCCCCCACAGGAATTCAGCACGCACAAACAATTAAAAAAATTTGATTTTTTGGGGGCGAAGGGGGAAGACGCGCAGAAAACAAACCGAAAAAAAAATAAAAGAGAAACAACACGAAAAAAAAAGGCGCGAGCGCGGATTTTGTTCAATTTTTCGCGGCAGTGGGACGCGGCGTTCGCGGCGACGTTAACTGCAATTATTATTATTTATTTTCAAACAAAATATAATTTTTTCAAAAAGAAAACTCGCACGAACTGCCGCACGAGCGAAGTTGCTTGTACGTTATATGATGAAAACGAAACGGCGACGACGAACGAACAACGCGACGCTCGAAACGGCTCACAGACAGAGACCAGCGCGAGCAAGAAGCAGCACCAGCAGCAGCAGTAGCAGCAGCAGCAGCACGAGCAGCAGCGGCAGCGGCAGCAGCAACAGCAGCAGGCACCATAGACAACGACAACAGCAACAACAACAGCAACAGCGGCGACAGTCGCAGCAGCGTAACGAAACGAAATGAAACGAAACACAACGAAACGAGGCGAACGAGTGCACGAGCGCAACGTATGGAAGAGAGAGGAGAGAGAGCGGCAGCCGACGCAAGACGACGACAACGACATCGTCGTGCTACTATGTAAGTGAGTGTGTGTGCGTGAGTGTTCGCTTGCTCTCAGCACACTCTCCGGCGCCATGCGTGAGAGCTTTGCTTTGTGTCGCGTGTGTTCTGGGTGGGTGGCAGCGGCTGCGGCGTTGTTGACTGCTGCTGCTGCTGCTGCTACGTGCTTGGGCATAATGAGTGCGGAGAGCATTGGCAATTGAAATTGAAAGTTGTAATGCGGCGACGGCGACGGTGACGCGAACGTCAGCATCTTGGCATCGTCATCGGCGTCTTATGTGTGTGGCTTGGCATGGCGAATTCATCATTAAACAGTTAGCCGCATATGCAGAACGCCGCAGCACGCGCTCTATCTCTATCTCGCTCTCTTGCTCCCACTCTCTCTCTCTGCTTAGGTTTTGTTATATTTTTTGGTAAACAGCGGAAATCCAATTACAAGCTGAGCAGCAGCAGCGCCAAATGCGAAAGGCAGACACTGCGACGGCGACGGCGCTGCGTGCAGCTTACTCAGAGTACAATGACTCCAAGACACACACATACATATAGTTGTCATGTTACAGGGTATCTAGTGGGTATGCATTGAATTTTGGCCACTCTCTGTTCAATTTTATTAATGCATTGCGCGCTAAGCTGACGGCGCTGCTGCTGCCTCGGCTACGTCTTCGTTCTGTGAATTTTATCGCCTGTGATAAATACGCAGCGGCAGCAGCAACAACAACAACAATAAAGCGTGTGTTTTATTTGCAGTTTGTCCGGCAAGTACAAAGCATGCCGGCAATTCTTATCAGCAACAACAACAACAACAACAACGCGAGCGCTTATCACTGGCGCAACGCAGCGCCGCCGCGGCACCTGCCAGACCGGCCTCCCCGAGCAGAGGCAGCAGCAGCAGCAGAAGAAGAAGGCGTGCACACACACGCACACGCACAGCGAAACGGCGAAAACGGCACAGCAGGCAGACAGAGAGCAGCGCAGACGCCGACGCCGACGACGACGACGCTGGCTGCGCTGCGCTGCTTTTGAAGCGTGTGAAGCTTTTACAGACCATTTTCTTATTGGAATTTGTGATGCCGCCTCTGCTGCTGCTGCGGCTGCTGCTGCTGCTGGCGTCGCTGCCATTCCCTTTGATGCGATTGACAAATTTCAACGGATTTTGCATTTTCGCCGCCGAAAATTAAAAGCGGCTCCAAAGTACCGTTAATTGGCGCAGCTGCCGCCCACGACGACGACGACGAAGTTGCCGGCTCACGTGTGTCTGGCTGGCTGGCTGTGTGTGTGTGTGTGTGGCAGGCAACCTTGAACTTTGACCTCGCGCGCAGGCATATTCATGCTTATCTCTGCGTCTTAACATTTGATTGACCTGTCTCTGACTGGACTGCGAAGCAACTCCTGCTAGTCCTTCCTAACGCTTTCCTCCCTCTTCCCCGACTTGCTGCTCCCCCTCCTGCTGCCCTCCTATTCGTCACTTGCCGCAGACACTTGACGATATGTGACGACAGTTATTCGCTCTAGAAAGAAAGAGAGAGAGAGAGAGAGGGGGGGAGGGAGAGGGACTGCTCCGTCTAACGGGAACTGGAACTCGATGGCAAACTAATAATTAGTCCCAAGCGGGTTCCTTGGCAACGAGGCTCGCTCGACCATTAGGGCCGAATCTCTTAGTGATGCAAGAGGGAGTGGGAGGCGGGAGGGGGTCGGGGGGGAGGTTGGCTACGGGTGATTGCGGTTAATGGTCAGTTTGAGTTTTGCGCTGATTGCAAATCAAAAGTACAAAAAAGAAGAAGAAGAAGAAGAGGGCAGAAACAGGAGAAGAAGATGGGGAGAGAAACAAGCAAAATGTAACCTAAGACGAAACATGAACTAATCAATGATTATTGTAGCTGCGCAACAACGCACACACACACACACCGCACACACACGCACACTCCCACTCATATTCACTCTGCACTCACACGCGCTTGGACCAACTTGAAGTAAATCAGCAGACGCCTGCCTCAATTATTCACACTGTTTATTCATCTGAACTCGCACGGAAATCATTCATTCATTCGAGCGCGTATGAGTAGACACTCATGAGTGCACGATACTTAGGTGCGGGTACTCAGTCAATCTGATAAGCACAGCTGCTGTTGCGATTTCCGACTCAATTCACAATCCCCTCAAACAGTTTGCCGGCCTGCCCTCTCTCTCTCTCTTCCTCTCTCTCTCTCTCTTTCTCTGTCACTTTTCCTACTCAATTATATTAGGAATCAAAAACATACCCGATATATACCTGAAGTTTTATCTATCGAAAACCTTTTAAATTAGGGAATCCCTCTTCTTCACTCTCCCTGCTTCTTTCTACTGCGTTTCTCTTAGGCTGCCCTCTCTCTCTCTTCCTCTCTCTCTCTCTCTCTCTCCCACTCCCTCTCTCTCTCTCTTTCTCTTTTCTTACTCAATTATATTAGGAATCAAAAGCATACCCGATATATACCTGAAGTTTTATCTATCAAAAACCTTTTGAATGAGGGAATCCCTCTTCTTCACTCTCCCTTCTACTTTCTTCTGCGTTCTGCGTTTCTCTTAGGCAGCTCCATGACATAGTTCGCAGCACTATATAGTTCCGCGCTTATCGCATATATTCAGTCGACCCAAACCCGGCTGCATGACTTGGCGTCTTTTCCATGAATTAAGCCAGAGAGTTCCCCCGAGATGAGGAATTCCCCCAGTGCAAATAAAAAAACACCGATTGCTCTCGTGTTTATTCATCAATTACGTGTGTAGGTGTGCGATGTGTGCGTGTGTGGGTGTGTTTGGGAGTCAGTTAAACTTCTTATGCTTTCATATATATGTCAATTACTTCTTGAATCATTTGATAGTTCAGCGAGTCTTTAAGTTTTAGCCGGAAACCCCTCTTTAAACAAGAAAAACCCTATATCACATCATGGTAAACCCTTCAATTTCCTTATAGAATATAGTAGGTTAGTGGTTAGATGTTAGATATAGTTCTGTAAGGGGAACAAGAAAAGATATATCTACAGAGAAAGAGAGATTTGTGTAGCTAAATTAACCCATCAAAGGAATATAATAGCTTAACTAATGGGAAAAGCTAATAAACTAGATCAATTTTACAACGAATTAGTATGGAGCGAAGTTACTTGAAGGGTCTATAATGTAACAGCTATAGGAACGTGGGGTTTATGTGTAAGAGAAAATTATAAAGTAACGAAAAATTTTGCAATTTTATTAAAGAACTATGGGAAAACGTTTGACAAACTTCTTGTAATTTGAAGGTTAAGTACAAATAATTTTCATCTTTCTTTTGCTATCAATGTTCAATCTATAATAATTACTCTTTATTTTTAGGCGGTGGGCGTGGCATTGCAAATTTTAAAATAAACTCATTAAGCGTTTTGTATAGAGAAACGTTAATGTAAAACTTGATGTCTTTGGCTGAGACATTCAAACGGACAGACGGACATGTCGCAATCGATTCTAAGAAAGAATATATGGATTTAGTGGGGTCTGCCACGTCTTCTTATGCCTGTAAGATTAGTTAGGTATAGAAGACAATTTCTCTATATCTTTCTTTTAGATATTGGAAATATTAGGAAAATTCTTTTGTGTGTGAAAAAAGAGTTTCCTATAATTAAATCAATACCTAAAACAGAAAACTAAAGTTTTCGATATAAACGGATAAAGTGCTTCAATTAGAAGACTAGAAAAAGTAAAGGAATGCGCAGCTGAAATTAAAGCTTGGTAGGATTAGAGAGGGAATTGCAAAGGAATGTAGCTTGAAATCAGCTAAATACAAGAATGAAAGGTTACCTTCGACACGCCGAAGGTTTTATACCATTGCAGTTACTACACACATTAAATCGGCCTATAGGTTCTATAGGCAACTGGACGAGATATCTGTTTGATTTTAATGAAACTTGCATAGCATTTAATGGACATATTTAGACATATATTGGGAAAGTTTCACAGTGATATCTTGGAAAATGACAATAATCGGCCGATAGTTATACGATATATCGGTCCGAATTGAATCAAATTTGCATAGCTTTGAAAGGACATACTAAGGCATAGATTGCGAAAGTTTCTTGGCGATATCTTGAAAAATGACAATAATCGGCCGATAGTTTCTATGACAGCTATACGATATATTCGTCCGATCCGGCTCGTTCCGACTTATTTACAGCGTGCAGCACTAAGAAACATGTATACCAAGTTTCCTTAAGATAGCTCTAAAACTGAGAGACTAGTTTGGACAGACGGACGGACGGACAGACGGACATGACTAGTTCGACTCCCCCATTGATGCTGATTAAGAATATATATATAACTATAAAATCTGTATATTCTATATCATGCTGCCAACTGTTACTCTATGCAAAGATTGAGGTAGGTTCAGGTTCTTCTTTCACCAAAAAAAGTATGAGAAAAAGTTAGCCAATTTATGGGAAATCTTCATGTGTGATTGGTAGAACAGAACGAGAAGTAAGTGGGGAAGGGTTAAAGGAAGGGGGGGGGGGGGGGGGGGGGGTTACTTGCCCACTAACCTTGTTGGCGAATTGCGAAAGTTGTAGCAGCAACAGCAGAAGGAGCACACCATATACACCAGAAAGTTGATGCTGCCGCACCACGTCGATGTGGTTGCAGTTGCCGATGCGGATGCGGATGCCGTTGCGGATGCGGATGCTGTTGCGGATATCGATGCTGATGTTGTTGTTGTTGTTGTCTGATTTGTTGTTGTATTGCCGTTGCTGCCCTCCTCGGTTGCCGTGCCAGCTGTGCCCACTGTACCCGCTGTGGCGCTGCTGCTATGCCGCCTGGCAAAGTGTGCAGCGCAGTCAGCTGCCTCTGCCGCTGCCGCTGCCTCCTTCTCTGCTCGTCCGCCGGCACAACGTCCGGCCGCAGCGTTCAGCGCCGTCTCGACAATGATCGATGCTGCCGACGATTTACGTCGCTGCGCTGCTGGCGCTCTGCCGTCACCGCTGGCTGCGCTGCTAGTCTTTTGCGCGGTCTGCCTTAGGAATTTGCTCAGTCGACTCGCTGCCGTTGATCGTGACTGCGCTGCCGCTGGCGAACCCAACGCTGGCGGTGCGCTGCAGGTGGAACGTTTGCGTTGCTGTGTTGCTGCCGCTGCTGCTGTGGCTAGCTGCGACGTTGACTGCAGCTGCAGCGTTTCATCGACAAAGCTGATCTGCTTCCACTTCTTCTTCTTCTTCACTTTCGCCGTGGCCTTGAGCAAGTGTCGGCTGCGAACTGTCGGCGTCTGTGTGGAGGCAGCGGCTGTTGCACTCTTTGCTGCAACTGCGACTGCAGATGTTGTTGTTGCTGTGGTTGCCGTTAGACTTTGGCTGCGCCGTTGACGCGCTGCTCCAGCTGCAGCTGCAGCTCCAGCTCCGGCTGCTGCGGCGGCGGCGGCGGCGGCGGCGTTGTCGCCTTTGGCCGCCAGTTCAATAGCTTGCCGCACACACACGCACAGACATGCAGAGACGGCAACTGCAGACGGACTGTGGCATGCACGCACACGCACGCATGCACACACACACGCACACTCACGCACGCGGCGCGCGTCGTCGGCGTCGCGGCATTTGATAAGCGGCTTTTATTGTGTTTGGTTGTTGTTGTTGTTGTTGTTGCTGCCTCAGCTGCCGCCGTGTGATTTGCTTTGATTTACGATTTTAATTTAGATTCGGTTTTTGGGTCTCGCTGCCTCCGCTGCTGCTGCTGTTGTTTTATGTAATTTTTGTTTGCTTTTTGTGCGCCTCTTGCTACGTCGGCGTCGTTGGCTGCTGTCGCTGTCCCGCAGCGCTGCCCTGCGAAGCACTTGAAAAAAATGTTGCCAAAAAAATAAAAACAACTTTTGCTGCGCGCGCTCACAGTTTGTTTTATTATTTAATTTTAATTTTTATTTTATTTTTAATTTTATTTTTTAATATTTTTGTTTTGTTTTGTTTTTTTTTTAAGCGCGACACACACAGCGTCGAACACGGCTTGGCGGCTGTTGTCAGTTGTCTGAGAACATGCATGCACACACGCACACACACACACCAAGAGAGTGAGAGTAGACGCACGCAGCGCAGAGACGCACACACACACATGCACGCTACGAAATGTGAACTGCGACGGCGGCGCGCTCTCGCGATGCTCACAGCTGCAGCGACCGCACAACACTGGCCTCCGTGTCGGACGAGCCAGCGACGCGCGACGCCAACGATTTTTGTGTGTGTGCTTTTTTTTCTGCTGTTTTGTGGGAGAGCAGCCGACGACGACGACGACGACGACGCTGACGGCGACGCAGCCGACGTGACGATGTGTTGTGCGAGCAAGCGTCAAGCGACGAGGAGGCAAACGACCGACCAACCGACCGACCAGACGACCGCCCGACTAGACAACCCGACCGACTATAGCTAGCGCCAAAGCCAAAGCTAGAGCCAGCGCCAGCGCCAGCGCCAACGGAAGCTGTGTGTGGCGACTGAGACTGAGCGGCGCGCTGTCGTGCGTGCTCGTGTTCGTGCTCGTGCTGTTCGTCTGGAGCTGAATGAAGTGCGCGCTAAATAGTAGTAGACGAAGCTGTCAGCGTAAACGACGCGACGTCGACGTCAACGTGGGCAGCGTATGCAACGAGGCAGCGGCTGCGGCTACTTAAGCTCAATTTCAGCGATTGACTGAACGGTTGTTCTCTCTGTTGTTGTTGCTCTCGCTCTTGTTCTCCAGTCTGTTCTTGTTGTTTTCTGATATTTCGTTTGTTGTCATCGCTGGCGCTGCGGGAGGCTGCATGCGCGCAGAGCGCAGAGAGCAGACAGCAGACAGCAGAGAGCAAAGAGAGTGCGAGAGAGCGAGCTCTGCTGTCAACTGCATTGCATTTGCAATGCGTTCAATTTTTGTTTGTGCACATTTGTTTTTGGTTTTCTTTCATTTTCGCACGTTCATTTGCTGCTGCTCTCATTGTTGTTGTTGCTGCTGCTTGAGTTGTAATTGCTTTACGTTTTGCTGCGTGCGTTGGTCTCGAATGCGGGAGGGGTAGAGCGGGGGGTTAACCGGCGAGAGCGTCCGTCAGCAGCCCGGCTTGCTCTCCCGCATTAGCATTTGCACGCGTTCGCTCTCATTTACAATCCCGCTCCCGCTCCAGCTCCAGCTCTCTCTCCCACACTCTTTGCGCAGCGCAGCCGCGCTCTCTCGTTCTGCTGCTGCGTATGCTGGCGTTATGGGCTGCTGCTGCTGCTGCCGCTGCTGCTATCATAGCTGATTTGCTGCTGCTGCCGCTGTTCTTCTTGTTGTTGTTGTTGTTGCGCATTGCACTTGAAAACTTCATTTACGCATTGCTGCCGCTGCCGCTGCCGCCGAGCTTAGCTGAATTTGCATTTGTTATGGATCCTCTCTGCTGCTGGGTCAAGTGTTTGGCGCTGCCGTCGCTGCTGCTGCTGCTGCTGCCGCTGGCATTTGGTTTGTGTCTTCACTAACAGTGCGAAACAAAGAACTGAGTACCACTTGATCAATCACTTGCGAGCGAGCGAGCGAGAAAGAGAGAGAGAGAGAGCGAGGGTTCTCTGTTGCGCACGTTTTGGGGTCGTCGGGTCAAAGGGCCTAGCATACTTTTAGGCTGCCCCCCGCAAGTTGAAATGCTTAAATAATAACCATACTATTTCAGAATGAAAGAGAAAGATGAAAAATTCTGCAAAGTTTCGATAAATGAATCGATAATTAAATAGAACATCCCCGTGTGACAACTTGTCTTTTGCAAACTTCCTGGCAAACATTAAAAATGCTAGCAAATTCCATGGAAATGCAATCGATAATTGAAATAAGCAACCCCCTTGCAGCTAACAATGGCTATGCGAACTTCTTTGCCTGTGTTGTGCAGTGTAATTAGTCGCATCGCATTGCGACACAAGACAATTTTACCTATGGGATTATTTGCACTTGGCTCCATGCCACGCCCATTTGGCAAGCGCCCACTTTGACAGCTGCTGCCATTCACAGTTAAGTGTGGGCCGACAGTTTCGTGTGACCCGAGGGGGGCGGGGGTGTGGTGGAGTGGGGGTGGTTGTTGGAGTGAGGGCGGCCTTAGGCGTGTCACGTTAGCCAAGCACTTTGCTGGCCAAGTTGTTTGGCCAAGTTAAGCTTGGCATTTTGTTATTGGCAGCGCTGGCCCCAATGACCTCTCGTCACCTACCCTCGCGAGTTGACGCAGGTGGCTAACTGCGACCCTCCCCTTGGCTCCTGCAACGTGCAGCATCCACTCTGCTTGCCCCACTGTGCTGCTTATTGCAATTATCGCTCGCTCGCTTGTTGCTCAAGGCCAGCTGCGGCTCGAGAGTTATCCATCAGAGCGTGGAGCGTGGCACGTGAAGCATGCCACTTGAGGCAGCAGCAACAACAACAATAACAACCAATTCGATGCGTTGATATTTCACCTGCTTTCTGGCTAATTTTTATGCCAACGCAGGCTGCTTCTGCTGCACTCAACCCCTCCCCCCCCCCCTCCTGCTAAGTGCCGCTTCGTTTACCGTTACGTTTACCGTTTATGGCTTCCAGCTGCGGGTGCTGTCACTTTGCGCCGCTTCTGCATTGCCCTTTGATATCATTTGCATAAGCCCAACGGCAAAGATCCGTTCTCCGGATGGACCCAGCTAACCTCCTGGTCCTGGTCCTGGTCCTGGTCCGTCCGCCCCCACACTCAGCTCAGCCAACACTTTTAGCTTGGCCTGGAGCAGAAAGTAGGAAAAAAGCAGCACGAGAATAGAAATGGGAAAGGAAAAAAGGCAAAACGACATAATACGCCCCTCTCAAGGGAATGCGAGAGATATAGAGAGAGAGAGAGAGACAGGGAGAGAGACAAATGAAATAAGTCGCGGATCAGGTGAATCCAATTTAATTATATGCCAAGAGGCAAGCAGAAACAGAAGAAGCAGAGCAAGTCTTGTTAACTATTTCTTCATGTTGCACCTAAGCCTGCCCCCAGGTTGGGGGGGTTTGGGCCAAGTCGTTAGTGGTAACCACAGTTTGCGGCGCCACACAATATGTTGCATAAGCTAACTAGAAGTTGGCGTAATAGAAATTTAATATTTTTTAAAACGACCTTAATCTATCAGCTTGTAAACTAAGGAATCAACTATATTGCACTAGGTGAAGTGTTGCCTCAAATCATTTGGGAAGAGAAACCCCAATCCAAAGCAAGAGGGAGAAAGGCTACCTGCGGCACGTTGAAGTTGAAGTCAAATCAGCCGATAGGTTCTATCGGTTCAACTTTCATAAAATTTTCATAGCTTTTGTAGGACATACTTAGACATAGCTAGAAAAAGTTTCATGGCGTTATCTTAAAGAATAACAAAATTCGACCGATAGTTTCTATGACAGCTATACGATATGTCTGTCCAATTTTGATGAAAATTTGTAGAGCCTTTAAAGCACATACTTAGACATATATCGGAAACGTTTCATGGCGATATCTTGAAAAATTACAATAATCGGCCGATAGTTTCTATGACAGCTATACGATATATGCATCCGATCTGGCTTGTTTCGACTTATTTACAGCGTGCAGCTATAAGTAGCATGTCTACCAAGTTTCATCAAGATAGCTCTAAAACTGAAGGACTAGCTTGCGTTGGAATAGACAGACGGACAGACAGACGGACATGGCTAGTTCGACTCGCCCTAATCGATGCTGATAAAGAATATATATACTTTATAGCTTCGGAAAGGTCTCCTTCTGGCCAAAATGAATATACCCTCTGCAGAGATATAATGATATAGGGTATAATGATATAGGAGAATGGAAAGGAACTGACTGCACAGACAACTCTGCCTGGCCAAACACACACTGTGCTGCAAAACTGATGAGATGCTTTTGCTCTCTATGCTACGCCATTGCGTTTTTATTATTAGAAACTAGCTGCGCTGCTTTATGCTTTATGCTTTGTGTGCCTCATGCTGTGCAACAACAACAACAACATCGGAACGGGAACGGGAACTGAAAGCGCAGCACGTGAATAATGAATGGAAAATGGCACCCAGGAGGCACTTGTTTTGCAACTACTCAAAACGCACAACGCTCACAGCAGCAGCAGCAACAACAACAACAACAACTGCAACAACAACAAGTTGGACAACAACAACAACAACAACAACAGCAACAACAACAACTTGTAGAACAACAGCAACATTTAAAACAATCACATTGCATAGCAAGTAGAACGTCTCTGCTCAGTCTCTGCTTGTTATTGTTGTTGTTGTTATTGCTGTTGTTATTGCTGTTGTTATTGTTATGCTTGTTCTTGTTGTGATTGTCATGTTGACAGTTTGAAACAGAGATTGCAGGTGAAACTAAATCTAATCAGTTATTGCAAGAATTCCACTCGAAGTTGTAAGCAAAATTGAAAAATTTTCAGAAATCATTTTCCACTAACTTCTCAGCTCGGCTCAAAATTTTCTCAAATTCACATAAAGAAAATATATATATTGTTCTATATATACTTCAAATTTTCAACACAATTACAGGGTAGCTGTGTGCGTGTCACGCATGTTTCAAAACTAATTTTCGTTTATTTTAATGCTTTCAATTTCCTGCGCTTTGAACTCTGTTTTTGTTTGAGATTCGCCTGCACGCTGTGTGTGTGTGTCTGTCTCTTTCACTCCCACACACACACACACACACACACACACACACACGGGCCAGTGCAGTTGTTGTTGTCGTGCCCAGCGGGTGGGCAACAAATTGCACACGCTTTTCTCTCATATACGTGTATGTGTTTTCCTCCTCCTTCTCCTCTTTTGCTTTTGCTTTTGTTTTCCTTTCTGCTTTGCTGCTGTATTTGCACGCGCTGCACTTGATAATGCAAAACATAGCCAGCAGCTAGCCAGAGCTTGAGGGCGGGCCGACCACGCCCCCCCCCCTGCCACTGTACCCCCTACTAGCAACTGAAGTTGCAAAGTCTCATGCAAACTTTATCATAGTAGGTAAAAACAAGTAGCGAAAGCTAGAGTAAAGTAGTCCCGTTAGTAGAATACCCTACGCTTAATTACAACATTGCGTTACAAACGTGTTAAAGTTGCAAAAACAATTTCTAACCTTAGAACGAAATAATAGATGAAATTTCCATACATGGATTAGGAATATAACTATATATACTTTATAGGTTCGAAAATGTTTGCTGTTCAAAACAAATATAACCTTTGCAAAGCTATAAATATGCCAAAGGTTCAACGTGTTGCTGTTGAGTGTCTTTCCGGTTTCCGTTTTGGGGGCGTGGCCAAAAACAAACAAACGAGCTGTCGCAACTGCATTGCAACGCTGCACACGCGGCGTATGCGCAACATTTTGCATAGAAAGTTTGTCCGTAGTTTCAAAATATTTACACTATACATATATCTATACCTTATATCAAAATCAGCGCAACAGCGGCATAGAATATCTGTAATAGTTATCACGCTTACCGAGAGTTGTCGTAACTTTAGGGGGGCACAAACGAATTGGACTTACCTAAAATGAGAAAGAAATATATATAGAAAAATTAGTACAAATTTGTGCACAGGATATATGAAAAGCGAAAGCTCTGCGAAAGCTTTTATTATATTCAACAACACTAAACGTTGTCAAGCTTTTGATTTGAAAGTTGAGAAAGCTTTTGCACAAGTTTTGATTGCAACTTTTGCCAAGTGAGCTTTGCGTACTTTGAAAGTTTTTCAGATTATTTTTGGCAGCTTTTCACCTCGTCATCTTTGTGTCTGCACTAAGTGCAGTTGGGTTTGGTGAAAAGCTTTCGGGGCAAAAGCTTTTCAACATGTCACCAGATTAAACTGTTGTCTTTCTTAAAAATGGGGTTTCTTTTTCCAGTGAAATTGCTCGAACATTTTCACTGATTTATACCAATATGATATAGATATATATATACGATATATCGGTCCGATACGGCTCGTTCCGACTTATTTACAGCATGCAGCAATAGGAAGCATGTATACCAAGTTTCATCAAGATAGCTCTAAATCTGAGAGACTAGTTTGCGTTGCAATAGACAGACGGACAGACAGACGGATAGACAGACAGATAGACGGACAGACAGACGGAAAGACGGGCAGACAGACGAATAGACGGACAGACAGACGGACAGACAGACGAATAGATGAAGAGACGGACATGGCTAGTTAGACTCCCCTATTGATGCTGATTAAGAATATATATACTTTTTGGGTCGGAGATGTCTCCCAAGGTGCGTTGCAAACTTCTGGCCAAAATTATTCTACCCTCTGTATAAAAAAAGGCTTGATTTCTGGAACTGTAAGAGATATAGCTATCAAATTTGATATAGTAATTTTTGTGATGTCAACAAAGCTGAAATTGTTCAATTCAATGCCACAACATCCCTAGGCAAATTTCTAACAGCTAAAAACTCATATATATCTAGAGCCAAAAGAGTCAGAATTATCAAATTTGGCATAGCAACTTGTCTAGTGGCGAACTTTAAATGGAGAAAATAGATTTCTAGAACTGACAAAGTTGGAAGAATCAAATTGCTTATAGCTTATCTTGTTAAGTATGCGGCAAGCTCAAATCTTGGGCACCAGAAAGCTCAGAGCTATTAAATTTGGCAAGCAGATAAGTTATGTAAGAAATACACAACATCCCGACTAAGCTTGGAGTACATAAATGTTATAATGATATATATTGTATAATCCGTATCTATGCAGCATACAAGGCGCGCACGCATTGAGCACACGTTAAGCTATTTGCATTATCTTGCCTTGCCACATAAAATTTGATTGCAAACAAATTGTGACTTGTTGAGTTATGCGTGCTCAGCACGGCACGGCGCGGCACGGCACGGCAGAGGCTACTCAGTAGTTTTCCCCCCTCTACCCCTTACCCCTTTTGTCCCACAGTCCCCCCCCCCAGTGAAGTGCACTTGGCAGTCTCTTTCAGTGCGCACTTTTTAGCGACTTTACCGTAGCTCTTCACAGTGCGGTTATTGTTGCTGCACGTGCTGCACAGTGTTGCAGGCAAACCGTTGCACACTTTGTGGCAGCCAAGCCGTAACAGCCTCCCCCCCTTCCCCTTCCCCCCTCTCGATTTCCGCTCGAGAATTCCTCATAAGCCAACCACAAGCTGCTGTCCGGCAATTCTGTCCGTTTACTGTACAAATCCCTTTCCTGGGTGTCCTTGATTTTCCACTCTTTCGGAAAAGGTGGCATGCATCCGTGCCCGTGTGTGGCAAGATGCAACACGTGTCGAATGCATGCGATAAAGAAAAAATATCAAGTATTTTTTCATCAATTTTTCTGCATTTTTATTTTGATTTAACAGAAAATTCCGCCATGAAACTCAATAAGGTACGTCGTGCCATAGGCGTAGGCACAGGGGGGGTTGGTTTATCGGACCCTTATTATAAGCTAATTAAGAGTTTCATTTTGTCGACAATTTTTTTTTTTTTTTTGAAACAATTTCCATGGATTCCTTTCTGTTGTTGCTCACACACAAAATTTTTGTTTTAATTAGTTTCCAGAGGGATTTCACTTTACGTCGACTTTGTGTCGAGTGTGGGCGACTTTAGTTTCGTTCGTTCGTTCGTTATGGGCAACTTTAAAAGGAATTCGCATAATAATGCAAATTGGGCCCAATTATTGCAACTGTTCATGTCCGACGAAACTTGAGTGAATGTGTGGGCTTTGCTCTTTGCTCTGCGGAGTCTTTTAACATAACTTAAAAACTTTGCTGACCAGCTCGAACTTTTGTGTTTCTTTCTTCAGATCACAAAACTTGCAAGTCAAGCACACACACACCCACACCCACACCCCCACACACACGCATAAATTTATGTTTATTGTGTAGGAAAAAAAAATGAACAAAAATGTCTTGACTTGATGTATTTAAGGCCGATGGGCTAAAAATTGATGAAGCTCTTTGCCAAAGGTTAAGCAGTTCTCTCAGGGTTTCGAAGCTCAAAAACAGTTTGATAGATTACTTATAATAGTATGTAATACAGCAATGAATAGGTCAAACAGAGCTACCTTGTTAGAACAAGGATTTTAAAAGAAAATATACATGGTCTATTGTGTTTGTCGAAACAGGCAAAAGGAGGCATCTGCGACGCCATAAAGTGTATATATATTCTTGCTCAGGATGAGTAGTTGAGTCGATTGAGCCATGTCTGTCTGTCCGTCTGTCCGTCTGTATGAACGCCTCAGAAACTAAGAAAGCTGGAGCCATCAATTTGAAGACAACACTTATGTGAATCATACGCTGCAAAATTTTAGTTAAAATTTGGGCCACGCCTACTTCCGCACCCGCAAATCGCTAAACCGTATAGCAAGCGCAATAATAGAGCTACAGTATTCAGTTTTGGTGTGTATGATAACTATCACAATCTAAACAATCGCTGAAAATTTTGTTCCGATCGGATAATGAACATAAAAGGTATTCAACGTTTTATATAGATTTATTTTATATAGACGCGATTGACTATAGCCGTTCTTACTTGTTTTTTTTTTTTGTATATACCTCCTTAAAAAAGTGCGGGTTCCTCTCAGGTATTACTCGCCTTCAATTATCTTGTGCCTTGTTAATTTCCTTTACTCCTCAACTTGAGCTGGCATTGCAGATGCAAGAAAGCAATAAAGAAATTTATTTATTGCATCGCACATATAGTATATATACTACTCGACAAATACCATTTGAGTACGTCAGGTCGTAAATCTATTAAGTCCTGCGATTATAGTATTTCACTCTGCGGCTCATGAAAAATGAAAATTTATTTCACTCTTTGCCAGGCGCAATGTGTCAACATTTGCATTAACTTGTTGTGCAATGTGCTAAACGATTTTCAGTATTTATAGTATAGGAAAAATACAAAAATACCAGAAAGTACTTAGGCATATTAAACGCATGTAAAATATTGAACAGAAATGTCAAATACTTTTGTATCTGATGTGTGCATAGCATTTGCTTGACAGCCTGTCACATTTTTGGGTTAGGGTACATCGATTTCATCAGCGCACGTATAGAGCGTCTTTATAGAGCGTATAGTAGTTTATTGTATCGATATTTCCGTCACTCAACCGGCTAGTCGAAGAGGGCAAGTAGAAGGAGGCAACACGCGACTCGATGAACCCTTGTCCGTCTGTCCATTCGTCCGTCTGTCCGTCCGTTTGTCCATTCGTCCGTCCGTTTGTCCGTCTGTCCGTCCGTCTGTCCGTATGTCTGTCTGTCCGTCTGTCCGTTCGTCTGCCCGTCCATCTATCTGTCTGTCCGTCTGTCCGTTCGTTTTCTTAACGTCCTTAAAAATGTAAAACATTTCTCTCTTTCTTTCGTCTATATAAATAAATTTAACTGTAATAATAGACTAGAGATACATTTGCAGTTATACGTTTAGGTGGACTCCGAACGGTACAATTGATAAATTTGTTTAGTGCGAGAAAATATTCACAATTTGTTGGCGCCATTCGCAGTTAATTGGAGAGAGACACACGAAGCAAACTTGTGGAGGAGCTTAAAAGCGGGTTTGGCGACCTTTTCACCTCCAATCCCTCCAACCGCTCCCCCCTCCCCCCTTTACATTCCTTTCCAGCTAACAGGGCCGCGTAGTCAGTCGCGCAAAAATGCCTTCATTATCGCCCCGAAAAGTATGCAACGCGTATTTAATATGCAAACAAAAGGCATCTAAACAAATTTCCCGGGCCTTCAAATGTCTTAAAAGGGTTTCCTAAGTCCTTCTTCGTCCTCGTCACCCCCCTTCGGCCTGCTCTGTGTGTGTGTGTGTGTGCCTTGTGTATTTGCTTTGTTTTTCTTGTCGCTATGTTTGAGCTTTGTCATTGGAACTGGAGCTCAAAATTGTAACTGAACTTGAAACGGGGCGCAACGGGGGCGTCGCTTCCGCTTGGCCTCTAATCGGACTCCCAAAACGCCTTCAGCTGCTCAGTTTAATTTAGCATTAGCAGCGAGTGTGTAGGGTGGGGGGAGCGGGGAGGGGCATATCGAAAAATACTTGGATACAAAGTATAAATGGAGTCTAAGTCAAAGTGAAAGTCGCTCGGTTTGATGCCCTTGGGGGCCGCTTGGCTCCCTCGAGCTGTAGTTGCTCTGCTCCCTCTCTCTCCTCCTCTCTTTCTCTCTCTTTCTCTCACTTCTTTGCTATCTTTCTCACTATCCCATAGCCCTCTGTCGCTCTTCCTCTTTCTGGCCCCACTCAAGCATAATTTTTATCTTTGTTTTGCTGGGCAAAAACAACACTCGGCCCATTTGTTAGTTCCCCCCTCTCGCTCTCTCGCTCTCTCTCGCTCTCTGTGTGTGTGTGTGTGTTTTAAATAATAAATAAACTGTAAACATAAGTCACGCATACGGAAAGCGCAAAAGTTGAGCCCGCCGGCTTTAGGAGATTTATGTACACTCGCCCGAGAGTTGAGCCTATATCGCAGCAAGGCACAGTCGCTGTCGAGTTGAGTCGAGTCCAGTGGCGGCTACGTCCAGGGGGGGCGGCGGCTTGGGAATTTTAAAGCCGGCCGCATAGTTAGGGGCCACATTCCATTTAACAAATCCGCCATAATATATACCAATGTGTGTGTGTGTGTGTGTGTGTGTGAACTTTGACAATGGAATGCGGCAAGCAATTTATGTGACAATGGTGCGGGTACAGAAAAAAAGAAAGGAAACCAGAGGCGTAGCTAGGGGCGGGACTTAGGGGGCGTGCCGTGGCGTGTTAGGCTTTATATTAATGAAGCAATGTGCACTTGTAAACGCGTTGAAATTGATATTCTTTGTTAATTGTCAGCGTGTACAGAGGCGCGCAGAGGGGGTGCTACGAGGGGGGGCGCTACGTCGAGTGCGCCGCGTCAAGTTGACAGCTACCATTAGGTAAAGAGGGCGTAAAAAAGTTTCGACAGGCAATTAATGTAAAGATATACGCAAAGTGAGGTTATGTGCGAAGCCCCGTACTCAGAACTCAATGAGTTTTTGTTTTCTTTTCGAAAAGATAATGAAAGGAAAACAGAATTAATGCAAATACACTCGACAAATGATTTAAATTCCTTGTATTTCTTTACGTTAAGTTTCTCGATTCGTAGCCAAAGTTTGTCAGCTATATTCATTTCACTTAAAGTCTCAATAGACTGCAATAGATATGCAGCCACGCAGTGCAATCGATATTATTTGTCTTTAAAGAAAAGAAAAAAAAACAGAGAGAATAGCACGCAATATTTTCTCGTAAAGCCGTTAAATACTTGTTTAAGTCCGTCAACGAGTTCACCGCTTGCTCTCCACAGGTCACGTTCGCATTTCATTTATTTATACCCCTCAACCCATGGCTCCAGTGGGGTAGATTGAGTAGATTTGTGCAATTGTATGTAACAGGCCGAAGGAGTCGTGGCAGACCCCACAAAGTGTATATATTCTTGCTCAGCATCACTAGCCGAGTCGATTGAGCCATGTCCGTCTGTCTGTCCGTCTGTCCGCTTGAACGTCTATATCTCAGCTATTATAAAAGCTGGAGACACCAAAATTGACATGAAGCTTCCTGTATGCCATAGGTAAATCGAGTTTATTTTCAATTTTCGATGCCACGCCCACCACTCACGCAAATCGATAATTTACGATTATCAGAAGAAGTATTACAGTTACAAATTTCTGCTTTGGTATGAACATAGATAATTGCAATATAAATCAAGTCTGGCTTTCTGCTTTATTGACTTGCTCTGAACCCCAAACAAAACTCTTCATTTCTGTCAATTTATACTAAACTACTACAGGGTATTTAGCAAGACAACCCATAGCATTTCTTGTCATATTTCACATTTAACATGGCTATCGCATGGCACAAAGTAAAAGAGAAAGAGAGAGAGAGAAAAGGTTTCAATTGCAAGCAAAGCGTTTGTCAGTTTCAATATTTGTATGCTAATAAACTGACTTTGCATGCGGCAATAAGTGAGATATTCCACGTGAATACATAGAGTACACACATACATATATATAGAGTGCATATATTCATGCAAACTCTGAACAGGATAAACGGATTAAAGTGTGCAAATTCATGTATGAATGCATGTTCGCATATCGTATCTATAGTCCACTAATGAATAATTGTGCAAGCAAGCAGCAAGGCAATTGGCAATCGATAAACGACACTCGACAATCGACAATCGCCAATCGCCAGTCGCACTAATTGCCCGTGTAAGCTGAACTCGTACGGACTGGAGTTGAGTAACAACTGACAGAGGATATCAGCTGCCGTTCAATGGCCAAAAAGGAAGCCGGACAGCGGACAGCGGACAGCGGACAGCGGACAATCGACATACGGTATGCGGAAAGCGGAAAGCGGATAACTGACAGCTGTTTAATTATAGGAACGAGCACATTACCAAAGACCTTGTCGGTCGAGATGGTTTTTGCGATTATTTTCAATTTGGCATTTCGATTTGGGCGTGCGAATTTTTACACTCTACACCAAAGGGAAGTACATACACTTTGTAGTAGGGTAAGGTAATCGCATGGAGCAAATTGACAGCAAATTGTCGATATAATATATAATATTTTGACATCTAAAAGTTTGATTTATTTGCTAGATATAATAATTTTTATGCTATCTAAATGTGAAGTTATTTCTGCACCAAATTTCGATATTTTTGCGAAAATTTTTATAAATTCATAACAAATGCTATAGAGTAACTGCTTGTCGACCTTGTCTGCTGAGAATGCAGCGCTGCAGCTTTTTGCTGCTTTTCAATTATGATAAGTACGAGAATTAATCAGATAAATTGTCGTCAGGTTCGCATTTTGGATTGGCTTCAATTTCGCAATTTTCGCGCACGTTTTTCCCGCACGTTTTCCCGCACTCTCCCTCTCTCTCTCACTCTTGCCTTATCTCCCTTCATTGCTTTATGTAGATCTGTCTCTACTTCTTTCTCTCTGTGCCGCATTCCCATTCCCCTTGTTGTTGTCACCGAGGCTGGTTCATTAAAAATTTAACAGCCTGACTGTTGTTATTAATATAGATGTCGCTACAAGCCGCACCAACGTAGCCTCTGCCCACCTGCCAGAATCCCCCTACGCGCCTTCCCTTTTCGTCTTCTTGCATCTTTCAGTGCTGTCGTTGCCAGGCCTCGAAACGAACGAAAACATTTAAATTTAATTATACGACTATGACAAAGAATTTTGGCATTTTGACAACGAACGAACGAACGGTGGATGTGCGGGTCGGAACACTGTGGGACAGTGGGCAGCAGTTGGACTGAGCAGCGCTGACAACTGGCAGCTCGCAACTGGCAACTGTCGAATGGCATTCGGAACGCACACGGAGCGTATGCGCGATTTGTCGCACAGCCAAAATAACAATTAACACTGAGATGAACAACTGTTCCCAGCCCCAGCCCCCTTCCCAATCCCCCTCCCACGCTTACAGTTGCAGACCCAGATGCCGACAGAAGCACGCACAAGGACAAGGAGGAGCGGAGCGGAGCGCGGGGAGGTGGGGGATATAAACAAGCTCATTAGCCGTCGGCAAAAAAAGGCAGCCTCGCCATGTTGTTAATCAAAAGGTTGTCTTAGCTCTGAGAGCTGCTTTCTACCTCTCTCTCTCCCCCTTTCCCTCTCTCTCACTCTCTCTCTTTCCCTTTCTCAGCCCTCTGCTGGCAGTCAAACAATACGAGTTTGTTAAGCGAATTCGTGTCTAAACTGACAAACTAGTCGAAATTTGGCAAACCCTTTTCGCGAGATAGAGACAGAGAGAGAGAGAGTGAGAGAGACAGCGCGCTAAACTAGCTAGTTAGCTGCTAAGCTTGCTAAACCTCTCGTGTTATATGAGCTTAGTATCTGATGATATACTGTATATATATCATTATAATAACTGGCTAAGATAAGCGCACAAAAAACACACAGCCAAGAGAGCGAGCCTAAGGCAAGGCGAGAGAGAGAGAGAGAGAGAGATGCCAAGGGGGAGATTATAATGCTTTGCCATATCTCTTTAATTTATCGTTGTATTTTCACACAGTTTATCTAAAAACTTAGCTGGAATTTTATCTGGCAAAAGTTTTAGAACTTCTCGCGAAGTGGCCACGGTTTCTGCTTAGCTTATCTAGCAAAACTTGAGAACTTTCAAATCTCGAGCAACTTAACAACTTAGTGAGTGAAGATTAAAGCGGTTAAAGTTGCTATTGCTTCAATGAAAATTCGATTAAAATGCAGTTAGATAAAAGAGTAGATAATCTGAGAAATTATCTTGAGCAATTTACAACAACTTTATAAGGAATTTGAAAGATTTTGGAAAGAGTAACTTGCTGCTGTTCTAATAAAGTACGAATTCATTATGAATTCAGTCAGATAATACGAAAGATAATCAGAGATAATTTGTGTTAGAATTATCTTAGATATTAAGCTAAGGCATCGAATGAAATATTGGAATTATTGTATAATATTTCCACTATCAGATCTTAAGCTCCCAAAGAGTCTGTCTCTCTTTTACTTTAATTTAATATTTAATCTTGAGCAACTTTATAAATTAATGAGGAATTAAAGAGAAAATTTCAGAGTTTGAACACAGGATAAAAATTCTCTTTATAATCAGATAATCAGGTAGATAATTATCTTAGATATATATGATATATGAAATATTGGAATTATTCAATAGTGTGTTCAGATAAGCTAAGGTTTCTCTTTTCGATTCGATGTCTACTTTTAGAACTTAAGTGAAGTTCAGTGAGATAATTTCGTAGATAATTATCTTAGATAAAAGACTACGATCTCATATGAAATATTGAAATTATTGTATAAGGTTTTTCTTTTTTTTTTTTTGTTTAATTTTCACTAGCAGAACTTCAGTAAAGTTCAGTGAGATAATTACGTAGATAATTATCTTAGATAATAAATTAAGATATCAGTAAGATTTCAATAGAACCCAGAGTTGCTTTCATTCTTTTCTTTGCAATTTCCACTATTTGGATCCTTCCCTCGCTTCAATGGGGCAACCCCAAACTACTCACCCAAAGAGATCCGCCTCGCTGCCGGGAAAGCTGATGCGCGGCGAGAGGGGCGAGCGTCCGGCACGCTTGAGCATATCGTGCAGTCCGGGCGGAGCGTGTATGGGACTCAAGATGGTGATCTTGCGATTGGGCGGAGCCAGAAAGCCACCGCTCAGTGTCAACTGGGTGCGCATGCCCTGCGAGCTGCTCTTCATCTCAATGGTCTCGGCCGACTTGGAGATGAGTATCGATGAGGATTGCTGCAGTCCCAGCTTGGACATCGATAGCTGCATGCTGCCCTCACCGCACGGACCATCCCCACTGGCAGCGGATGCATCATCGATCTGTGTGGATGCACTGCGTATGCACTTCTCTGGCCGTGCACCACTAACCGGCGTAATGCTGGCCGCCGCCTCCGAATGCGCCGATGTGGAGCGCACAAATTGCCGCACATGTTTCTGATGGGCTGTGAGAAAGCCATGCGCCTCCGGCTGTTGCAAGAAGCTCTGGAACTTCGATTTGCTGGAGCTGCCAGCAGCGCCAGTGCTGGTGCTGGCCATGGCCATTGCACCCTGTGCTGTGGTGCTGCTGGAGCTGAGCTGGTAACGTGTTGTGGTGCTGCTGGTGCTGCTGCTGCTGCGCTGCTCGCTGGTTATGATCGAGGTGGACGACTGCGCCTTAAGCTGCTGTGCCAGGGCAGCAGCTGTGCTCAGCATGTGGCTGCTGCCGCTCTGCTCGCCCACAATGGCGCTCGACTGCAGGCTCTGGCTGCGTGTGCTGCTCGACATGATCTTCTGCTGCTGCTGCTGCAGTTGCTGTTGCTGTTGCTGCTGTTGTTGTTGTAGTTGCTGTGTTGTGCCTGTTATGGCAGCGGCTGCACTGCTGCTGCTGCTGCTGGTAACGGAATAGGAGCGTGTGGCCAGTTTGCTGCTGGTGCTGCTCGAGCTCGATGTCTGGCTGTATTTCAGCTTTGTCTGCTGCTGCTGCTGCTGATGCAGCTGCTGATATTGCACCTGCTGCAGCTGCTGTTGCTCTGAGATGGAGCCAAAGACGCTGTCATCGCCTGGCGAGCTTAGCTCCAGATCGGCCATGGAGCGCACCTCCTCGGCATCCACCTCGCTGGGCGTGGTGATTATGTACTGCGGCGGTGGGTTGCTGCTGCCATTGCTGTCGGCCATGTCGGCGCTGCTTATGTGCTCCGTTCAGGTGGATTAGTTGGGTGCGATCGGGTGGATCAGCTGCTGCTGCGGCTGGTTGCGGTTCAGTTTGGTGGGCTGAGATGGAACACAGAATACAGTTACACAGTTACTCACACAGAGAACTAGCGCAGCAGTTGGCCAACTGAAACACTGAAACGCTGAAAACGCGACTGAAACTCGAACTCGAAAAAGTGTTGCCTACTTTGCGGCGCTCTGCAAAATTTATCGATTATTTCGTTTTTTTTACTCTTTCGCTCATTTGCGATTTGCATTTAGAATAGTTTTTGCTTAAACTGTCAAATTTTGTACTCAGCATGTTGCATGCCACATGCAGCCTTGTCACTAGTTGCCTGCGACTCTCTCTCGAGTGCAACATGTAGTCAGACGGCGCAGCTTTGCTGCAGTTCGCTGCCAAAAACTTTTGCCCCAAACTCACAAGAGACAAGCGACCCTAGAGCAACTACCCCCCCCCCCCACCCCACACACGTTTCCAGCTGGGCAGCTGTCGGCCTTGGGCACAGTGCGTGCCAAAAAAAAGGAGGCAGAAAAAAAATCATATTTTTTTCGGCTACCCACGGCGGCGGCTGCTGTGATTTCGCTCTGCGCTTTTCACGCTCGTGTTTCTCTCGCTTTTCATGGGGTTTTTCTTCTTCTCTCTTTTTTTGGGGGGTATTTGCTTGCAGCACTAACAAGCCGCATAATTAAGTGCACACATTTGAAGTGGAAAACTATGAAGTGTGAACTATGACCCGAACTAAATGAAAGCCATGGAGGGGATGGGGGACTAGGCCAGGTAGTGAGAGAAACACAGCGGTAAATGCTAATTGATTTCGTGCTTGCCTTCCCTTTCCATCATGCTCACTCGCTCACGCACTCTCTCTCTCTCTCTTCCTCTCTCTTTAGCCCATCTTACGGTACATTAACCCTTGCTGCGCTGAGATTTCGGACAGCTACTTAGTGTGAAATGCGAAACTGTGCGACGATAATGATGACGCTGACGATGACGATGACGATAACGATGACTAATCACTCAGGCGAACTGGCTTAATTACTTTGATTGAGGCGCACAAAAGACGGTGGGGGGTAATGCAGAATATGTTTATAATTGCAAACTCATTCAGGGGCGGGGAGGGGCAGCAGCGAGAGAACTTTTTGTTTATCGACAGGGATGGCAAAGCAACGATAAATCTGAAGATATCTCGATAGATATTTCGTTAAGCATCTTCGCTGTTCTCGATCAACTATAAAGCTTTCCATTTGACATTTTGCAACACATTAAACACAACTTAAAGAAAGCTAATCGATTAGTTATCGATTGGTAAGCAATTCAGAGCCACTAACTCAGGTCGCGTTGGGTTGCACCTGAAGCAAATCGTTGCATAATTTCGCAGCGAATGCAAATCAATTTCATTTCATTTGCAACAAAACAAAAGGACGCGTCGCTGGCAAAGAACAAGCACTTGCGTGGGGTAACCCCCTTCCCGCGTCGCCCCCCCCCCCAACATGGCAAGGCGTTGCTCGACTTTGTCTTCAATTACGCATTGGTTTATTCATTTCATGCGACTGCGACAGGGGGCATGGCGCAGGGGTCAGGGGTCAGGGAGGTTGCTTCGCTGGGTGCACATTTGATTTGCTTACTTTGTTGGCCACTCTCGGACTCGTGTGGGGCGGCAAGGGTGAAGTGGCGCACAACAAAGCAATTTGCATACTCAGCGCAAACATTGCACAAGTTGCAACAGCAGCGACAACAACAACAACAACAACGACAACAACAACAGCTCTAGCAATTCCCTTCAAATTGATTGACTGGCAAAGATTCCGCCCCGCAGATAGCAAACTGCGACTCGTAGATTTCATTATTGCTATGAGTTGATGTGGGTTAGTCTAATCGAGATACACGAGTAGTGTGTCATCTATTAATACCTTTATTGAAATTATAACACTTGTGTGTACCATACACTGTGTATCGGGCAGAATATCGGGGTTAGCAGGCGTATTCGCCTTTCCTTTATCTCTGGCGCAAGGCAAACACTTTGCCACACATCTTTGTTGCATATGTTAATGAGCAACGAAATGCGACACACACACAGGATGAACGAATTTGACACGTATAACAAAGAGAACTGAAATCGATTAACTATCGATATGTTGATGGGAATTTCTATAGAGTGTTTCCTTTGATGAGTTGCTTCAAATTTTAGTGCATTTAAGACAATTTTGAAGCCCATTGCGCATATCAATACTTTTATCGCAATAAATTCAATAGAAAACCAAAACGATTAACTATCGATATGTAGTTAGCAAGTGCTCTTAAGTGTTTTCTTCGCTCACTTGCCTCGAATTGAAAGTGCATCAGTGCCACGGTTATCAATACTTTAATCCAAAAAAAAAAAATCGATTACAAATCGATAGTCATAATTATCGATATAAAATTTCTATTTATACAAAGCACGGCAAATTTGCTCTAAAGTGTTTCCTTCCTCACTTGCCATGAATAGAAACTGCATCAGTGTATATCGATAAAAAAATCGATTAAAAATCGATAGTCATAATTATCGATATAATCAAATTTTTTGATGATGAGTTTTCCATTTATACAAAGCACAGCACATAGCATATTTGTTTGTATCCTCAATGTTTCATCGATAACTTAATCATCGTGAGACTATCGCCTGTCGCATTTAATCTGCCTTCATTTATATGCCATACTTATTTCCACTGCGAAGGTGCTCAATGAGCGTACTGCAATAAGCTCATGTTTAAACATGTGTTGATTGCCACGCCCACCGACCACCGCCCACCATTGTGTGTGTGCCAGCTCTTTCTACTCCTCTCTCTGTCTCTCTGATTCCCCCCTCTCGCTTTGATTCGCACCACTCTATCGCGCTGTCAACATCATTAGCCATATATCAAGTCGACTCTCAGCTGAAAAGAGTCTGAGGGCTGAAGGGAAATCCCAAAGGGTGTCGCCGCCCGCGAACTGCAGCCGCGTTCGACCTCATTTCGCAGGCACTCGACGTGCGACTTGCTTTAAAGGGCATCGAAATGAATTCAATGAGAATTGAAATTCGGAATGAAAAATGAAAAATAAAACTCGAGAGCGAAAATCAAACAGGAATAAAAATAATAATACACATAATACGAAATCAAAAGGGAATCCTCCAAACATTAAACGCACTCGAATGAATCAAGGCTGGTGGAGGGGTCTTTCATCAGCCTCCAGCGTGTCTATCGCATGCGAATGCGAATACGAATTTGTATTCGATGAGTGGCATGTCTATTTACTGATGTGTGTGCACAGAGATTTATTAAAAACCTAATTGGCTTTTAACGACGGCTCACTGCGCGCGCTACCAAGAAACCAAAACAAAAACCAAAAGAAAAAAAAAAAAAAAAAAAAAAAAATAATAATAAAAAAATAACCGGAGAAAAACAGCAAAATGAAATGAATATCGTTGTGAAAGGCATTGCACAAATGCAATTTAATAAAGTTAAGGACGAATAATTTGCGAATAAAAGGCTGTGACACATGTCAATTTATCTCTTTATCATGCATTGATATTGTGAAATATTTTCAACCATAAATGTGTAAAATAAGTTTAATTGATTTGCAATACAAGCGATGCGCATGGAAAATAGATAGTTGCACAAAATGAAAAAGAATATTCTTGTGAGAGGAATTGTTAACGTTTAAATTACATTCGAGCTTGTTTTAAATTTCATTCGAATTTCGAAATTTAAATCTATTTCAGTTAAATGGATCAATAAAGTTTGAAGACTCGAGAGCTGAGTAAATCTCAATATTCATTTGCATCCCCCCACTCTCTCTCTCGTTCTCTTCCTGTTCAGCTCCATTATAAATTGAAGCACACAGATACACAGATACACACCTGGCATAGGCCCAGGCACAGGCACAGGCCCGGACAGGACCGTCACGGACTGAAGGTCAACATTAAAAAAAAAGCCCAAGTCAATTTAAATAGACTCCAACAAAAACGAAATGACTAAAACAAATAGCCGCAATAAGTGCAATACGATTCGAGTGAGGCCTCGAGTGGATTGTGGGTGGGTGGGGAATGCGGGGGAAAGTTATAAAACCAAAATTGCAGAAATTTGATGTGACGTTGCACGTGGCACGTGCCACATTTGCCGACCTTGACATTAAATTAATTTTGCAAATCATGCAAATCACTTGGGGCCACTGAGTTTTCAGTTACAGACAGACGATATACGCGGATTCCTCTTTCAATGCCAATTAGGCAGTCATTAAACTGTTATAATTATTTTAATAATCAAAACTTTAGACGCTAAGTGAAGGACATGCAAATGGAGTGCCAAGTTAGTTGCTCGAGTAAAATATATATAACTCGATTGTTTGGGTTTCGATATAGTTGAAACTTGGTATATGCTTAGCAAAGACCTTATTATACCTATGCTGAAATCTTCATAGAAGTAGCCCATCAGGTACTATTTCGAATTCCGGAACTCTTCACCTGCGCGCTGGTTCAATGAACCAATTAAGATATTATCGTCGAAAGCAGTTTAATCGGTAGTTTCGTAAATTTTTCATATTTTTCCAAATGCCTGAGACACGCCATATTCTCGTTATAAGCCAAACCAATTTGAAAAGTTCAACCCTCAGGCTGTTTCAATTCTATCACGAAATGTGCTTCCTGGGGGGAAACACTCCAAACATATTTAATAAAAATCCGAGTCGGTTTCATATCCATTTGTATTTCTTTTATTTCTCTCGTTTTTTTTTTTTGTTTTTTTTTCAAGTCAACAAAAGCGAAGCCCGCTGGGAAAATATTCACTTTGAGTCCGAGCGAGTAATTCGCGGACGAGTTGGACACACAAAGCGAGGAGGCTGCGAATGCGTCTGAATACTTTGTCTAATTTGTGTAAATTTGTCATCGTAAATTTTTTATATCGGGGGAGCCCTGCCTGGCCTGGCCTGGCAATTTAATCAAAGTTCCATTAATAATGAAATACCTCCGCGTGCTGCTAAATGAAATGAGCCAGCGAACTGAAATTCTAGACGGTTTTTCCCTACCCCATCCCATTTTCCCGCTGCTGAAGCAGTGCACATTACTTAAGCTTATTTAAGCCGTACGTGCAGAGATGGAGTTGCTTGCGGCGGGGACAAGGGCTAAGCCCCCAGCACAGAGGACTGAGGACTGAGTACTGAGGGCAGAGGTCAGAGAGGGACATCGACGCGACGCGACGAGTCGTCGACTGCCTCATAAAGGTAACACGACAATCAAAGACATAAAAGCCAGGCCAGCCAGAGCAGCCAGCTCAGCGTCAAAGCCAAAGTGAAAGTCAGCGACAGAGACAGCATCAGGAACAGGAACCGAGGAACAGGGAACAGGAGCAGAGCCAAAGTCGATGGCAAAGTGAAAGCGAAATTGAAGTGCGTCAAGCGACAGGCCCAAGAAGAAGTATTTAATATAATCGCCGGGTAAAACTGCACAACAAAGTTTTTCCAAGTAGTTGGCAATATAAAAATTCCAATCTTAGCTGGAATCAGCTCAGACAAATGCATTCTATGCAATATGCAATAAGCAGCAGGAGGATAGAAGGGTAGAAGGATTAAATCTGTGCTGGAAGTGCAGAAGGTGTTACGAGTTGATGGAAATGGAAATGAAAAATGCAGAAGTAATGCCAAAGTTGCTTAAGTTTTGAAAGGTTTGCAAGCTCTACAAAAAAAATGTAGCTGAAAGACAAGACTTACCTTGTGGAGTAGGAACACAATTCTCATGAACTGAGCTAATAGAATTGTCTTTCATTCTCTTTTACTTTCAAGTTGCTGCACGCTCTCATTCCTTGGGCCCAAACCATGTTGTGCACTGTGTGTGTGTGTGTGTGTGTTGGGCCCACAGGCAAAGCCAATGAATTCAATTCGAAGCCATTGGCACGCGAAAGTGGTAAGCAATGAATTCCAAATTCCTTCTAGATGGGGCGGGCCGAAGACGAAACGTGAAGAACAAAGGTTGTAGAATTGAAGGTAGAACCGGGCAGAGAGGAATGATGATGGCAGGGGAATGGGGAACAGGAGGTATTATCGTGGTGGAGCCAGCCATAAATTTGCTTAATTTATTGTGCGTGCTGTGTGTGGGTTTGTTGGCTTTAAAGCCAACATCGGAGAAGCACACAAATATCCAATCGAAATTAAAGTTAACAGCTCAAAGACGACGGCGACAAGAACAATGCAAACCCGACACGATGACGGCGACGTTGCCACAAAGCCGCAAAACCAATTTGATGATGGGGTTCAGGTTGAGGTTGAGGTTGAAGGTTCGCTACACTTTCAGGCACTGCTGCCAGTGCCACTTTCATTGGCACTGGCACTGGTCGAGCTGACAGGGGTTTGACCTTTTGATGGGCAGCTCGTTAGCTGCCGCTGGGGCATCTAAGTACAGAAGGGAGGTGATTAAGGTAGCAGTCAATGCGGCAACAGCTGCTCGGTTAAGTCCCTCTCCCTCCCTCTCAGATATCATTCACCTATTGAGAAACTCATTAAGTTTGATACGAGTTCATTTCCACAATGAGTTTTGCATTCACTGTGGAAAATCTGTTGATGCTTTGCCATTAAAGTTTGCACTGCATGCATAGTATGGTATGGCTTTAAAATGGCCAAAATGATGAAGGTAAAAGTCTTGAAAAGATTTTTCGCTGGCGTCGTAAATTATGTGCAAGTTGCAAAAGTTTGCCGTGTGCAGCGATGCGCGGTGTCAGGCGTTTGCAAGCTGCTTATTAAGCGAAAACCAGCCAACTTCAAGAGAAGAGACTTAATCAGGTGACTTGCCTGGGTTAATTTAACCAAAAGAGCCTGGATTATCACCTGGAAAAAGTATTAAAGCACTAACAAGCAAGCTTTAAGAAGCTTTAAAGCTGCCTTTGGCTAACTAAGGAAATGAACGGCCAATCGGATATTTTTCTTAAGTTATTTAGCCAAAACTAGCTAACTTCAAGAGAAGATACTTAATCAGGTGACTTGCCTAAGTTTATTTACATAAAGAGAAATAAAAGCACAACTGGCCAAGCTTTAAGAAGCTTTAAAGCTCTGACAACTGGCCAAGCTTTAAGAAGCTTTAAAGCTCTCACGAGTTAACTTCAAGTAAGAAGCTTAATTAGCTGACTTGCCGAAGTTTATTTACCCTAGATTATCTCTGGGAAATAAAAGCACAAATAGCTAAGCTTTAAGAAGCTTAAAGCTCTCACGAGTTAACTTCAAGTAAGAAGCTTTATTCGATGGATTGCCTAAGTTTATTTACCTAAAGAGAAATAAAAGCACAAATAGCAAAGCTTTAAGAAGCTTTAAAGCTCTCACAACTGACCAAGCTTTAAGAAGCTTTAAAGCTTCCTCGAGTTAACTTCAAGTAAGAAACTTAATTAGATGAGTTGCCTAAGTTTACTTAACTAAAGATAAGGAAAAGCACAAATAGCCAAGCTTTAAGAAGCTTTAAAGCTCCTTTTAGCTAACTTAAGAAATGAAAGCTTAATCGCATGAATTTTCTAAGTTAATTTACTAAAAGTGCCTAAATTATCTCTTTGAAGTTTAGGGCAGCTTTAAAGCTCCCTCGAGGATTATTCACTTGAGTCATCTAAGAATTCCGCTAAGTTATTTGTTGCCCCCTCCGCATCCCACTGATGCTATGTGTGACGTAATCGGCAATCATGCCATCAGTCAATCAGTTCGTTGCGCCTGAGTTGGGTCGCCAAAAAGAAAAACGGACATGCCAGGGCGGAAAAGCCAAAAGAACAATAAAAAAAAGCAAAAAAAAAGAAGAAAAAAAAAACATATTGGAAAGAATTACGTAGCATTTGAATGGGCAGAGTGGCATGGAGTGCCAAAGGTAGCAAAGGTGGGTGTGGGCGAGAGAGAGAGAGAGAGAGAGAGCGTAGAGCGGGAAGCGGAAACGTAACACGAAAATGCAAAATCGATGCGAACGGAAAAACTTGAGGAATTTTTAGCATTTGGTCGGCTTCGGCGGCTTTAAAAACGAAACCTGAAGGCAGGAAGCTGGCGCTGACTGGCAGCCCCCTACGGGTTCGACTGAGCCAGGCAGGCAGGCATTAAGCTATGCCTGTGTGTGCGTGTGTGTGTGTGTGTATCTGTGACACACAATGCAAACAGTGAAAGCGCCTCATTTCAAACGCGCGCCGTGTGCTGGAGAGATTTTGTAGCAAATTGTTTTGTACACACACACACACACACACACACCGCATACACCGATAGACAGCTATGGCACCCGCACATGCCCGCAACTGTCGCTGGCTTATCACGGGGCTGCTGCGATGAGCAGACATCACATCAACCTGGACAGATGCTCAGCTCATTCGTCCAAAAATGTTGCTGACATTGCGTGCCGCTTGCCGCTTGCCGCTTGCATCCTCCCTCTCTCTCTCTCTCTCTTCCGTTGCCCATTCAGTTTATGTCGTTTTTTCGCCTGTCAAAATATTTATGGGCTCTTACACAACCACACACACACACACACAGGCACACACAGTCAGGCACTCGCACTGGGAGCTAGCTCGGCCATGTTGTGTCACTTTGCGGCGCTTTGGCATTTTTCGTTGCATACATTTCGGGGCAGGCAATTACATAACATAATAATTCAATGAATAACAAAACGCATGCGGCCACGCCCATTGCCGCCCCCAAACACAAGCAGAGGCTGTGCATAATTTGTCACTTGCACAAACTACATAAGTAGAAACAACATAAAATTATCGAGTGAAATTGTTACAGCTGCCCCCGAAAGTAGGCAATGAAACAGTGTCAACTTTGCGGAAGCGAGAGAGGGAGGGGGAGCGGGGGAGTGACAGAGCAATGCTCGGGCAAAGGATGCCTATGGCAAGCAGAGCAAGTAAAAGTTTCAGGTCAGCAGCTGCTTAGTGTCACACAGAGAGAGGAAGGGAGAGGGAGAGAGGGAGAGCGAAATAAAAGCGCGCTTTGGTTGCCAAACTTTCGACTGGCATCTGGTTTCAATGAGCCACAGCCGCCGTAGCTATGTATGTATGTGTGTGTGTGTGTGCGTGCTATGGCTTCCCGTTAGTTTTGCCATTTTTTCGGCTGCGCGACAGACACGTGCCACGTGATTATTGTCTTGCTGCGGTTTCCACAAAGATTCGCCGCTTTAACAACCTCAATAAATCAAACATCTTTTGAGTGCGCACTGCTTTGCATGTGTGTGTGTGTGTGTGTGTGTGCGAAAGAGAGAGAGAGACAAAGGGAGACGCATTTCTTTTTCTATGTTCGTGCGACATTTGCGACTGTCTAATGTATTTCTATGCATAAAACATGCTCGCTAGCAATGCAAACAGCTATTTGTCTTGAACAGCGCTGCCAACTGGTTTTCAACACACACACACACGTAAGTTGGCAGCCATGACTGTGATAAATGTGCATTGAAAGAGAGTTGAACATGCAATGTAAACTTAAGCGAATTAGCTACAAATTCATTGACAATGCGTTGGCAGCGCCATTTCACTGTCTGCGCGGAGTTGTAACGAGTGGGCAGCACTGGACAGTTGTCTCGAGTGCATTGTGATTCCATTGTAGGCAAATAAGACGCTTCCAACTGCTTGA
Source organism: Zaprionus ghesquierei (assembly GCA_018904095.1). Taxonomy (NCBI): domain Eukaryota; kingdom Metazoa; phylum Arthropoda; class Insecta; order Diptera; family Drosophilidae; genus Zaprionus; species Zaprionus ghesquierei. The sequence continues at coordinate 5,156,693 of JAEIGP010000394.1, read as the reverse complement.
CAAGTTGGCAGTGCTATCATTGATACACTTTACGACAAGTTGGCAGCCCCATTTTATTAATTGCGTAAAGTTGGTGACAGCCTGAAGTTGTCTCGAGTCATTGTGATTCCATTGTGGCAAAAAGACGCTTGTAACTGCTTACAAGTGAGTATTGCTGTCGTTGATTCCATTTTGACAAGTTGGCAGCCCCATTTATTAATTGCACTGGCTTGCACTCTGTCAACTTGTCTAGTGTATTGTTTGTATATAAAGACCCAAAGCAGCCATTTGATACCCCAAAGTTAAGTGCTGTCATTAAAAAGTACACTAGTTGGCAGCCCCATTTTATTAATTGCTAATTGTGGTTGGCAGCTCTGTCAAGTTGTCTAGAGTGTATTGTATGTATATAAAGACCCGAAGCAGCCATTTGATACGCCCAACAAGTTGACAGTGCTGTCATTAAAGCATTTTACAATGAGTTGGCAGCTCCATTGCACTTAGTTGCAAGAAACAATTCAGTAAGTTGGCAGCCCTTTGATTTATTTCTTGTAATACTTATGCATACCCTACATAATTTCATAACAAGTGGGCAGCACAGAGAATAGCAAATAGTGGCACAGCCACAACAAGTTGGCAGTCCCGTTAGCTGCTGTCTCGCTCTTCTTTGCTCTTTTGCTTGCCCCTTAAGTGACTTGCACATTCAAACAAATTGGCTTCGTTCCGCCCCCCAATCCATTATTGGCTGTAAAACGAGCAGCGAGCAGGTGCCCCCCCCTCTCTCTCTCTCGCTCTCCCACACATATTTGCCGCTTGCTTCGACTCGGGGAAAAAGTTTATGAAAATCATTTTGCCATTATTTCAGTTGAATCACTTCACGACACGCATAAATCACGCATTTCCTTTGGCCCCAGCCATTGCAGCATTTCCATGTCCATCTTCATTCTCAACTTTCTATCTGCCGTTGCCGTTGCCTTTGCAACCCTCCCTGTTTATTCTTTAGTCAGCTGGGCTTTTCCCCAGTTGCTCTGTCGAAATATTTTGTTTATTTTCATTTGGTTGAGAACAAAATTTTTTGTGCTTCGCTTTTCAGTTTTGTATTTGCTTTGCTTACGCTCGCATGCTCACTCGCTCTCTCTCTCTCTCTCTCTCTCGCTCTCTTTCGCTCTCCCTCTCGTACGCCTCAAAGCATGCTACACGCGTTTTGTGTTTCATATTTCTCACATTCTGCAAGCATGCATATTTCATTTGTTTTTAATTTATTTGTTTGGCCTCTAAAAAGGCACAGCTCCTTATTAGTAACAGGATATGTGCGCAACTGTCCCCCCCCCTCGCTCTCTGCTCCTCCCCCACCTCTTTCCACTCCGCCTTAACCACAGTCTCTCAGTCTCTTTGCTCTCGTGTGCCTTCACCTGCCAGCTGCAAGGACAGCTCAGCTCGTGTCTTTGCCAGTGCGTCGACATACCCTGTAGTGTTATTCAGCTATGCAGTTGCTAGGCGTGTGCCCCCCTTCCACTTCCCCTTCCTCTTCGCTCCCCCCTCTCTTTGCTCTCTCACTCATAAGCTGATTGTAAACTTCTCTTTTGATTTCGTTTGCACACACAAACTAGTCTCGCCTCCCCTCCTTCTCCTCCTTTGCCCCGCCTGCTACTTGAGTCTCGCCTGAAGACGCGACTTTGTTGTGCTTGTTGCTATAGCAACGTGCGTCAAATTGTTTATTATAATTATTAATGATGTTTTTACTTGCCCTTACACACACACACACAAACACACACAGCTGCACACCTCACATACCCGCAGAGTTGCGCATAAGTCGCGTCAAACTGTCTAACGGGCTGCAGCACTAATTAAATTATGAAGTGCTTTCTGCTACATTTACCCCACAGCGCAGATGCGCCTGCCCCCCCCCCCCCCCCTCTCTTCCCTAAGTCTCATCTTAGCCTTGCCCACTAGGTACCCTACTGGCTGCCTGCCCGCAACGCGCTATAAGCATCCCATTCCGCATGTAACTAGCAGCCGCACATTAGTTGCGCGTGTTGTTGTTGTTGTTGTTGTTGCTGCTGCTTCTCAAGTGTTCAGCGAGGCGGCAACCCTTGCGTCAGGATTGTCAGGACGCCCGGGTCTGGGACGCTAGCCCGCAAAAGCTGCCACCGCCAGCAAAGGGAAGCGGAAACGGAAGCTGTTTGAGCTGCTTGGGCTGCTTGAGAGAACTCAACACGATACGACACGATACGACAGGACACGACATGCCACGCCGCCAGACACACACACACACACGCGTGTGTCTGAGTGCTGTCTGTGTGTGTGTGTGTGTGTGTGTGTGTGTGTGTGTGTGTGTTTGCTGGTCGTGTGCGCGGCTGCTTAAGTTGGCGACGTCGGCTACTTTGCAACTTTTGTATACAAATTAGTAGGCAAATAAATATGAGGGTCAACAACAGCAACAACAACAACAACAACAGCAACAACAACAACTTGACTACAACAACAACACGCGCGGCACTATAATGTCGACTAGGGGCATTATTGGCAGGTGGCAGACATTTGTGGAGCAAAACTAAAGTAACAGAGCCCTCGTTATAAAACCCTTAGAGAGAGAAAGAGAACCCTCCCTGCAACGTTTACTGCCTCAGGCTCGGAACCCTTGCCAGCATGCTATACCCCGTAGAATTACAAGTTTTGCAGAAAAGTTTACACTCAACATTGAAATGTATGTTATGTAGTATAAATCGCATTGAGGTCTCATTAAATTGTGTACAAATTAGTCGCAACTTTTCGAATCAAGTTAAAGTTAAAAAAGTTACTAATGAGTTTTGTAAGCTCGCAGTCAAACTCGGTACATCAATTAGGCATTGTAGAGATATTAATATAATAATAATTTGCATATGCCATTTCAATTTGAGGCGGGGCACAAAATGGGGCAGGGGATATCGAGTGCAACGGGGCTCGGTATGTTTATTTTAGCAGAATTTCTAAATTTTATGCAACACAAATAAGTCTGTTTATATTTTTATACCTTTTGAAGCATACAAATTGTCTAAAAGGTGTGTACCTAGTTTGTGTAAATGTCTGCAAGGGGGCGTGGCCAAAATACATATTCTTAAGAAGAGTAAACTGCCTGATTTATAGAACTTTACAGATCAGCAAACCTTTCAAAACTTTCTAATATTTTATATTTATCATTAATTTTAACTGAGTTTTTGCAACGCTTTTTCGAAATTGACCGCAGGGTATTCTACTGTCGGCTGTGCTTGACTGTAGCTCTCTTTACTTGTGGCTCTTTAATTTTTCCCCAATTTCTGTACACATTTTGCTGTGCTTTAATCGCAATTTCTGCTCAAGTTATTGCCCATTTGCTTGTGTGTCTATAATATGTGCATTGTATTTTATTTGTATTTTGGGTTTTCCTCTTTAACTCAGTTTTATGCTGGCTTCTCATCTTCTGCTCGTCTTGCTCTGCCTGCTTGTTTGCCGTTGTTATTATTTTGTTGTTGCTTTGTGCCTTGTGTCATTTCTTGGTCTTTACTTAACTTTACATAATTTAACGTTGTTACCAGTCATGTTTGGCATAATTAGGCGAGGCTTTCGTTTTCATTGTTATGCAAAAGGAAATTTGATGTGCTGCCATCAGCTTTGGTTCCCTGTAAACCCCCCCTGCCTACCCTCCTCTGCTGGCTTCGCCCTTAGCCAAGAAACGACCACCTGCCGCTGTTTGGCGCACTCACATTGAAATTTTACGCTCTTCACATTATTCATAACGTTTCGTGGCATCGGCCATAGAAGTCAGAAACGAGTATATTGTCAGTCAGTGTATTGTATACGGGCGTGTGTATGTATGTATGTATCGGTATTCTGGCCCCAGGATGCTCCAGCTGCTGCTGCCACAATGTTTTCTCCTTCTCGATACACTGTGTCGGCCCGCAGCGCAACTTGGGACTTTGCTTTTTGGGCTGATGTGGCGTACTTTGGTCAGGGACGGCGTGGCATAATAATTTATTTAGTATTCATTGGCAAGTTATTATTTCTTGGTATTTTTCATTATTCATTTTTATTTTGCATTCTATTCAATTTATTTAAATGAGTGTATCTAAATATTTCGCTAGATTTTGTTCAACATTTAAAAGCAATTTTCTGTTTTCAATTTGCAGAATCTTTTTGCTAGTATTTAATTATTAATATTTTCTGCATGCATTCTGTTCTATCTGACTGAGTTTTGTGGAAGTTTTTGATATGCTAAAATCATTGAAAATTTTTTGTAAATTTATTTCACATTTTACGCTAGAGAAAAAGAGCGCATGCAACTTCGCTTTCGCTTTTGTTTCTGTTTGGCTTTTTCTTTTTAATTTGCTTGTGGCAGAATTTGTTCTCTGTGTGTGAGTTGTTGTTCTGTTTGGGGCTCATTTCATAGCGACTTTATCGATTTTCATTGTCTGAGCAGACAAGATAAACGACAATAAAAGCGCAGGAAACAAGCTGAATCCGAATAAAAAGAAGCCAACAACCAAATACAGCCAGAACAAGCTGATGCTTGCCCTGTTGTTGTGGTGGTTGTTGCATGCCACTGATTCAGTCAACAGGTTGCTGCTAACTTTGTTGGCCCCCAGCATTGTGGCTCGTGTCGCTTGTTTTTCCCCCCGTTGTTTAACAGCAGCAACAACAACAACAACAGTAAAGACATTTGGCCAACATTTGTGGCATTACCACATAATGCTTGTGGCTGATGATTCCCGCTCCCGTTCCTCCCCTCTCACAACCATTTCCATTTCCATTTCAGCATCAGATAGCCACCAAAAAGGGATTGGAAATGGTTCTTTTTGGGCAACGCAATTTTGTTTTATTCGCAAATTGAGATTCTTAATTTGAGGAATCGAAATTTAAGAACTAATTAAATAAAAAACAGTAATCGATTTTGGAAAGAGCTGAGCTAGTTAGTTGATGATATATGCAAGACTTAACTGGATTCAAATTGCTCATAGATATTTCGTATCAGTCATCTTTGTGGCTTTCATTAATTGAATACCTACTTAGAAAAAATTAATGTACAATTTTTGGGAGCACAGGAGGTTTCTTCCCAAGTTTTTGATATGCTCTACCTGCGTACCATATACAGGCATCCAAAACCAAAATTTCAGCTCTCTAGGTTCCATAGTTCTTTAGATCCGCGCGTTCATACAAACATAGACTCACTGCAACTCCTTCTGGCTATATCATCATACATTGCACAAAAGGCAAACAATTCGCAAACGAGTATTGCCTTCATTGTTTTCACTGCGATTCGAGTATTCTGCAAAGCTTATTAAAATATCATATGCTACCATTTGTTTTCTATTCCCATGCAGCCGAATCAAAGCGCAGAGAAGCGGAGAGAGAGATAGATAATCGAAGCATTGTTTAAAGCGGGGGCGTCGCTTTGACTACAATGCAAGCAGTGCAAGCACTGCAGCCCCTCGGAAGTTTTTACACACAGCATGTGGCATGTGGCCCCGAAAATCAATTCGGGAAATTCGAAATTCGATTTGGCAGGGCTGGTGCGCAATTTTCAACAGCAACGCCTTTGGGCATCCACCATGGCGCAAAGCGTGATGAAGGTTCATTTTTAATTTAGAATGATTTCACTTGAATGGCAGCGCGGCACGTGGAGTGCAGTGAGAGCGGCCCCGTTGGCAAAGGAACCTACAGCACCTGCAACTGGTTCCCATCATCAGATTTCATGCGTGTGCAACGCTGCGGGGCGCCTCCAAAATTTGATTTGCGCCACTGCAGTGGCGAAGTTGCAGTGCAGCCTCCCCGCTGCCCGCTCCACGCTCCAACTTCAACTCCAACGAGATTCGTTAGCTGCTTTAATGCATTTGCGCGCTACCTTTTTGCGGGCACTGTCTCAAGTTGCGGCCTAATCGCAAGATGGAGCGACAGGCAATGGCAACAGGCAACTGTTGCAACATTAGCTCGCGTTGGCAGGCCGGGCTTAATAAACAGGAAAAAGCTCTCAAGCGTGTTGAAATGCCTGCCTGCCTGCCTGCCGCAATTGTTCGAGTGTTGCAAAGCTGACTAGGAAAAGGCTTTAGCGGCAATCCTTGCTGACATTTGACCTTAAGTGTCAATCTGCAAATAGCTATGGGGGCAGTAAATTGAAATTGAAAGCGTATCTCTTAAGTGAATTAAAAGCACGATGAAAGTGTGGCAGCTGTGAGCAGGGTGCTCTGTTTCCCGCTCTGGCTTCAGGTACAGAGTTGAGCACGGTGATATACCAAGGTGTCATGCGCTACGATTTTAAATTGAAAGTGAAGCAAAAACTATACAGTTTTTGTGTGGTATAAAATTTTGAAAAAACGTTCTAAGAAAATTTGGTTTAAAACAAAGCCAAAAAAGGAAGAGAAACAAGGCTGCCAGTTATGGAAAAGTTAATATCAATAACTTTCGTATTTATAGTCCCATCGGGATGCAATTTAAATGATAGTTTTATATAGTATTCATCTACATTCAATCCAAAGCAAAAGGCTGTAACTTTTTTGCATCGCCAAATAATCGTAAATTACCGATTTACGTAGGCGGTGGGCGTGGCAAAAAAAATTGAAAATTAACTTAATTTGCGTACAGGAACCTCTGTGCCTAGGGTGTCTCTACCCAGACAGACAGACGGACAGATAGATGGACATAAAGACTGACGGACAGACAGACTGATAGACAGACAGACGTACAGACAGACAGACTTGGCTTAATCGACTTGGATAGTGATTCTGCGTTAGAATTTATACACTCTGTGTGTAAGTAAGCATACCCTTTCTTTTTACCCTTGAATCATAGCAAGAAATATTCACATTCTCATGTAGAATATCGAAGGTGATTATGCATTAAAGTCTACATAATTATTTAGTGTTTGACAAGCTAAAACTTTCCACAACCTTCGACTCCTTATCGTATTGCATTGTGAATAATAATTAATATTTGACCTTCTCTTAGTTAAAGGATTTCCTTGGATGCAAATAATATAGTCTGCTCTCGCTTCAGGCCTCAATTAAATTTACTGGCAAAACGTAAGTAAATTGAGTATGCTCTCGCTTCCTTGTACTGTGTGTGCGAGTATGTGTGTTGGCGAATCACTTCAGTTACCCTGATTAATTTGAGGCTAAGCTTGCTCAATTTGAACAATAGCTCGAACAATTCGGCATGCGGCGCTCCCCCTCTGCTCTTCCTCTTCCTTTATCATTCCCACCCCCTCTCTAAGTAGTCCCAAGTGTAGTATTGTAATGCCAAAGAAGCTTGTTCAAAAGGCAGTCCCATCTGATTTCCGTGCGCCTATGCTCGCTCGCTCGCTCGCTGGGCCTAATCAAAAGAGGGCTGTAGAATAAAGCGGCTTAAAGTCGACTCGAGGTGGCCATTTGCCATGCCCCCACAGTGTATATAGTACAGTACATAGTACTGTGTACATTTACGGATATATATATGTATATATATACACGATACTTTGCCTGTCGGATCTGTCGCTCGACCAAGACCATAAACGTTGATGCGCTTAAGGCTCATCGAGCGTGCCATATGGGCTGCGGCCCAATCCTTTAGCCAGCTATCGCTGCTTGTATCTGCGTGACATGTGGCCGGGCGAGGGGGAGGAGGGGGAAGTGGGGTGTGCCTATTATTCTTGACGCATATTTTCGTCATATCTAGAGGCAGGCAAAGCACGGATAACTCCATTCACTTTGGCATCTTGGCCAAAGCGTCTCGTGCTTGTCGGCGCTTGGCATAAAGTTGACAGCATTGATGCTCTCGATGTTTGATGGTTGCTGTCCCCCTCTCTCTGTCCCCCCCTGTCCCCAGCCCCCTCTATCTGAGCTCTGCTGCTGCTGCTGCTGCTGTCGTCCTGCTGTCGGCTGACACTTGTAGTTTATGCAAAATATTTGCATTGCCCGACAAGCGACATGGCATTGTCGTAACCCAGCAGAGCCCCCCCTGCCCCCTCCCCAGCTGGGCAACTGCATTGTCTGCATTTTATGGCTGACAACTTGATGCCCGGAAAAGCGGAAAAGCAGGAAAACGAATGTCGCGCAATTGAAAGCATGTGCAAAACGGCAATGGCTGCACATCAGCTTGGGCTGTGCCAACTTGATCGGATTACGAGCATATAAACACACACACACACACACGCGAGACAAGACACGCACGCACACACACATGTGTTTGTGTTTGTGTTTATCTGCGCTGGTAACTGATGACGTCACAGCTTAAAGTGTTCGCCTCACGATGCCCACGATTTAATGCCTTGTGCGGCAAGTGTTTGTCTTTGTATGTGTGTGTGGGTGTTTGGAGGGGCGGGTCTCAGGGCTAGGCGGTTGAGTGGCCTGGTCAACGTGCTTGATTAGCGACATAAAACAAGCTAATGACAGGCCTCATTATGGCGGGCAGGCCGCAGCTGCGTACGCCGCGCAAGATGCCCAAGCAAAGCAGCCGACAAAACTTTGGGACTCATCATTTATCGGGCGCCCCCCTAACCCCTGCCTTCATGCCTGTCTTTGCACTGTTTGGCTCCCCTGGCGCGCAGCTCACACGCGCAATTAATCATGTGCGATGTGTGAAGAAAATGCAAAGGGGAGGGGGCCCACACACAGGGGATTTCAACTTTAAAGCAGCTGCGGGTGCGCGGAATTAATAAATTTTGAATACAAACAGACAGCGGGACAGCAAGACAGACAGAGACAGCATGAGGTTTGGAATTGGGGTTGCGGCGGGGCAGCAGGAAAAACCAATAAAAATGATGAAAGACTTACGAGGCGACGACGACGACGACGACGACGGCGACGATGCCGGCAGCATTGGCAATCGGAAAGGCAGCGAAGAGTACAACAAACCGTGAAAAACAGTAAAATGAAATAAATAAGAGGGGAAAAACAACTGAAAAGCCACGAAAAGGTGAATGAGAGAACATGCTGCGACGCTGCTCTGGCCACACGCTGCGTATACGTGACGAACGAAGGCGCTACACAAAACGCCAATAAAATGTCGACGCATAAAAATTGCACAAACAAACAAAAGCGAACCGAAGCCACACACACACACACACACACACAGAGGGAAAGACAGCTACACACAGCATGGTCGCCGGTTGAGCGACTAATGAGACACCTTTTAAAGAAAGAGCGAGAGGGCAGAGCGAACCACCTGCGGTGCGACAAAGGGGGCAAGTGGAAGTCAAAAACTGAATAACAATTGGGCATGCGAATGCGTTCGATGCTCACACACTGTGCGACTGCTAGATACCACGTAAATATAAAGTATTTTTATACCTCTGCAAAGCGTAACGCAACGCAGCTTTGGAGACATCTCCGACCCTACAAAGTATTTATATTCCAGCATCGATTAGGGCGAGTCGAACTAGCCATGTCCGTCTGTCTGTCCGTCCGTCTGTTGCAATGCAAACAAGTCTCTCAGTTTTAGAGCCATCTTCATGAAACTTGGTATACATGTTTCGTATTATTGCACGCTATAAATATGTCGAAACGAGCCGGATCGGACCGATGTATCGTATAGCTGCCATAGAAACTATCGGCTGATTATTGTCATTTTTCAAGATATCGCCAAGAAACTTTCGCAATCTATGCCTTAGTATGTCCATTTAAAGCTGTGCAAATTTGATCCAAGTCGGACCGATATATCGTATAACTATCGGCTGATTATTGTCATTTTCCAAGATATCGCCAAGAAACTTTCGCAATCTATGCCTTAGTATGTCCATTCAAAGCTGTGCAAATTTGATCCAAGTCGGACCGATGTATCGTATAGCTGCCATAGAAACTATCGGCCGATTATTGTCATTTTTCAAGATATCGCCAAGAAACTTTCGCAATCTATGCCTTAGTATGTCCATTTAAAGCTGTGAAAATTTGATCCAAGTCGGACCGATATATCGTATAACTATCGGCTGATTATTGTCATTTTTCAAGATATCGCCAAGAAACTTTCGCAATCTATGCCTTAGTATGTCCATTCAAAGCTGTGAAAATTTGATCCAAGTCGGACCGATGTATCGTATAGCTGCCATAGAAACTATCGGCCGATTTTTGTCATTTTCCAAGATATCGCCAAGAAACTTTCGCAATCTATGCCTTAGTATGTCCATTCAAAGCTGTGCAAACTTGATCCAAGTCGGACCGATATATCGTATAGCTGCCATAGAACCTATTGTTCGATTTAGGTCATTTTCTATTGAATTGTTGTAACTTTCTTTGCTGCGCATCTGCGAGTCGAGGCAGTCCAGCCAAGTGCTCTATGCAAGATTTAATGCTTAGCTGATTGGCTTTGGCTTTGGCTGTGGAAAGGTGTATAAGCTAAACTAAAGAGGAGTGTGGAAGGGATAAGGGAGAGGTGGGGGAGTGGGTGCCGACTCGTTGGAAAGTTTCGCCCATTTGTTGCAAATGCCATTCATTATTAAATCAAATTGACACGCGTTCGTTTCGACGTGGTCCTTTGCGTTGGTTCCGCCTTCGATTCGTTTCGCCAATTCGCTGTGCAGCGAATGCGGAACGTGAAAAGAATGTGTCAAAGGGTCAGGCGATGCCCCTTAGCACCAGCCACCTCACGTCCAAGACACGTTGCAGTAGATAAATGGGGAAACGTTGCAAGTTGCACGTTGCACGCTGCACGTTTGCAGCCGACGGTCGTTGCACAATTCAATGTGGCGTGCACACCTTTTGTGCATTTTTAATGGCCACGCCCCCACACTACCGCCCCCCCGCCCCCCGAAATGACAGCTAAGGATAACAGCAGCTGAGCGAGACACAAGTCCAGCTTGCTTCCTACTCTCTTCAAGCAGTTTCGATTACACTGCTCCGTGACAGTGTGGCAACTCTGGCCATACCGTTATTTCATGCTATGCTATAATCGATGGCCAATGCAATCATAACATAATGAAACATGCAATGTGAGTCGATCAAAAAAAAAAAGCGGAGCTAAGCTTAACTGGGCCAATCACTCAGCCAGCAACAGTCGCAACACACACACAGCGACTGACAGTGCCTGCAAGAAGTGCACGCACACGCAGGGCGAACAGGTGCTTAGCGGTAATTGGCTACGGCTGCGCTGCCTGCATTATGAGTGGGCTGCATATTTCAAATGTTTTCGAAAGTTCAGACTAAAGAGTTGACAGCCCAGTGGGCCCAGGGAGGGAGGAAGAAGGTTTTCACTAACTGCCAGGGCTGGACAGCAGTTAAACGGACAGGCAGGCAGGCAGACATGGTGTCCCGCCTCTAATTGCATGCGCAGCGTGTAATTTTGTTCACCCGGCCAACTTTGTAAAATGCCACCAAAGTTTACCTGGCCCACTCTTCCCACTCTCCCCACCCCCTCGACCCGCTCTCTCTCTCTCTCTCTCTCTCTGTCACCCTACACTACTCACTCGATAATGCAGAACTTTCACCCGATTCAATTAGAACGAAAAGTTTCGCAGCGACTTTGTTGCTGTTGCAAGGCATTTGCATTCGACATGCCACACAACGCCGCCGCCGGCATTGGGTAACTGTTAATTGAGTTGGGGTCTCTCTTAAAATAGAGCATGCGAATTTTGCATATATCGATAACATTTATTGAGCAAAAACAATTGCATTTTTTCCCCCCATGACCTTGCTGGCAAAATGTGCGACTGACACAGTTGTATGTTCTGCTTCAAGTTGCTTTAAATAATTGAGTTTATTTGTTTATCGATAACTGGCTTGGCATAAAATCGATTTGTATGTTATAAGTAAAACTTCTAAATATACCTAATTCTATTAAGAAATGTTATAAACAAAGGAATTTCCAACTCAAATTATTTAAATTTTTAAATTTTTTCTCGAAATCAACAATCGATAAAACTTATCGATACATTGTTGCAGAAGTATAGTTATTTTTTCATTTCTTATGAATGCATCTCAGGAAATTTGTAATTATAACTCGACTTGTTATCGATAAATATTCGATAAGTTTACTTAGTTGCATATTCGATTAATCAAAAATGAAAATTATTGTATGTCTAATTGCTACATTTAGCCAACAACTTAAATTAGCTTTTTTGGCCTTATCAATGCGCTCACACACACATACACACACACACTCACCTAGTAGCTTTTGTAAGTTATTAAAATCGATAGACCCGTGGGGTGCGCGCAGTTGTTATCGAGTGTGAGACATGTGTTTGCCGGCTTGTTTACACGATGCCACACACACACACACACACACATCCGCACACTTGACACTCGACGGGGCGGCTGCGATAAGCTGTAGTAACTGTAAATCAAAGTCGCAATCAAAGCGATATACAAAAGTGAACAACTTATTCGTGCTCGTTGTTTGCTTTGAGGCGGTTATCTCTGTCTCCCTCTCTCTCCGCCCCCTCTCTGTCTGTCTGTGTGTCCCTTTCAGTTGCTGTTTAAAAGCCAATAACATTCACATTAGCCCAGCTATCGGGCGAGCAGGCCAGCCTGGCCAAGGGCGAGATAATTGTGCCATATATATTTGGTTGAAATTTTGGCTAGGGGTTGGGGTAGGTGGTAGGGGATAAGCTGCTGTCGCTATCTCAATGTGAATGTTCACAAGTTTTGGACAAGATTGATTGATATCGGCATCGAAATCGAAATCGAAATTGAAATCCCCCAGAGTATTTCACTTGCAAAGTAATTAGCTGCGATTGCAGGCAAAACTTGCGAGCAAGTCAAAGGGAAACGCAAAGCCATCAAGTGCCATGAGCATATCCTGTAAATAAAGTGTTATTATTAAGTATACGCAGCGTATCACGATGAGTGAGGCAATTTACACTTGTAATCAATATGCAAAGTCCTCTCTCTCTCTCTTTTTTTCTCCCCCCCATTTTCATTTTGTTCATTTTGTGGCAAAGTTGAGCTTAATTAATTATTATCTACACTTTTCCAACTTGCCACACACACACACACGCACGCACACCCACACATAGCCACTCGCAATGCTCAACGTAGAACTTCAAAAATGGCCACAAAAACTTTCGCATTTTATCAGAGTTTGCCAGCGGAGAAAGAGAGCAGATTATGTTGCTGCTGCTGCTGCTGCTGCTGTTGCTGGCACCCAACGGGGTTGCTTACGTATGTCAAAAGCTAATCAAAAACTCATTGCAAATTCATGCACAACAGGTAGCTCAGGTATCCAGCATGGCAGCTAAAATTTGGCTGTGCACGACGAAGAGTAAGGCAGAAATAAAAAGGAATTCGAAATGAGTGCGAAAGGCTTGGATTTAAATGTTGTTTGCCCAAACTTTGTGCCAGCAACAACAACAACAACAACGAAACGGAGAATGCGAATGGCAACACGACAACGAGCAGAGCAACAAATTCGAGCGAGGGCAACTCATTAAAACATTGTTAAATTGCTGCCATCCGAATTGGAATTTCAAACAGTGGATAAAATTGCACAGAGCACAGCAAAGTATCTGCTTCATACACTTGGCAAACTGCAAATATGCTGCACTTGCTGTAGGGTATCGCATGGCTGCAAACGAAATTGATCTAGTGCGAAATTATTTATGCACATCATTAGAAAATGAATTTTTCCAATTGTCAACTTTGCTGTGCAAAATGAAAATGAAATCCCTCTTTTTCTCTGTCCCCCTCTCTCTCTCTCTCCCTCTCCTTTTCTTCTCTTTCCATTCCATGCAAATTCGCATTTATTGCGGCTTTTTATGTTTATCGTTTTTCATAACCAAAAAATTAATTAAAATAAGCCAAAAAAAATGCAAAAAAATTTCAACTGGCTAAAAGACTATACCTAATTTGTTTACAAAGCTCTTGGGCAGCTACTTGTGTGTGTGTGTGTGTGTGTGTGTGCGTGTTCACTTTGATGGGATTATTTGATTAGCGCGTAATTTGGGTTGGATTGAAAACAGATTTTCAAATCGATATAAAAACTAATGAATTAATTTGCTCTTAAATAAATATTCGCACATGCGAATGGTTTATGAATTGCCCTTCGACCTTGCTGCTCGTGTTGTTGTTGTTGCTGTTGTTATTGTTCTCTGCATTGTGTTTAGTGTTTAATTAAAGGGCGATTTAGGCATTTCCAAATGATATAATGGCAATTAAGGCGCTTGATTGATGTGCTTTTGACTTTGCAGCCACTTGGCAGCATGCGCTCGCGCTCGCCCGCTCTCTGTTTCTCTCTCGCTCTCTCTCTCTCTCTTTCTTGTGATAATTGTGCGTAATATTCTTGTTCATAAATATTTCTAAATCGAGCGTCAAATGGCATAAAACAGCTGCCAGCTGCCAGCTGCAGAGTTCGACTGCCTGTGGAATTGCGACTGCGACTGTGACTGGTTCAGCCACGCCCACGCTGGTGGGCGGTATGAATTTCAGGTAAATGGAGAATTCAGCAGGCAAAGTGGAGGGTGGCAAAAAGAAATACAGAAAACGCTTTGATGTCCAAGCACACGGCAGGACACGACACAAAGGCGGCACAAAGGACCGCAAGCACAGGAGGTGGCAACACGAGCAGAAAGCTCATTATGAGCCAGCGGATGATGATGATGAGAGCGACGTTAAAGTGGACGATGATAATGTTATCCGCACACACACACTCACACACATCCGATACGGCATCGCATCGCATCACCTGGGCACAAGATTACTTAGTTGCATTGCCCGCCCGCCCGGCCTTGGCATGACCTTAATGAAGGCATTTCGCCTTTGTCCTCTGCACAATGAGCCGTAAACCAGCAGCGGCAGCGGCAGCGGCAGCCATTTTCAGCAATTTTCCACCCCATTCCCAATTTTCAGTTGACGCTGGCAAAGCGAATTAACGGAAAATCGATTGATAACACTTTTCAATTACTTTTATCGATTGTCCTCTATCGATTCCGTTTTTCGCGTGCGACGTCGCTCCAATTAATTAAATTGCACAGCAAGAAAGAAAGACACGAATAATGTGCACGCCTCAGCTATCGATTTCCGATACGCGATTCGATTAAATTGCCCAAGACAACAGAATAATCAAATGCAAATGGGGAAATCAACGAAATTGCAAAAGCAAAATGCAAATTTATTTTCGCTGCGTCTCATATTGCTGGCCGAAAAAAAAATGGCCACGCCTCCCGCCCCTCTAGCAGCTTGCCCCGTGGCCATTTCGCTGCCGTTGATGGCGATTTCGATGCTGATTGGCGACTCTGATTTCCTAGCGGCAACATTAATGCAAAAATGTGGTCAGAATTTCATCATTGTTTGCCCCAATCCCCAAAGTCGTTCGTGGGGCAGTGCGAGAGGGGGAGGTGGAGGAAGGGGGGGGGGCAGGCACTCGGAGTGAATCAGTTCATATGCTCATTAGTTTTGACGTATTCAAACATGTGCGGTTGACAGCCAAGTTAATAGCAGAGCTCCGGCCCAACGGGGCCAACGTGAGTCGACTGCGGCTGGCGGAATGCAAAGCGATGAACGTCATAGGGAATGCGGACTGTGGACAGACGGATCGATTGACTGACAATTTGCATATGCAATGCCAATCGCACGCACACACATGCAGGGAGAGAGTTGTAAAAGGGATTGGAGGGGGGGCGGGGCAAAACAATAGATATTTGACCAATCAATGACAGGCGGGTTGAGGCAGCAGTAGCAGGGCCAGGCAAGATGTCGCAGCTGCCGGCGACAACGTCAACGTATTTCAATTTGCATGAGATTTGCCGAATGCCGAAAATGCGACAAAGAGCAAGCAGAGCACAAGATACAAGCGACAAGATACACAGCAACAAGCAACAAACTGATTTCGAGCTGCCTGAACTGAGCACGAAATGTAATTGACATGTTGCCACAAGTTGCCTCGCCCCACTTTGCCCCACTGTGCAGCTGCTGTGTTGTTTTGATCTGCCAGACCCATAACAAATACCCTATATATATATAATGTATGCCTGTTCACAATTTACAGAAATGCTTTTAAAAATCGAAATAATATTTCAATTATATTTGACAGACGGTAAATTTGTATGCCATAATGCTGCCAGGGTATCGACGTGAACATTGCGTGTTTGTTTTTACATTAAGATACAAAACATACTACAAGATACACAGCGACAAGTCGCAGCTGCTGCTGTTGCAAGGCTGGTCATGTGCTTCGATTTATCGACGGCTTTTCTATTTGCACTTTTCGCACAAAATATTTACACAATTGGCAGCTGCTCGCCGAGGGAGACAGAAAGAGAGGGAGAGTGGAAGAGCAACAACATCTACAGTGCCCTTATTATATTTTCGGCTACCTCACACACACACACGCACACGCACACGCACGTGTATATTATCTGCGCTTATTGTCACATAATCTCTGTCAACATAAAGCGGGCCACAACTCTCACTCGACGCCATTACAACTTTCTAATGTCCTTTGTGCACACTTCCTCTTCGCTTCTCTCCCCTTTCTGCTCACACACAAACTCTCCCCCATTGTGTGCCTTGCAAAAGTGCTAACTCACTTTGCCTTCCTGGCCGGAAATCAATGCGAACTGAAATTCAAATTCAAATTCGAGCCAAGTTTTTGGCATTTATCTTTCATTGCTTGCAAAATACTTTGTGCCATTTGCAGTGCTTAATTTTATTTTATTTAAATAAAGTTTGCGTTATTTTGTAGAAATTTTAGGATATGTTTCTTAAGGCATTTACTGCTCTAAGAAATTAAATAAACTTTAAATTATTTTGTTTTGATTCTGAAGGAATTTTCTTTTTTGTAGCAGATAAAAAAAAAAAAATAATAATAATATTTTATAATAATATTATATAATCAATTAAGTTAAGATATAATATGGAGCTTAAATTGCTATATGAAACATTAAAATTAATTAGAAATTAAATTGTTTAAAATAGCGAAAGAAAACTGGTTAAACTAAATATTTTTTTTTTTTTTTTTTTTTTTTTTTTTGTAATGGTCCCCCATGTAAAGACCTTAAAGCAAGCTATTTATATGCTTCGCTGGCTGCGCAGACTCCCATGTGAATCGAGGTTCGAGCAGTTCAGTTTTCGTTCTTTAGCTTGTCGCCCCCTTTGCGGTGCAATTGTGCGTATACGTAATATTTCATTTCTCACTTAGTTTTGGAGCTCACGCAAAGGGCATACAAGAGTGAGTGTGTGCGGTGTGTAGGTGTGAGTGTGTGTGTGTGTGTGGCTTTGCTTTTAAGCCATCTTAGTTGCCATTAAGCACGACAGGAGCGACTTGGCTAAGCCGCCTTTCGCACATTTTGCGGTTGCAGCTTTGAGTTGTGCTTGGCTTAAAAAGTGAGTTACACACACACACACACACACACACTCACGCACGCACACCCACACAGCATACACAGGCAATTTATTATGGCTAATATGAGTTGAAAAGTTGTGTAATTAAATAGACATGTCAGGCAGCAAATAACGAATAGATTTCGGCTTCCCCCCTGCCCCCTGCCGCCTTGCCTACTTGCCGCCTGATAAGGCCAGTTTGTTTGGTTGGCCTGGCCTGGTGCCGTCGCAATCAATCAATATGCGAGTCTCATGTTTTTGCCATGTTGCACAAGTTCGCTCAATATAAAATGGCAGCCATAAATGTTACAACACACACACACACACACACACACACATATCGATTATTTATGTGCGGCCAAGCAATTTGCATAAAAAAAAAATCGAGAGGCAAATCGAAGCTGGCAACCTGTCGACACTCATTTGTTGTACACGGCACTCCATCTTTGTTGTTGTTGTTGTTGTAGCGTGCTAATGGCAAATTTACGCCTGCAATTTGTGTCAAGTTGAAGTTCAAATGGTGTCACCCACAACACCCCACAACCACCGAGCAGGACATTACGATCGACTCATTTATTTGCGGAGACAGATTCAGGTTGAGACTGAGATTCAGATTGGCAGTATAAAATATGATGAATTGAATTTCTAATTAGTTTTCGTGCAGCAGCACAAAAGCTAAACGACAATAATTGAATATGGCAGCAGAGCAAGGCAAGAGGAAGAGCAAAAGAGAGAGAAAGGGCGAGTGGGAGGCAGCATAGATAAATTGTTTTGTATTGGCAACTTGAGTGACAAATTAGATGGAAATGCTTTCGACTCTTCGCAAGTGGCTCGTGCAGGAAACGGGCAAGGGGGTGGCATGAATGGCCTGAATGGCCAAGTGAGTGGGCGTGAGTGCGAGTGCGAGTGGTTGAACGAGTAGTCTTCTCTAAAGTAATTGTTGGGCTATTGAGGCGTTTTGCAGCGGCTGCATGGAAGAAGAAACAATTTGTGAAATTCGCTTACTTTTGCAGTTCTTAGTGCCAAGCTGAATGGGGCAGAGACTCATGAATACGAATGGCTTGAATGATTTAAATAAAATTGAATTAAATGCGCGTGTTCAGGGAGCAAGCTTAATGGTTCGAAGACTTGCGGAGCGTTTTGATATTTTCCAAGTGAATGAATGCATGAATGTACTCATGAATACACTCACTGTGTCAAGTGAATATAAATAAATATTTACTTAATATATATTTTATAGTATTACTAACTGGCCACTATGAGTGCACTCGTGAGTGCACTCGTGAGTGTATTCAAATTCAAAACGAATATAATTAGACAAGTTTTTCCCCCCCAAAAATGTATCGTGACTCAGTACTGTTTGCACTACTGATTTATGGAAAAGCAAATCAAGCGAGTGTAATTGCACTCATAAATAAATGAGTGCAATCATAAAATGAATAAGCACCAACGAATTCACATTAATTCAGTCTGTGAGAAGAAGAAGGCACCCAAAAAAAGTCATGCGATCATGCTGCATGCGAGTGCGTGCAATATGTGAATATGTCTGACTTATTCACTTCCACCCACTCGCTGCAATTGCCAGGCATTTGACAACTGTCATTAGCAGTTATGCAAGTGAATGCAATCTTATTGCAATGAATGCACTCACTTGTAGCCACAAGTCAACTGCAATTCCCTTTCGGCCATTGCGCAACGAATGCATATGAATAGCTTCCATGCTCACATTTCAAATTGGCCCATAAAGCCAACGTGGCCAGCACAAGGAAGACCCCCACAGAGAGAGAGAAAGAGAGAGAGAGAGAGAGAGAAAGAAAGGGGGACAAACTCGTATAAATGTTTACTTTTTGCATTTGAATCTGAGTTCTCCCCCCTGGGGGGCAGCATACGATATTCCCCACTCACTTTCTGCCCTCTCCCACTTGCGCTGCATGGCGCAATCTGTGTGAATCTCGTCTTCCAGGCAGGCGTTGGCTATGCTAGCAAATTTGATTAAATTTGTCTTAATTTGCCAATACATTTAAAAAGAGAATCGAGCAAAGAGAGAGGCAGAAGAAGAAGCGAGAGAGAGAGAGAGAGAGAGAGGGAGCGAGAGAGGGCGAGAATTGGATGACAGTAATTGGCACTGTGTAAATGCAAATCCTTTAAGTGACGCTAAAGTGGGACCCACTCGAGGCGAGTGCAGGGTATCAGGCTCAGACTCAGCAGCCAGTTGCCAGCAGGCTGCCTCTTTGTTTGTGTGTGTGTGTGTGTGGCATACAGTCACGTCGAGAAAATAGACACACCTCGACTATATTTAGCAATGTTGAAAGGCAACACTTTATCTCAATCTTATCACACACATCGTATCGACACACATTCACATGCAGCTTATCTAGGCATTTGAATCTGTAAGAGGCAGAGGGAGGCAGGTGGAGTGGGGGTGGGGGAAGGGGAGGGGTTGAAAAGTTAGCTGATTTTAGAACACGCCAGAGACGCGAGTTTCTTAGCCGTCATGTCGCCCATTAATTGTGGCTATGCGTCAATCACAGACTCGCGATACCAATCGATAGCTGCCTGTGTATGTGTGTGTCTGTGTGTGTGTGTGTGTGCACCTATACCACAACTTGTACTCGCATTGTATAATATAATTTTGTGTATTTGGGCCCAGACACACTAAGAACAATCGTAGAAACAATCGAGCGGGCAGTACGACGAGGCCCAACAACTACTTGAGACTTAAGTCGCTGCCGGCTCTACGTATCGCGTACTATATATATATATATATATATATATATATACTTATACTAGATGTATCAGCCTAGGGGCCCTGGGGTTGCTTATCTTATCTGCTCGCAGGCCGCTCGGCCTGCCTAAGACCCACTGCTCAAACGGGGTCTAACGGGGTCTCTCGACAGCGATACCGATTATGAAACGTGTCGCCTTAACTCCAGCGTGATTAGTTTTAGGCAAAGCAGCAGTCGCACTTCGGGCCAAACCACTTGAGTGCCTGCGATTTAAAAATAAACCCGCTGCCATAAAACAAAAAAAAAATAATAAAAGAAACGACACAGAAATGCCATGGCACAAGTGCATTTCAAGTATGAGTGGATAAATTCCAATTCGATTGATCGATTGATTCGCATTATGCGATGTATCTTATCTAGCCTATTTAGTGTGTTCTTAGCTTTTATCTACATGTTTGTTTTTCATCTATCTATAAATTTGACTCGTTTGTGCATTCTTGAAAACTATCTATCAATCTATTAACCGGGCTGGTAATACTTGTACATAAATCAAGCTATTCATAAATTTATCTACCTATCAGTTAATCAATCAATCTATCTTTGATTTAGCTTTTTATCTTCAAATTTTTATTTCTTTTTTTTATTTTTATTATATTTATTTTGTTTATTTTATCTATGTATTTTTAGCTTTATCTATTCATTTTGTGCTTTGATGTAGCTATCTATCTTTCTATATTTATCTGTTTATCTATTTATATATTCAACTATTTTTTGATTACTTTTAATTCATATATTATCTACTTATCGATGTATCATTTAGTCGGTTTTTTATTTTCCTTGTTTTAGATAAGTATCTATTTATTTATCTCTTATCTATTTTCTCTATTTAACATGCATCTGTTTATCCATTCATCTCTTACCTTGTAATATTTTTTTGGGAATTTATCTACTTATTGATGCTAAGTATCTATTCATCTTTTATCTACATTTATATTTTGTATTTATCTATTTTCCATTTATCTACATTTTTTTTGATTTATCTCTTATCTACTTATATTTTCTTTGTAGTTATCTACTTGTTCTAATCCTATCCAACTTGTCATCAATTCACCTTCCCAACACTCTATCAATCGATTGAACTTATCCACACATCTCCCACATTTATCTCACTTTCTGTTAAGCTGCCTATCCATCTAGAGCTCCATCAATCCGTCTATCAATCTCGGTTGCAACTTAATCCTCCTGCAATTTGCCAAAAATGAAGCACTCTGATCCTGATGAGCGTGCGATAAATCGGAAATGAAACTTCTCCAAGAGTTGCCCCATTAATCGATGCACTCATTTCACAGATTGTTGCACACTGCCGTGCGGCACTGTGTGCGGCTGCTGCTGCTGCAGTTGTGCTGTCAATCGAGCAGCAATTTTCTGCCCCATTCAGTGAAGTTGCTGCGCCACTAGGAAATTTCAGTTATGCGTTATGCGTGGACACTTGAGTGGCACTCGGACTGCATGTGAGTGTTTGTGAATGCATTTCGAGTGGGCATTGCGCCTGGCAAAGGCCAAGCGAGACGCCACATAATCGCCTAGTCAAACTGAAGTTGACAGAGACAGAGAAGGGAGAGAGGGACTCTTTTGAATCATTAGCGCGCAGCGCTGTGAGTGCATTCACGAGTTGATGGGATTGTCTCGTTTCATCGCATCGATAACTCTGTAATATATTCATATCCATTCACATGCCATGAGTATTGGCGAGTATGAATACAGTTGAATCATTCAAGCGACAAATCGCATGGCTCTACCCCATATACGGTCAATTCTCAGCTGTCAGTTGTCATTTGCATTCATTCATTCATTCGCCCTGTGTGCCCCTAGTGAATCATTGAAAGTTAACACATGTTCAACAATTTCGAATAACTTTCACAGCAGCTCGAGCATGTGAATGTTTTGGCAAATCATTTCACCGCAAATCGAATTAAACGCA
Organism: Zaprionus ghesquierei; assembly: GCA_018904095.1. Lineage (NCBI taxonomy): Eukaryota > Metazoa > Arthropoda > Insecta > Diptera > Drosophilidae > Zaprionus > Zaprionus ghesquierei. The sequence goes on along the minus strand of JAEIGP010000394.1, from coordinate 5,134,779 downwards.
CTCGACTGCGAATGCGTAGAGCAAACATGGCGCAAGCGATTGCGGCCAATGCGGCGTATGCGCAACGCGTGCAATACGTAACGAATTTGAGTTGTGAATGCATTCACATTCACATACACCTATGACCTACGAGTTCGAGTTTCAGTTACAATTTTCAATCATTTGCAGTGTTTTGTTAATAATTAATTAATCAAATTATGCATAGTTTGTTTTCCCTTATCGAATTACCTTTTGTGCTGCTGCTGTCGCTGTGACTCCTGTTGCTGCTGCTGCTGTGGATGCTGCTGCCGCCGCTGCTGTCGCTGTTGTTGTTGTTGTTGTTGTTGCTGTTGTTGTTGTTGTTGCTGTGTAGTTGGGCAAACGCCCCCAACTTGACTTACGGCACAATTTGTTTCGTTTTTAATTGCTTTTTAGCTTTGCGTTTTGTGTTTTACATTCGCGTTGTTGCTTCTCTTCTTGTTGTTGTTGTTGTCGGTTGTTTTGTGTTTTTCTGTTTTTTGTTTTCTGTGTAATTTGTTGTTTTTCGGTTTTCTCTGTGTGCTCTTGCTTTCTCTTTGTTTTTACGTTTTTTTTTCGCAATTCTGCGGAATTCTGTAAGCGTCCGCTTAAAAGGGAACAAGTATCCGCACTGTGGGCCAATGTGAGAGACAAAGCATGAGCACGCAATGCACACACACACACACACACACACACACGCACGGGCTGTGTGTCTGTGTGTTGCGCTTGCTCGCAGTTGTTTCATTTATTTATTAATATTATTTTTATTATTTTACTTCAGCTTTTCATTTATGTTTTAAAACGTTTTTCATTTCTCGGTTTTTTTTTTTTTTTTTTTTTTTTTAAATATTTTCAAATTTCTCATGTCCTTCTTTTTGCACCTTTTCGCCTTTGCCTCGCCCCGTTCGGGCTTGATTTATTTTTATTTATATTTTCAGCGTCCAAATTTGTCGCCCCCCAACCCCCCAACCCGCCTGCCCCCGCCCAGAGCAGAGCACAGCGAGAATTCTCACAGTCGACTGCGCGTTGTGTTTGTGTTGTTATAAATATAAATAAGTTTCACATCAAATGGCCACCGAAATGAGTTGCCCAGCCTAAGCTCAGCTGCACACACACACACACACACATAGGGTACACGCACTTATGTGGCACACTGTGGCGTGCGTTAATTATGCGACTTATCTATCAATGGCAAAGCTCTTCGAACTTTTTGGCTAGTCGCGCATACCCTCTACGTCTCTTCGATTTGGAGGGGGGACAGTGTGTGCTAAAAATATGCAGCTCAAAATCCACTTGATGAATTTGTTAAGCGAATGTTTCATTGGGAATACCGTGCACAACAAGTGTCGCTGTGGCTTAACTGACTCTGCGGCCTGCCATAAATTTGCAGGGTATAGCGCAAGTTGAGCAAGTAGTGAATGGGGGAGAGCATCAAATTATCTTTCTATATATTTGCATATCTTATCGTTGTGGTGCCATAAAAGAGTCAAACCATAAAATATATATACGTATTCAGCTTGCTATACACTTTTATAGCGTTGTCTTATCTGTTCAATTCGCTAGTTTTCTCAGCTAGATGAAACTGTCGCGTGCACTCTGACGATTGTGTTGCATATACACACTTGCTATACACATTTATAGCAAATGCATTTAGTTACTACGATCTGCTAGCCTAGACATACTTGCTATACACTTTTATAGCGCAGTCTTATCTGTTCAATTCGCTAGTTTTCTCAGCTAGATGAAACTGTCGCGTGCAGTCTGACGATTGTGTTGCATATATACACTTGCTATACACATTTATAGCAAATGCATTTAGTTGCTACGATCTGCTAGTCTGTAGCGTAGTTTACCAGCTCAATGCACTTTTTTAGCGTAGATCTTATTTGTTCAATTCAATGTATTGTTGCATATATACACTTGCTATACACATTTATAGCAAATATCTGTCAGCTTGTTTCGAAAGTTTTTCAAATTAGTTTTCAACTTCAAGAATTACTACGAACTGTCAAAATATACATACTTGCTATAAACTTTTATAGCACAGGCTTATATGACAGATTTGTAGAGTCTTGACATCTGAGGAGTGTAACTTAGCTAAAAGGCTTGCATTATGTTCTTCCGTTTTTTACAGGGTATTTCAATTTCGCCATTAATGATGCAAATCTGTCACGAATGTTTCGAAATTGTTTCGACTGCCCCGAAAAACGAAAAAAAAACAACAACAAAACAAGAAACTAAAACAAAAAAATGTGTTAATTTTCCTAGACATTGTCTCGTTTATTGTTGTTCCTCTTTGCGTTTCTATTGTTGTTGTCTCTAGCCACTTCTAGTTTTCTGGTTTTGTCTGCTCTCTTGCCATCTCTTTTGCACACAATTTTGATAGCTGCCAAAAATTCTTAGACATTCGGCCGCATTTCACCAAAAAAAGTGGACATTGTCTATCGCGTTCTCTGGTTTCCGTTTACCTGTCCCCCCCTTCTGACTCAGCGGCCAAGAAGATGTGTCATCTATCGCATAGCTAATTGATAGCAACTGATATGGTATATAATATAATATAATAATAACAATAAAATGATGTTGCCTGTGAGAGAATTATGAAAACATATGTAGAGCAGACATGGCGGAATGTCGCGAAGAGGTTGCTTGGCCTAGGCACTTTCGAGGCTTACATTAATCATTTTGTTTGCTCTTGCGCTTATCGCTGTCCCAACACCTGCCCCCCTCGGGCAGATCACAGAGATCCCCTACTACGACGGCTTAAAATTTATGCAAAGCAAACAACAACAATCAATAAAAGCGATTAATTTAGCGCAATAAATTGGGAATCGCACGAAATGAGAAACGCCCACGCACACACGCACACAGAGGGCTGGCTGTTTGGGTCGTAAACATGGACTATATCGACCATATATGGGTCACAAATGTGCATAGGCGACCAAAAAAAGGCAAACAGAAATCAGCTTGGATCGTGCGCGAGAGGGGAAGAGTGAGAGGGGGAGGGGGGCGGCTCTGCAACAAGTTCGGCTCGTTATGTGCGGCTGATCTCGTGTGCTGCACTAATTGCGCTGCCAGAGTGTCTTCTCTGTTTGTTTTGCTGTTGTTGTTCTCTTTTTTTTGTATTTTTTGAATTTTTTTTGCATTTCTACGCGTTCTTTTTCGCTCACTTTTTCCGTACTTGTTTTTTTTTTTCTTTACACTTTGCTGTGCACTTTGATTTGCCTTTTTGAAGCACCTTCGGCACTCAACACGCGACAAACACGCACACGAACACACACACTGTCAAAAAAATAGGCAAAAAAACGAGTCAAGAAGTCGCACAACATTTACACACACCGTCAAGCTCTGTTGCTGCTGCTGCTTTTGTTGTTGTTGTTGTTACTGTTGCTCCTGCTGCAATTTGTTGCTATGTGTGCTGGGCACGTGCTGCCACCGCTGCTGCTGCTGCGTTGCGCTGCTTATGCTGCTGGTGCTGCTGCTGCTGCCGGTTCGCTGGTTGCGTCAAATCGCTGCTGTCAAACCTTCACGCTAGACGTTTGCTACGCAACTGACAAGCGGCAACGGTGCGCGACCAGCGACGAGCAGCTCGCAGCAGGTCGCGGTTCGTTCGCTCGTTCGTTCGCTCGCTCGCTGTTTCGTTCGTTTCGGCGTTCGCTTTCAACATGTTGCGAGCGCAGGCGAACACACGAGCTACGAGCGAAAGTGCAGCCAGCTGCAGCGCAATTATGTAGCTCGGCCTAAGCTCAGACTCGGCTTGACTCGGTTCGGCTCGACTTGGCTCGGTTCGGCTCGCCTTGGCTCTCGGTTCGGTTAGAGCTCGGCCTCGTCGCGACGCGACGCGACGCGGTGTCTGTGTCGGCTCAGCTCTACTCAGCCTTAGCCTCTGCTCAGCCTCAGCGACAGCTTCATCTGGTTACACCTGGTCGCCTGGCAGCATGCAACACTATAGCGGCAGCAGGTGTTGCACGCGCGTGTTGCCTGCCATCCTGACCGCGCCCCTGCCTGCCTGCCTGCCTGCCCCATGGATATTGGTAGGCAACGATGCAGCAAACAGTGCAAACAAAGCAAACAAAGAAAGGAGCACAGAGCAAATAAATAAACTGCAGCAACAACAACAACAACGAAGACGATAGCAACGTAGCCTCAGCAACGCATTGGCACAGTGGAGCGAGACTACAGCAGACAGAAAATGTTGAGAATTTTAAAGTTAATAAAACAAAACAATTTAAATAAAGCCCGAGCCAATTTAAGCCTAACTTGTATATAAAATAATAACTTTCATTTTTACTGTACGGAAATATTATATATTATATTGCTTACTACATATAATATGAAAATACTGGGAAAATGCCCAGGTAAATTTCTTTAACTAGCTTAATAAGACTCGTAAATTGTTTATATACAGTGGTGGACTTTTATTTAGCACACTATGTAGCAGCACACTTCAACATGAATTTTTACCGATTGTATAGTGATTAGTTCACCAATTTTTTTCTGGGTGTTGCCTTGACAGTTAATAAGATGTACCGTTACTTTCAGCCTATTCCCTTTTGTCGTTTTTTTCTGCGTTGCTTGAATGAATTAGCTATGATTTTCAGCTGACATGAACTTAGCACACTTATCTTTTTTTATTTATTTATTACGTAAAATGAGAAAACATAGGAAAGGGGACTAATATTTTGTTGGATATCCTTTGTTTTTCATAACTGCATTCAATCTTCTGTGCAGACTCTCCACTAAAGCAGCGCATCTGTTCTGCGGTATACTGTACCACGCTTCTCGGATAACTATCCACAAATCATTCAAATTGCCTGGATTTTGGTGCGAATGTGCTGCTCAACATCATTCCAGAGATTCTCTATCGGATTGAGGTCCGGTGACTGAGCTGGCCACTTCAGCGTAACAACTTGATGCTCCTGAAGGCAACTTTTCACAAGCCGTGAAGTGTGCTTAGGATCGTTGTCGTGCATAAAACGCCATGATAATGGCATATTGTCCTCGGCTATGGCACCATTATATCCTCTATAATTTGTTTATAGACGTATTGGTCCATACGAGTGTCTATCCGGTGGATGGGACCCACACCATGCCAGGAAAACGCCGCCCATATCATTACATTTCCTCCACCGTGCTTGATGGTCTTCAGGGTGTATCGTGGATCATGTTGCATGTTGGGGGGTCGCCAAACATACTTTTTTCCGTCAGATCCAAAACGGCAGAACTTCGACTCGTCGCTCCAGAGCACATTTTTCCAAAAACTTAGCGGCTTTAAAAGATGGTCTTTGGCGAACTGCATCCTGGCTTTCAAATTTTTGGCTGACACAAACGGCTTATGCTGTGCGATGCAGCCACGCAAATTTCTTTCATTAAGCCGTCTTCTAATTGTTCTAGAGGTCACATTGATTCGGTATTTGTCTTTTACTTCTTTTTGGATCACGGTGGAGCTCTTAAATGGGTCTTTGACAGAAACTCGCGCAATAAGAACATCCTCTCTCTCGGTCGTTTTACGCGCTCGAGGCTTTTTCCTCGCGTTTTTGGCACTTCCATTTTTTTGAATATGACTGAGAGCATTGTACACTTTCTTTCGAGAACAGTTCATCTCTCTGGAAATTTCAGAAACTGACTTTCCAGAGGATCTCATGATTTGGATGACTTCTCTCTGGGCTTCAGTGCACAACAAACCTCTAGCCATAATGATCCAATATTTTTGCAGTTATTATAAGTCTTGATTGATAATTTGACAAACTTGCATCAAAAACTTTTAAAAACTTTGAGAGAATATTAACTTTTGGCTCACTTTGCTCAAGTGTGCTAAGTTCATGTCCAGCTGAAAATCATAGCTAATTCATTCAAAGCAACGCAGAAAAAAAACGACAAAAGGGAATAGGCTGAAAGTAACGGTACATCTTATTAACTGTTAAGGCAACACCCAGAAAAAAATGGGGAACTATTCACTATACAATCGGTAAAAATGCATGTTGAAGTGTGCTGCTACATAGTGTGCTAAATAAAAGTCCACCACTGTATGTTCATACATAGAGCTTTTGAAATGTGTTGTAAATATGTATTTAATTTAATATTTAATGTTTATTAAAAATGAAAACGGAACGAAACAAATTTTTACTCAATTCTTTCTTCTATTTTGTAGAAGCCTTCATAATTTTTTGTTATTTTTTCAAACTTATTTAATGTTTAGGTATTTTTTCCAGTTTTTTTTAAGAATTTCCATTATTTTTCCCTTTGCCAAAAAAAAATGTTAACTATATTTGCACCAATCAGTAAAGTTTTTCACTTAAATGAGAAAGGGAGAGAGAGAGAGAGATAGATGGTCAGAGAGAGCACGCGAACATTAAACTCGTAGACAAATAAAGTTGGCTATTTCCAATTTCTACCGTCTCCCTTACCACTGTGCAGCTTCCCCCCAAGAACGGCGGCAGTGGCGGCCCGGGCGAAGCCAACATGTTGCCAGGCGCGCGCGCACGCTGCTAGCCAACATGTTGGCTGAGCAGTTGTTGTTGCTGCCGCTGTTCTTTGCCCGAGAGGCGACATTAATGATGTTACCATCGCCACCGTTGCCGCATCCACATCCACATCCAAATTCAAATTCAAACTCAAATCCCAGACACGCATTGGCAGACAACAATGGTTGACGATGAGGTGACGATGAGGTGCAGGTGGCTGCGGGTGGCGGGTTGCGGGCTACCGTGTTATTGCGATTTGTGCAACGCGGCGTATGATTAACGAAATTAGCAAACATTTATCAACAGCTGCAGCAGCAGCGCGCAACTCCTCCCCCCAGGGGACAAGGGGGGCTTAAAAAGTTTTCGTGTCAAGCGGAAAACTAGCTTGTAGTTTTTCAGTTACTATACTTTTTCCCCAACCGCAGGGGGGGGGGGGACTCGGCGGAGCAGCGTCATCCGCATTATTATTGGAACAGCAATATTTGTAGTTCTATCAGCCTGCTCGGCGTTTGAGCAAGTGTTTTCTGTGTGCTGACTTCCAATGCATTCAAGGCAGTGGGAGACGCAATCCGATTACCTAATTGAACCAACAAAGCAGCAAACACACACACACACGCCCACACACACACACACAATGGCTACACTTGTAGTGGATCTTGCCTGGCAGCCTTGAGCTCACTTCGCATTCAGTTCCTGGTAATAGGTACAACTAAAGAGTAACCGCAATTTTCTCAGGAATTTTACTACAAAGTCCAAATTGACTTTCCGCGCAGGCAACACAATCAGAAGTTGCAGCAACTGCATAAAGTTGTTAATTAATAAAGCAGCTCTAAAAACAAAGTTAAAGCTAATGTTTCTTTATGTTAATCGAAGTAAAAGAGTTTTCAGGCTGCCAAGCCATTTAAGGCTTATGTGATTAAACGCAATTTGTGCAAATGTTTCCAAGCTCTTTTCAATTAATTTACCTGCAGATAATTGCGTTTATGTAAGTTCATTAGAATATTTATCCAAGCTTGCCGAGAGAGACAGAGAGAGAGAGAGTGGAGAGAGAGGAAGTTACTTTCTCTTAGGTTATTATTATCTGTTGACTGGCCATTTAGAGGGCGCTGCTTGGTTTTATGGCCCCATTAGGCCAAGCGAATGAGTCGAGGCAGGTGAAACTTTCAAGAATGCCTTGAAGGATGATGCTCCCCCCTGCTTCCCCGCAAAGACGTCGACGCCGTCGAGTCATAATTGCAACGGCAAAGACGTCAGTCAAATTGATTGAACATGTTGCCAATCGCCCTGTGGCCCATAAAATGCGCACACAAATTGCACACAGACGTGGCCGAAACGTTGATCGGGCCGAGCGATGCAGACGATGCCGATGTCTATAGCGTTGGCGACGACGTAATGAACTTAGCCGGCCTATTAGACCGCCGGCAGCCCGGGCAGCCGCGAGACGCGGTTTTACTTGGACGCGTGCCAAGTTCATTAAAATTGTTTTATGCTCGCTTCGCATTTGGTCTTAAAGGTATTCTCCTCCACCCTCCCCTCTCCCCTGCTCCAACGAAATGATAATTAGCTGCGCCTTCGCTGGCTACACACACATGTATGTGTGTGCAATGTTTACTGTGTGCACGGTAATTAAAACTTGTCACAGGCCACGCCTCCCGCCTCCCGTCTCTCTCTCTCTCTCTCTCTTTGAGCACACTTGCCCCAAGAAGTCAGCATTTATAGGTCTCCTGCAATCCACGTGAATCCCGCACGGAATTGCACTACTTACCACACTTATTAAACTGCTTCGCCAGTTGCGTAACCAGTGAAGCCGAAGAAGAAGCAGAAGAAGACGGAGAAGACGTAGAAGAGGAAAAGAAAGAGCAAACTTACCTGTAAGTAAAAAAAGAGAAGAAGATAAACAAAATGTTTTATTAGTCACAGCTTGAGTTGGCATAAGGAATATAGCGTGAGAATAAGTTACGTTCGTTTTTATTAACTATTATGCATTTATCGATAACATTCGATGACATTTCAGTCAAGTATTGAGAGACTTTATGACACCAAATAACAAGATAGTCAAGCTGGACTTAGGCAAGTTATGAATAAAGAGTTAATTAAAGGAATATCTCATTGTGTTGATTTGTTACCAATAATATTGAGTTTATCGATAACACAAGATTACAAAATAATCACAGGCTACCTAAAGAAAACTAAACTGTGAAGACCAGGGATTAATATCAGGCATAAAGCAGCCTTTATTAATATGAAAAAGTAATAGATACAGTAAATTACAAACTTATCGATTTATTTTGTGCGATTAATCAGCAGTTTTCCGTTTGTATTTTGTATTCTTTAAAATCTGCATTAGCAACGGAGTTTTAAACTGACTCAGATTGCACTTTAAGTTCGCTTGCGAACCATTAGTTTTTCTATCTGTTCCGTACATTTTCCATTACCCAGTTTTCATTTAGCTTATTGAAGCTTACGCGGAAAAATATATCTTGTTGTAGTTTTCCACTGCAGTTCTTGGAAATGAAAATTAACAAGGGGGGAAAATTACACCAAATTCCCTGTAAATTTGATATCGATGCCAATTCCCGGAAAACTAAACTAGATGCCAAAGAATGCAATGTGGCAAGGAAAATTGATTTCCCCAGACAAGTAGGGATAGAGAGAGAGAGAGAGAAACAGAAAGCGAATCAGTTGAAAATTAAATAATGTTTTCCATTTGCCTGGAAATACCACCCGAAGAGCTTTGCTTGAGGATCTCAAATGCCGCATGAATTTCGGAAAATTCTCCAGCAATTACATTTATGAAAACGTTAAATCATTTTCCTTGGTATTTGCTCAAGGAGTTGCGGTTGCGGCTGCTGCCGCAATAATATGACATATTTTAAATTTAATTGGATTGCGAGTGCAATTGAAAGCGAAGATAAACCAAATCTACATACGGAGGTGGGGGGCAAGCGGGGGGACTGGGCGGTACTGCGGTCATATGGCATATGACATTTATTTGAGCTGCAAACGAACAGTTCTGGCTTCATTTGCCTCTGGCTTGACCCTCGCAGAGGAACCGCACTCGATCCCGACCCCCGCCCACGACTGTGCCCCGTCGCCCGTTGCTTTTGTTATTTGAGAAACACAATTTCCTGCAGAGGCAGGCAAACGCCTCTCTCTCTCTCTCTCTGTATGTGTGTTTGTGTGTACTGCGTACCCTCTTGCCACAGTCAGTTGACAACCAAATTTCCATGAGCGGAGCAGAGGAGCAGCAGCAAAAGAGCGCTGCAAGCGTTACGGTAAAAGTAACTGTAAAACATTTTTACCCCAACCAGTCGGCGAACTGAGGCAGCTGCCAAGCACAGCACTTCACAACCTGCTGAAACTTGCTGAAACTGGCCAGCCCTGCCAGCTTCCGCTCCCTGCACGAAGCTGTCCAACTTCAGTGGCGAACCGACCTTGGGATAAGTCGGAATTAATTCACTCGTTCATTGTTGATTAATGATTGAGAGCCTGCATCGTTTGAGAGGCGCAATTAGCCAGCTGCCACAGACAGTTAAGGCTGGCAGCAAATCGTTGCATTCGCGTCAATCAGGCACTGCAATTACAAAATTGCTCATACGCAGCGTGGGCGCGAATTGAATTCTGAACTTTGCAAAGCTTTCGCGGGCGTAGTGTGGTGAAAGCTGCGCAAAGCTTAAAGCTTTGTAATGTCAGGTTGGGTTTTATAAATGGATATTTCATGGGAATTGCGGTAGTTCCAGGGTGGAAAAGCTTAGCGAGCTTTAAAAGCTTTAGCCATTCCAAGTTATAGAATTTTAAACTAACTGGGCTTTAAGCTCTTTTTTTAATTTTTCATGGTATTTAAATAAAGTATTCGGTTAGTTGTATTGGGTCGGGAAAAGGAACAAATTTAAAGCTAAAAACAGAAAATTTTTAAAGTTTTTTCTAAAGCTCGGTTAGGTTTGTGAAAGTGGGAAATGGGGAAGACAGATAATAGAAGCTTTCCCATCCTTTTCATGACTTATATGATCAACAGGTGGAAGAATAAATAATAAAAACAAAAATAATAAATAGTAAAATTAAATAAAAACATTACTAAGAATAAGAATAATAATAATAAAAAATAATAATAATAAAAATAATAATAATGAAATAATAATAATAATAATAATAATAATAATAATAATAATAATAATAATAATAATAATAATAATAATAATAATAATAATAATAATAATAATAATAATAATAATAATAATAATAATAATAATAATAATAATAATAATAATAATAATAATAATAATAATAATAATAATAATAATAATAATAATAATAATAATAATAATAATAATAATAATAATAATAATAATAATAATAATAATAATAATAATAATAATAATAATAATAATAATAATAATAATAATAATAATAATAATAATAATAATAATAATAATAATAATAATAATAATAATAATAATAATAATAATAATAATAATAATAATAATAATAATAATAATAATAATAATAATAATAATAATAATAATAATAATAATAATAATAATAATAATAATAATAATAATAATAAAAATAATAATAATAGCAATAATAATAAAATGTTTAATAATAATAATAAAATTAATATAAACAACAATAATAATGCTTATTATTATATTAATAACACTAATAATATAACAATTAAAAATAATAATAATAAAAATAATTATAAAAATAACAACAACAATAATAAAAATTATAATATTTTTGTTAATAATTTTAATAATCATAATAAAAAAAATTGGTAATCACAATAAACATTAATGACCAAGGTCAATTATATAATTTAAATAATTATTATTATTTTTTATTGTAATTCGAAGACAATTTTTCTGCATACTTAAGTTTTATGTTTTATAGCACAAAAGATAGCCAATAAAATGCGCGAAAATATATTATGCAATCCACTTAAAGATTGCACCCGAATGAAAGATATATCTTTGTACATCTGAATACAAATGGAAAATGGAAAATGGCAACGCGAAATTGGTTTGCGGGGCATGCGTATAAATTTCCTTTCTTCCAACTGTCCCTTTAATCATTCCAACTGCATATCGATGTCCTTATCCTCCACCCCCCTCCCCCCCTTTTTACTATACCCCTGGGTGTATTTATTTTCTTTCGTCCTTCTCGATTGACTTTCTTTCGCTTCTTTTTGGCTTTACTTTAATGGAATTTATAGCTGCTTCAATATCCGCCAAAGAGTTCACCATAGCTTGGCCAGTTCTTTTCCCCTCCCCCCCTCTGCCGAAAAATTGATACAATGTGCGTTTTTATTGATTAAGCGCAAGTTATTTTTGGGGCTTGGCATGAGCAAGAGCGAGACGGAAGATCGGGGCGCTCAGAAGGTGCAGCTATAAATAAGAAGCGAATTCGCTTTCGCTCGCAACGGATTAAGCCGCGGCTGCCTGTCGTCCGGCAACAATATACACTCCAAGAACACGCACACACACACACACACACACGCACACACAGAAATACAGCTCACACGCCCACTGGCGACACACGCCCACATTTACTGAAGTTCAATGACTAGCAATAACGAAGCGTCATTCAAGCGTGAATTATTGTCGAGCAACCCAAATGGACGAGATAGAGAGAGACAGAGCGAGAGAGAGTGTGAGAGGGAGGGGGAGAGGGAAAGGGATAGCAGCAGGAGGCCGTCGGAGCAGCTTAGCGGAAATGTGACAAAAGTGTGTGTACCCGAAAGGGTTTTGGCTTGAAGGCAGCTGCGGCTGGGGCTGAAATGGGATTGAGATTGCTGCAGGGATGCGTGTGCGGCATGCGGCGTGTGGCATGCGGCATGCGGCATGTGGAGCGAGCGCAACAGTTGATTGCCATTAATGGAAATTATGTAAATCAAATTGTCCACGCATTATTCAGAGTGCATATTGTTCGCCTGACGGCTTCAATTGGGCGTGAAAATGGTTATATAACGTCGTATCGCCCCCTTCCCCTCACCACCCCCCTCTCCAAGCCGGAAACTTGCGCATGATATCTGAAGTGTGCTATAATTATAGCTCATTGAATCAGGCTGAGATTTTGATCAGATTATGCGCAGGGTTATACAAAGCAGAATTTGTTAAGAGTTTGATGAGAATTCACTTGGATTTCCAGGGATAAGATAATTCTAGGAATATTTATAGGATATTCTAATAACATAGTTCTGAATTTATAATTAAGATTCACTTTATCTAGAAGCTCTAGATTAAAGGAAAGAATAAAACAAGTACCCAAGCGCACCCGACAGTCAGATACTGGGATGTGGTGAGATTTGGTGTCTGTAGCTTCTGTAATAGCTGAGATCTAGACGTTCAAACGGACAGACGGACAGGCAGACGGACATGACTCAATTCAAACGGACAGACGGACAGACAGACGGACAACACTCAATCGACTCAAAATCTCTTTATATTTTGATATTTTTAACCATCTTCTCTGACTCTGGATTCATCACGATTAAGAATATATCAACTTTATAGGATTGTACAATAAAATAGTTTGGTCTTTAGTTTTGTATGCAATTTATATCTATATATACGGTATGTGTAGTGCTATAAAGGACTCTAAAATAATTCAACAGATCAATAACAAGAATTGGGGATCAAATTTGGTTAACATCTTGGGTGGCGATGATTTGGTGGCTCAGGACGTCGCGCTGGTGGTGGAGGAGCTGCGGGACGCTTGGGTGGAGAAGGTGCAGGTGCAGGACGCTTGGGTGGAGAAGGTGCAGGTGCAGGACGCTTGGGTGGAGAAGGTGCAGGTGCGGGACGCTTGGGTGGAGAAGGTGGAGGTGCAGGACGTTTGGGTGGAGAAGGCTGAGGTGCGGGACGCTTGGGTGGAGAAGGTGCAGGTGCAGGTCGCTGGGGTTGACAAGGTGCAGGTGCAGGTGCAGGACGCTTGGGTGGAGAAGGCTGCACCACAGGACGCTTGGGTGGAGAAGGTGCAGGTGCAGGACGCTTGGGTGGAGAAGGTGCAGGTGCAGGACGCTTGGGTGGAGAAGGCTGAGGTGCAGGACGCTTGGGTGGAGAAGGCTGCACCACAGGACGCTTGGGTGGACAAGGTGCAGGTGCAGGACGTTTGGGTGGAGTTTGCGGTGGTGCGGGATGTCGTGGTGGTGGCGCTGGCGGACGCGGTTTGACACAGGATCTCTTAGTGGTTTTCCCAGCGTGACACGGTGGCTGTGGTCGCACTGGTGGCCGCGGGGGCTGTGGTCGGCCAGGGGGTTGGTGTGGCTTACTGGGTGGTTGACAGGGTGGTCTGTGTGGACATGTTCGCGGTGTCGTGGGGCAGGCTCGGCGTGTGGTGGGACACATTGTTGTTGTCGTCGGTTTAGGCGTTGTTGTTGTCGTAGTCGTTGTTGTAGTGGGACAGGTTGTCGTCGTTGTTGTAGTGGGACAGGTTGTCGTCGTTGTTGTAGTGGGACAGGTTGTCGTCGTTGTTGTAGTGGGACAGGGTGTCGTCGTTGTTGTGGTGGGACAGGGTGTCGTCGTTGTTGTAGTGGGACAAGGTGTCGTCGTTGTTGTAGTGGGACAGGGTGTCGTCGGTGTTGAACAGCCACATTTACGAGTTGTTGTCGGACAAGTTGTCGTTGTAGTGGGACAGGTTGTTGTCGTTGTTGTGGTGGGACAGGTTGTCGTCGTTGTTGTAGTGGGACAGGGTGTCGTCGTTGTTGTAGTGGGACAGGGTGTCGTCGGTGTTGAACAGCCACATTTACGAGTTGTTGTCGGACAAGTTGTCGTTGTTGTCGGACAGGGTGTTGTTGTAGATGATGAAGGTATTGTCGAAGAACAACCACAAGTACGATGCGTAGTCGATGTTGTCACTCGATTGCCATCGCCTCCACTTGGGCCCAGGACGAGCAGCAGGCTCAGTGCCAACAAGGCGATCGGACGAGGAAACTTCATCGCGGAGCTGTTGAGGTAGCTATAGCTGACGATTCACTGTGCTGGGTTAACCTTATATATAGTGGGATACCCACAAAATGCAATGCACGCATTGCAGCTGGGGTATTTCGATGCTTAGATGTCCAACTTCGGCTTGCCAGTAGCAGGTCTTATGTACTGCATACGCTACAGGGTATACGTGAGTGCGGGACAATGCCACGCACAAATATTTACCTGCCCCAGACACTGACCTATGCAAGTCTGTTTCTATTTTGGACAGTTTGCTTAATGCCAGCTGGGAGATCAACAAAATATAAATACATATAGTATGCAGGGTAGTTGGGGCTATATTTACAGATATCGATTAGCCCCACCCCCTCTGAACCAAATATCTTCATAAATAAATTGATGATATGAACAAAAACTGAGAGTTTATTGAACTGCAAGTGCAGGTTATCCTAGGGTTTTGATCCTAAAGGAAAAAAGATGAAGTTGCATATAAAAATATATTCCATATATATCTTAAATGTTAACATAGATACACCTATTCCTGATCTATGTTATGTTTATTTCTGTAGCAGAAACAGCAGCTTTTTCCTACTTTGCTCAACATTGTTCAGCTGATATCTGTATCTGCTGAGCTATCTTCCTTTGCAGTCGGAAAACAACTCAAAGAGTCTTCTTTGCGAATTCGCCAAACTAAGACAAATATTTACGTAGTCTTCTTTTGATAGCTCCCTCCCTTTGCACTTATTTTTTGCAACAATTCGCACAGCTGAAATTTTCAATATTTGTTCGCACAATGTTTCTATGTTTTGTTTCTTTTTCGATTTGGTGTGTCTTTGGCGTATGGCGTCTATTTGGCGCTATTGTTCGCTAAGATCACAAGTTGAACAAATAAGCTGAACGTGTGTTTGTCTCAGATTTGCTCGAGTATAAAACCAACTGCAGCCGTTGATAGCATTGACAAATAGCCAGTGAAATTTGACAGCATAACAATACAAGATGAAGTTCAGTCCACGCTTCCTGCTCCTCGCCTGCCTTTGCCTGTGCGTAGCCAGCGTTGCGTTGGCTGCGGATGAAAGCAGTGACGATTACTACGATGATGCCACGGATGCTACCGCAGTTGATACTACCGCCACCGGGTCGGATGAAAGCGCCACAGATACGGATACAGACGATGATACAACTGAGGCTACCGTAGCATCCACATCGTCCCCTGTCGTGGTGCGTCGCACCACACGCCGAGTTACACATCGTGAAGCCACGCGCCGCACGACCAGGCGCAGCAACGGCAGTGGCAGTAGCAGCGGCAGCAGCAACAGAAGACGCAACACCGCCAGCAGCAGCAGCAGCAGCAGCAGCAACAACAACCGAAGACGTAACACCAGCAGCAACAACAACAGGCGCAGAACGCAGAACACAAGACGCAACACGAGCAACAGGAATAACCGCAGAAGGAACACGAATCGCAGTAGACGCGGTTAGAGGCAGCTTGCAACGCCAAGTGGCAAGCTGCAATGGGAGATCCACTTGGGGGCAGGTTGACGCGCCCGTTTTGGTTGCCGACAAATACATATGAAATGCTTTTAATGAAGCCACAAGTGTTTTTTTCCATCTCCCCCTCACTTCCTCTTCCCCTACTTCTGCTTCTTTTGCTTCTTCTGCACTTCTATCTATTTGAACTTCACCGTGCGCCGTGAAGCTGTTTCACTTCGTATGATTCACTGTGAATATAGAAATTTTCCATTGTGACACCGAAACAACAAGAGCGAAAGAGCTGGAGAGAGGAGAGAAAAGCAAGCTGCAAGATGTGCTGTGAAAAACGCTTAAGTTCTTATCCATTTTAGTTTGCTTTCAGCTTGTGCCGAAGAAAGAAATCAATTAAAGCGCCCTGATGATAATGGTATAAGGGCTGTAATGAGCCGACGAAGATGAAAGACTCTTGAGAGGCAGTCACGCAAAAGAAAGAGAGCGACAGAGAGAGAGGGAGAGCAAGCGAGGTAGCACAGAAGTTGCCCAGCATCGCATGACTGAAGAAAATGAAATCAATGTAATTACACAGAGTAGCTTGTTTGCTCGAACTACTGTTTGTTCCGCTCTTTACACAAGGCATATTAAATAAAAAATATAAATAAATTATAGATTTTTATATAGTTAATTAAGTCTATAAAGCTTAAACTGCCTAATCTTGCTTCGATCTGTCTATATTTACTTCCTATCTTCAATGCATTTCTTTCTCTCTTGAACCTCAGCTCAACTTGCTGGGTGTTGCCAGACCCGCAGCAAATCATCTAATCATCTTTTGCCATTCACACAAAAGCGCACACATAGAGTGCACCCAATATAGCTAAGTGAATTGAACTCTCTGTAAAACAGGCAAAGTTTTGGCAAAAACTTTACGCCGCTCACTATACCGATTCAACAATGTCAATTGCCGCCCTATGCTCTATGCGCTACCGCAGTCAAGTATTCAATTACGCACAGGGTGTAGGCTATTAATTGTTTGCGCTGAAAGAGATAGACAGAGGAAGAGTGAGAGAGAGAGAGAGGGATAGCTCTGCCTGCAGACCTGAGCCGGCAAAGTTTTGTCACTTAACTTTTCTGATTTGATTAACTTGGCCAACTGCAAATTGATTTCATTGTGAGTCGCTAATTGCCTGCTTGGTCTAACTAACTTTTGAGGCCAGTGCGAACTTGTTGCAGACACACACAAGACACAGTCGATGTGGCATACGCAAATAGCGCATAGCGCATACGCCACGTGCTACGCGCAACCAACTGACGCAGTTCTCTCTCTCTCTCTCTCGGTTGGCCAAGTTGACGACCAGCTTTGGCTTGAAGCAGAGTCGGGCATTTGTATAAATATTGGTAAATAGAAGAATAATATTGCCGCGTTTGCTCTTAGCTTGTTTGCTTTTTATTTTGCTTCATGTTTTTTTCCTCTTCTGTTTTGCTTCTTTTTGTTTTTGTTTTTTGTTTCGGCATCGCTTTGTCTTTTGCTCCGCTCTCAGTTCTTGTTTTATGTCACTCTCCATTCAATTTTCTATAATTTTCCATTGTAGTCTTTGAGCCAAAAAAGGCCAAAAAGCAGCAGCTTTGGAAAAACAAGCTAAAAAGCGAAAACGGAAAAGGAAAGCGCATCTGCCATACGCAGCTACTGCGTAGTTTGATTAAATCGGAAAGGCGAAATAAATGTTTATATATAGTATATATATATATATATATATATATATATATATATATATATATTCTTGATCTGTCTGTTTGACCACGCAGATCTTAGCTATTTTAAGAGCTATAGACGTCAAATTTGACATGGAGGTCTCTGTGCATCAAACTTAGATAGAGTTTATTTCAAAGATTAAGTGCCACGCCCACCGCCTCCGAAAAACAATAGTTATATTTTCGAATTCGACTTTTGACTGATGTATAGTAGATACAGCTCTCTGCTTTGGCAAACGAAAACGGAAAAGGAAAGCGCATCTGCCATACGCAGGTGTTGCGTAGTTTGATTAAATCGGAAAGGCGATATAGATGTTTATATATAATATATATATTCTTGAACTGTCTGTTTGACCACGCAGATCTTAGCTATTATAAGAGCTAGAGACGTCAAATTTGACATGGAGGTCTCTGTGCATCAAACTTAGATAGAGTTTACTTCAAAGATTAAGTGCCACGCCCACCGCCTCCGAAAATCAATAGTTATCTTTTCGAATTCGACTTTTGACTGATGTATAGTAGATACAGCTCTCTGCTTTGGCAAGCGAAAACGGAAAAGGAAAGCGCATCTGCCATACGCAGGTACTGCGTAGTTTGATTAAATCGCAAAGGCGATATAAATGTTTATATATTATATATATATATATTCTTGGTCTGTCTGTTTGACCACGCAGATCTTAGCTATTATAAGAGCTAGATATGTCAAATTTGACATGCAGGTTTCTGTGCATCAAACTTAGATAGAGTTGATTTCAAAGATTAAGTGCCACGCCCACCGCCTCCGAAAATCAATAGTTATATTTTCGAATTCGACTTTTGACTGATGTATAGTAGATACAGCTCTCTGCTTTGGCATAGAGTGAGCTTATATGTTGAAGAGGGACAGAAGTTGAACTAGTCCTTGAAACGTATAATTACAGGGTATTTGCATTGCTTATATGTATGTAGATAGCTTGTTGCCACTTACCGCACATTGGCCAAGGTGTGACGACGATTCTTCAGATAGCGACTGTGATACTTCTGCAGATCCCCAATGGATCCCTGTTCGGCCTGCATTTTGCTGGTGGGCAGCAGCTGCGAGTTGCTGGGATGCGAGGCGAGTGCAGAGGCCGACGAGGAGGCGAGTCGATGATGGGCAGCAACGCTGACGCTGCTGCTGTTGTTGGTATTGGTGTTGCCGGTGCTGCCGCCACTGGAGGCAAGTGTCTCGTTCGAGTTGCTGCCAATAACTGTGGCCGACGATGAACCACCGCCACCGCCGCCGCTGCCGATGGGCGCTAGAACAATGCGGGACCAGCAGGACTTGTGTGGCTTACGGAATTTGAGTTTGATGCGTGGCGATGGTGTCGATGCGCCCACGTATTCCGGCTGCGCTGTACCCGCGCCGCCGGCCGTCACCGATGACGAGGTGGTGCCCGAAGAGTGATGAACACTTTCGCAGCTGCCGCAATAGCCGCCACCGGCTATGGTAATCGGTGGCAGGGGCTCCTCGGCTGCTGTTGCCTGTGGCGTCTGGCTGGGATCGCCGCTCGAATGACGATTGTTTGCCTGCTGATTTTGCTCGGACTCCTCCTCCTCCTTGATGTGCGGCAAGGGTGAGGTCTGTGGCTGACAACTGCAGCGTTGCGCTGCACTGGCTCCAGCTGCAGCAGTTCCGCCACCGCCGCCTCCTGTGCTGCTACTGCTTGGCTGCTGCTGCTGTTGCTGCTGCTGATTGGCACCGTAAACGCCGCTGGGCGACGGCGACGTTGAGCTGGGTATGCCGCTGCCGCTGCTGCTAGTGGTGGCAGTGGTGGAGAGCAGCGCCGCAGTTGTGGTGGTTGCTTGCGTCAAGCTGGTTACCTCCGACAGGGTCAGGCTGGGCGCAGTGCTGGCTGTCACTGTGCCGGACAGCTGCAGTACCACGACAGTGGGTGAGACACTGGCGTCACTGAGTGTCTCCGGTTCGGCGCGTCGTGCCACCAAACCGCTGGCCAAACTGGCGGCTGCAATGTCCGCTGCACTCAGCTGCTGTTCCAGCTCCTCGTCAACGTCGTTGATGAGTGTCTTCAGGGAGATGGGCGTGGTCACCGATGTGCCGATGGTGTCTGCTAGCGAATGCTTCTTCTCTCCCGCACTATGGCAGGCCTCTAGTTCGGCCTGCAGTTGCAGTTGTTGTTGTTGTTGCTGTAGTTGTTGCTCTTGTTCTGCTGCCTGCTGCTTGTCGCTTGTGGCAGCTGCCTCAGTTGCCGCTGCACCTGCACCTGCACCTGCTCCTGCCGTGGATTGCGTCTTGGGCTTTAGTTCGTCCGGTGTCTGCGCGGGTGTTTGGGGCGGACTTGTGGCGGGGGCTGCGGAGCCGCCCCCGCGACAAGGTAGGCAACAGCGAAACACTGTGCCACCGAAACACTTTGTCCGCGGCTTCGATTTGCGTTTGCTGCCGCTGCTGCTGCTGCTGCTAGTGTTGTTGCTGTTGCCGCTGCTGTTGCCACTGTTACTGTTGCTGCTGCTGCTGCCGTTTCTCGTCGCAGTTGCCGCTGTGGCCGCCAGACCGTTGGAGTTGGCGCCGCTGCCAATGCTCTGCCCCGCACCGTTGCTGCTGCTGCTGCCGTGACGCTGCAAGAGGCAGAGAAAGAGAGATAGAAAGAGAGAGAGAGAGAGAGACGTTGTTAAAGCAAAGACAGCGCACAAAGATTTAACTCAAATATTGATTCGTTCTGTGAGTTGAGTCACCCAAGGCCCTTTAGGACTTTCTACACCTCCCCCCCCCACGGCCCCCCGTCTGCAACCTTGGCATGCGGCTGATCCGAGCACTTCTGCGCGGCATTTCTGAGTGTGAAGCTCTGCGTCAACTTGGCCAGTCGCATGTTGAATGCGGCCACGCCCACTTAAGCTACAATGCGCCCCCCTGGCAACGGCATCGGCATCGGCAACAGTCGCGTTTGCATTCAGTTGGCACTGCAACGAGAAGAACAAATGGAAAATGTGCAGGGTTAATAAATTATTCAGAAAAGTGCATGAAAAAAAGCAATAGCACAGCTGGCGTGGCATATCCCGTTTATATATACCCTACACTAACTCACAAACATCTGCTGCTTGTTGCGGTAAAAGGAAACCAACTTAATTGAAAAGTAAACTCTTATTGAGCTGCCTTCAGCCTTTATACAGGGTATCTTACGGTCTAATAATAAACACTTTTACGATTTGAACACTTGAATACCCTGTTATAACAATAATTGTAATTTGTTTTAATAATATACCCTGTAAAATGCAGTAACTACCATATTTACTTAGCGTATTCGTCTAGCATTTTCTTTAGATCTTTAGCAAATTCCTCCGCATTACAGGGTATCTAAAAGTCAACTACTCTCCGCTGAACTTTTCACTTGGCGTTTGTAAAATCAATTTCAAGAGTGGCCCAAAAGATTCGACAACGTTTTCATGCGGAAATAAATAAATATTTCCCCCATAATCTTTTTGTGAATATCTCCACTTATCCACACTGTGGGAAAGCTGTGGGAGGCGTGGCATGGGAGGGGGCAGGGATTGGGTATAGAGTCATGTCAGATGCTCTCAATCACAGATATTTAACAATGAGCACCATTTCGGGGGGGTACTAAAAAATAACTTCAACGTCGCTTGAAAGGAGTCCTACAAAGGAATGTGGATTGGACAGGCAGACGGACAGGCAGACGGACAGACAGACGGAGATGATGCGTGCGTGTGTGTGGGTGTGTGTGAGTATGTGGGTCATGCTGTGATGATTGGACCAACTCGAATCGCTCTCATTGACAGCTCGTTAGCGCCAGAGAAATGTGAACATTTGGCAGCTCAAATCATCTTGGCAAACCCGTCAAAAGGAGGGTATACACCTGTTTGGCACACAGTTGCCATGGCTGCGATGGATCAGAGTATGCAGCAACAATGGACAGGGATTACATTGATTCATTCACAGCGCTCGTGGCAGAGCAAGAGGATTATTTCGCATAAAGCCGATACCGAGTCGCTGAGCGTATTGTGTAAGCTGCAAAATCATAATTCCCATTGAAATCTAATGAAATTAATGGCATAATGTGACAGCAAACTAAGTCCCCAGTCGACTCTGTGTGTGTTAGTAATAAAACATAAACAATATGCATTTGTTTATTGCCTTCTTTTATACCTAGCATGTAACTGAATTATTTTGCTTAACTTTTGACGTGAACAAATCCGCATAAGAATTAAATCTCTTATTTCGTCAAAGAAAATATGAAATTGCGCTCGCTTTAAGCCTGAAACGACTTGAGTGTCTTAAGCTTTAAGTTCTGTGCAGAATGGGCCATTAGTGGAAACACGTAACGGTGCTAGAAACGGGGCAAACCAACAAAGCCAAAAAAAAAAGCCAAACTCGACGCTACTTCAGTCACAATTGAGACAGGGCGAGGCGAGGCGCAGAGAGAGAGACGTGGCGAGGTGAGACGAGACGAGAGTTTTGTGGCAAAGCCAAAAACTTGTTGGCAGGCAACAGCAACAGAAACAGCAACGTGCGAGCGGAATGAACTGTCTGAGTTCCCATAGATACGGCAAAACGATGTGTTAGCCGAAAAAAACAATTGCAGTGCCAGCAACAGCAACAACAACGGCAACAGGAAGAAGGGCAACGGTGAATGGGTTCAACAACTTGCCAGAGACAACAAACAACAGACAAGAGCAGAGAGAGAGAGAGAGAAGCAACATGCAGTCACTCACTCAAGTTGCCACTCAAAGTCAATTTAGCTTGAGCTAATGAATTATTAAAATTGTCAAACCTACGGCCCAAATGAGGCGGAGCTGCCTGTGTGCCCCGAAAAGTATGCAAAACTATTTGGCAACTAAACGAAGAACTTTACAGCCTGTTCAAAAACTAACAGCAGCAGCAGCAACAACAACAAGAGCAAGACAAACAACAACATTGTCAGACGACACTTGGCCCTCCCCCCGAAGAGTCTCAAGACTTGAAAATTGAAAGCAGCTTAAGAACGTCGAGTGTCATGTTTGCCTCTTTGAGATTTTCGCATACTCTTTGCGAAGGGGTGTGAAGCAATGCCAGCAAGGAGGAGGGAGGAATAGCGGAATAATTTAAGTAGATGAAGCTTTTGTTTGACGGACAACAGAGTGTGTAAAGTTGGCTAAGTGCACAGTTTAATTGAGCTAAGCAGGCAAGTAGCCAAAGCGGCTAAACGAGTTAATAAATTGTTTTCTAATTTTGCTTTGAACTACATAACTGCCCAAAGTTTTCATACTCTTGCAGTTATCATGCTCCAAATATTAAATTGGCCGATAGGTTCCATGGCAGCTGTGGGATATATCTGTATGATTTTTATAAAGTCATTTTATGGACATACTTAGACATGGACATCCGGAAAGTTTCATTGCGATATTTTGAAAAATGACAAAAAATCGGCCGATAGTTTCCATGACAGCTATACGATATATCGGTCCGATCCGGCTCTTTCCGACTTATTTACAGCGTATAGCTGTAAGAAGCATGTGTACAAAGTTTCATAACGATAGCTCTAAAACGAAGGGAGTAGTTTGTGTTGCAACAGACAGACGGACAGGCAGACGGACAGACAGACGGACAGACAGACAGATGGACAGATGGACAAACAGACGGACAGATAGACGGATAGACAGACGGACAGACAGACGGACAGAGAGACGGGCAGACAGACGGACAGACAGACGGACAGACAGACGGATAGACAGACGGACACAGACGGACAGGCATACGGACAGACAGACGGACAGACAGACGGACAGACAGACAAACGGACAGACAGACGGACAGACGGACGGACAGACAGACGGACAGACGGACAGATAGACGGACAGACGGACGGACATTGCTAGTTCGACTTTCCCTGATTTGGGTCGGAGATGTCTTCTAAGCCGCTTTGCAAACTTCTGGCCAAAACTAATATACCCTCTGCATATTGATATATTGTATATATTTTTGTAGTTGACAAACTTAAAAGCAAGGCACAAGTTGCTGCTTCCTTTTTGACGACCTAATCGAGCGTAACTTATGTGCCTATAAAACGCATTCAACCATGCAGCCAATTTAAATGCTACAAAATACTTTGAAATTTGCACTCATACATGAAACACTTTCAGGCCCCCCCCTACCCCTATTCTTAAGAGGAAACAGTTACTGACGATATATACTATATCCGATATATATATATATTCGACGACGACAAAAAACGCCGCTGCGCCTTAATAAAGCCATAAAGCGCAAAATATATTTGATATTGATTTTTATTGAGACATTTTCGAAAATTAATGTCTGCGTTGTGGGCTGCTCTCCCCCTCTCCCTCCCCCTGCCACTTCTGCCGCACTTCCCCATGCGAGAATATCGTTGGCAAGTTTATAGCAGCAACTGTCGAATGATGAGCGGCATTAATAAATCAATAGAATTTGATGGCAAATAAGTCGAGAGCTTTGCTGCAATTCACAGCGCATTGATGGCGCGAGAGTTGCTTAAGTGTGTGCACACACACACGCACACACACACAGAGAGAGAGAGACAGTTACTCCATGCAGATAAAGATATGATGGTCATATTTGTTTGGCAGCCAACGCTGCGTATGCTTGATAACGCACGTCCTCGTCGCGCGGCGTCGCGTCGCGTCACGTCATCATTTTGTTCAACTCATCTTGACTTGCCTCGAGTGATTTTCTTATTGATTAATGCCGCTCATATCTCCTGGGGCACAAAAACTCTCATTAATTTTAGCAACTGAACGGAGGGGGGGGGCGAGATAGGGAAGGGGGCTGGTTGAATGTTTAATCAAACAAAATGTGCAGATAAATTTGTGCTGCATAAAATGTTGTAGCTGTAATTGAAAGTTGAGCAAATTGGCAGTGCATGTGGTCTTTAATCTTTGGAATTCATCTGCGCTTGGCTATACCAAGAGAAAAGTGTAGCACACCTGACTGTAATATACCCTTCTACATAAAAATTTAAAAACTTTCCAATCGAAGAATCGAAATATTATAGATTTTTGCAAGCTGTGATCGTGGCATTTAAACTATAAAATAATCTTCATCTGGGTATGGTATATAGAAACCTTAATGCTAAATTTGGCGTCTCTAACAATATTAGTTGCTGAGATTAAAGCGTTCATACGAACGCATAGACCGACGTGCAGACGTTCACCTGGCACAAACTACTCGACTTGAGCAGGAAAGTATCTTTTGCTTTTTGCTGCCTGTATGTAACATTTACACCCAGTGAGTATACCCTGTTTCGAACACTTTCAGTGGTCGTAGGGTATAAATATGAAATTCATGCATTGAATGAGCAACAACAACAACAACAAGAAAAAGCGATGACTTCATGCAGTGTGCAGTGAGTTTTTTCTTTAATATTTCTGTCAGCATTCGGCAAAAGTTTTGAGTTCCATTACCAAAGCTCTTACCAAACTTCCTCCCCTTCCCCACACATGCCGCCAGGGGTTTATCACATGAGCGACGTCAGATTAAACATATGCCAAAATGATAAAAACGCAGAAAGAAGGAAATGGAGAAGAAGCGGAGGCAGCAGCAGAAGGGAAGCTGATAAAGGGCAGCCAAGCAGAGCAATTCGTTTTTTGCGCAATTTGCCACAGATTATGCAAGTTGCAAGTGCAGAGCTCTGAAGCACTCTCTCTCGCTCTCTCTCTGTGTGTGTGTGTGTGTGTGTGTGTGGTCTGGCATAATTGAATTCGGCACTTTAGCATTATCATCGCCGACATAACGACAATGATGCTTATGTGAGCTCTATTGCTATGGCAATGAGGCAGCTTTAGTCGCTTTGCCACAATGGCACTTTAAATGCGCCTCCAACGAGCGACGCCCCGGGGAGCATTAAGGTATTTAGACAGCAGTGAAGCGGCTTCGCTGGGCTTGGGGTCTCGAGGTCGCCGTCGCCGTCGAGGTCGAGACAGGCCCGCGAGCTTGAGGCAGGTAAATAAAGTGTGGCAAGTTGGCGTTAAATGCACAACTTGAGACCGCATAAAGTGGCCTGTTTGGGGCAACTTTACGCTCTTCTTATTAAGCTACAGGGTATACGCAAGTCGAGCAACACAGAGAGACGCAGAGAGAGAGAGAGTGAGGGGACTGAAAGCAGACCAAGTTGAAGGCAATTCGCACTGATTGTCAGCTCAGGGCGGATCAGTGACAGCAACAAGCAAAGCAGGGAGAGGGAGAGGGGAGAGCAGGAGATAGAGAGAGAGAGGCGAAAAGAGAGGAAAGAATATAGGGGAACAGAAACATGAATCAATCAGAGAGCAGGCGCAACACGCGGCAATTAATGGGCAACTGTAAATGTAAACACACATGCGGCACATGCGACACTGTGTGTGGCATGTGGCATGTGGGCGCAAAGCTGACAAAGGCAACTGTAACTGGTATCGGCTTAGAAGTTGTGGAGCATGTTAACAGGCCTGTGGCTGCTACACAAGCCAACAAAAGAGAGAAAGAGAGCAAGATGGAGCGAACGCAGAGCAAAGATGGCTGCCGCCTGTGGCTATGGCTTGTTATTCGCATGTCTGATTGTTGTTGTTGCTGTTGCACGCCTAATGAGCAATTTAATTATGCGCACTAATTGATTGATTCTAATTGAAGCTGTACACACACACACACACACACACATTAAGACAGACTCGCACTCAACTTAACCGCAAGACGCAATCAGAAAACACTTCAAGTCGACTTCCACAACTGCGACAAATGCCGCACACTTTCCATTTACACTTTTCCCATTTCACATTCCACATTTCCATTTGGCATTTTCATTTGGCATTTTCCCAGGCAATAATTTAATCGTTTCTGACCCATTCATTCATTCGTAACCTGCAAATGGCCAATTACCGCTGCCCTACTCCCTCAATAGTTTTCAATTTCATTTTCATTCTGTTTTTGTTTGTGTCGTGCTACACCGCGCGGCAGTTGCATCTCTCTCTCTCTCTCTCTCTCTCTCTCTACATGTCTCTTTTCCCTCTCCCCCTCTCTCTCGCAGTATAAATTACTTGTAACACACACTTTCAGTCTCAAATAGATATTCAATTTTGTTCCTTCGCTCCCTACAGGGTATTTGCCCAGTCGCATACCACACACAGAGTTGCCCGCTGCCGTTCAGCTTGGCTAGTTTAAACAATTAGCACACGTAATTCCATTAAGAGCCATGGTTCAATTTGAATAGTTTTCCAAATAGTTTTGTGTGGCAGAGTTATGAATACGAATTGAACTAGTTCATTTGGTTAAAAAAAAAACAATTTAGTTCATTTAGAGTGCTTTACATTGTTATCCAAATCGTTTTACGAACGAATTCAAGTTGAGCAAATTGAAAAACATCATTTGCCTTGGCAATTTTCATATTTTCACAGAACTTTAAGTAAAAGTTTCGCCCCACGTACACGTACGGCGTAGGTATTCAAAGTTGCCAGCGACAAGACCAAAATTTCACCACGCCCCCCGCCCCTGACTGCCTTCACTTACATTTCGGCTACCTTTTGCCCGCTTTTCTTATAGTTTTCTTCGACTCCTTTTCTGCCTTCCTCGCCATCCGTCAGTTTCATAAACTTTGCAATCTACTTAATGAGTTGAAATGAGCAAATCAGTTTCAGGCAGGTCGCGAGGGCAGGAGGCGGGGCGGTGTGAGACGTGGGCGCAACTATATAGTTTGGGGTAAGAAATTTTTGTTTACAAATTGATCAAAGCGCAGCGCAACCCGTAGAATATTCCCCGTGCGAATTTGTTCGCCAAATTTGCAAAATTTTCATTTCGTTTCCGTTTCCGTTTGTGTTTCACTCTCTGCTTGCTGTTGTCGTGTCAATCAGGTAAATAAATCAAAGGGAATTCACAATTTACCATTCACAATATTCGCATTGAGTTTGCAAATTGAATTGGGCAAAGGCGCCTTCTGCATATCACTTACACTTGCCGTGAGTCGCAGTCACAGTTACTTCAACAATCAGTCACTGTTTGCTCTGGTCACATACGAAGCGTGTGGGCGTGGGGGGATGGGGGCGTGGCATTTAAAATGCACATAAACGGGGTTCGCTTTGATTACGCGACCCGCGCTTCACTTTGTTGCACAAGGACGAAAGGTTGCAGAGGTTGGCAAAAGGGCCAAATGCCGCAAGAGTTGAGCATGAGCAACAAGTTGGATACGACTATATACTGGCTACGTGTGGGTATCTGCCTGGGGCGTGTGTGTGTGTGTGTGTGCATGTGTGTTTGAGGGACATCAAGACCCAAAGCCCATCAGCAATTCCAGCACATAAAAATGGTTGTAAAAATGGAAAACAATAACAACTCGAACAGCAGCAGCGGCAGCAACACAATGGCAGCAACTGTTGCTGTTGCTGTTGCTGTTGTTGCCACTGCCACTGCCACTGGTTATGCCACCGCCAAGTAATGACAAGCAAGCGAAACGGGTAAAGCAGCTATAGAAAGCAGGCTATAGAAAAAGCAATGCGCTGCAGCCGCAGCCGCAGCTGAATGGGGAAAGACGCGACGCGGAGCCAAAGTTGTTGCCAGCGGAAGTCGCGTGGAAATGACATTCGTCTTCAACACGCCCACAAATACACAGCGCGACCATGTGAATGCGAAAGCACACACACACACACACACACACCAAGCAGAGGACACACTCAATAATACAGGGTGTTGCAACTGAGTTTGTTCTATGAATTCTTTGCAGTGAGTTTTCCGCTTTAGTTCAACAATTTTCTGTGTCTGTTTTGAGTATATTACACACATCATACGTAGTACTTGCCACCAACTGCAACACCCTGTATTGCTTACACACACAATACACGACCCTGATGTTGATATGCTCGACGTGACGGTGCGTGGCACATTGTAATGCTTTCTTATGATACAATATGCCGCACGAGTACAAGCATACAAACATAATTACGCATATCACAGGCACACACACACACACACACTCACGCACACACACAGACAGACAGGCTGCACAACAAGAGCCATACAATTACGCTTGCTTTGCCATGCCTTGTTTGTCATGTCTTGTCTTGCCTCTGGTTTCTCTTGTTGCCGCCAAATTCTATGGAAATTTGCTCGAACTTATTCGCAAATACTTGAAGCGAAGACTCCGAGCAACACGAGCAACAGCTGCCGCAGCTCATGTCGCCATTTGCTCTCACACCCAAATGCCCATAAAATGCGACCGAGAAGTGTGTCGCAATAAACTGAAAGTATTTTGCCATAATCAGATAAATCATCAAACAACAGAAGCACTTTCCGCGCGCCGAACTGCAACTGGCAAAGTGTGCGAACACTTTAAAAGCAACTTCGAGAACACTTTGAGCACTTTCGATAATCCAGTCGAAAATTCACAAACGGATATATATTTTCAAATCGAAGAGAAGCTGACATTTAAAGCTAGACTGGTTTATGTGTGAGTTAATATAAACTGTAGATCTTTGCTTGATATCCCGATACATGTCTTAGTATGTGCTTTAAAGGCAATATATATTAGACATATATCAGGAAAGTTTCATGGCGTTATCTTGAGAAATGACAAAAATCGGCCGATAATTTCTATGACAGCTATACGATATATCGGTTCCAACGGGCTCGTTCCGACTTATTTACAACATGCAGCAATGAGAAGCATGTATACCAAGTTTCATCACGATAGCTCTAAAACTGAGAGACTAGTTTGCGTTGCAACAGACAGACGGACAGATGGACGGACGGACAGACGGACAGACGGACATGGCTAGTTCGACTCCCCTATCCTAGTGCAGCAATGAGATGCATGTATACCAAGTTTCAGTCAGAAAGCTCCAAAACTGAGAGACTTGTTTGCATTGCAACAGACAGACGGACAGATAGACGGATAGACGGGCAGACAGACGGATAGACAGGCGGATAGACGGACAGATAGACGGACAGATAGACGGGCAGACAGACGGATAGACGGGCAGACAGACGGATAGACGGCCAGACAGACGGATAGACGGACAGACAGACGGACACGGCTAGTTTGATTCCCCTTTTGATTGAGAATATATACGCTTTATAGGGTCGGAGATGTCTCCTAGGGTGCGTTGCAAACTTCTGGCCAATATTCATATATCCTCTGCAAGGATATATAAAGTCTTGATTCTTCAGGAAAGAAAGCTCAGTTTTTCATGCGGCCCGCTCCTCTACAGAGCAATCTTATTGCTCATTCCATTAGTTCTTTCGCATTTTGATGTTGCCATAAAAACTGATTTCATTATGACACATCAAAGTTGAGTTCGTGATTAGCATGCATATTCAAGGGTATGCGGTTGCAGGTGCACACTCACACACACACAGACACACTAAGGTATCTGCAACTGGAGGATTCTTCAGAACAAAAAGAGAAATTGTGAATTCTTTTGTTATTTGCCTTGTTGGGCCAGCGTTGTGGAAGCCAGCGCAAACAAACAACAAGGTTTCGCTTGAGGGAAAACGCAACAAGAGCAACAAGTGTGCACCCACACACACACATGCACACACAGCCATACACACACACTCAATTGTAGTTTATGGCATAGGTCAAGTTTTGTTATAAACAAATGCCAACATGAACGCGCCATCATTACGCAGCTCTGGAGCCATTGAGTACCTGAATAAGCTCATTGAATGGGGCAACAATGGCTAAGAAGAAAGAGGAGGAAAGAGAGAGAGACAGGGAGAGGCAGGGAGAGAGGGAAAGAGAAAGAAAAAGAGGCAGAAAGGGAGCAAGCGACAGGAAGATATGTAATTATAGCAGGGAAACAGCCTTTTTGTGCACGTGTCTTTAATGTACAAATTCAGGCTAAGAAAAGGAACAACAAGTTGGGCTTGTTCTCTATATATAGCACCATCAAAAATAAGAGAGAGTTTCGTTTTGAGTCTAACCTCAAACTAGAAAAAGGCTATGGTATCAATTACACATTTAAGCTATTATTAAGTGTGCCAAGCCATAAGAGATTGATTGCCAAGTGAGATCAAGAATTCCCCTACATGGAGTCAAAACAGACTTAAACACTTTTTAGCATATATTTTAAATGATTTTGAACAGTGGCAGGGTATTTTAGTGTCGGGTTTGTGTCTTGTTTGTAGCTTTGCTTACTTATTTTCATTTGCCATTGAGAAGAATAATGAAATGGAAAATTTGTTTATATAGCTGCGTAATTTATCTTATAGTAGACCATATAATTACGAGTTCATTCTAATATATGGCTCTCTCCATCTTTCTCTATCTCCCTCTCTCTCTCTCTCGCTCTGACCCTTCTGTTCTTTGTTGCTGTTTGAAAACAAATGTTGCCATAAATTTGATATGCAAAGAGCGAATAAATTTAATCAGTTAGTTTTTCGACGTGGTGCGTGGGGGTGCAAGGGAAGGGGGAGTGGGTATGTCAATGTTGTGGGTGTGAACACACAGATACATGTGTAAGTGCGTGCCTGTGTGTGTGTGTGTGTGTGTGTGTGTGCGTGTGCGTGTTTGATAGGGGTTCTCTGTGCGTGTCTGACAACTATCTCAGACAGTTTACAGCCCGCATATTCTACATGCGCTTCGTTACATGTATTTGCACTAGCTGTGTGTGTGTGTGTGTGTGTGTGGGTATGTGTGTGTGTGTGATGGTGTGTGTGTGTGGATGTGTATGGACAGGCGGACAAACAGCACAGGCAGGAGCTGCTTTAAGAGGCGAAGGTAAGGCAGAGACAAGCCAACGAGGAGCGAAGACAGACAGAAGTGGGAGAGAAACAGAGGAGAGAGAAAGATAGAGAAAGACAGAATACAATTGTCAGTAGAAAGAGTGGGTTGCGAGGGATAAGGAGTGAGAATTCCATTGGTTCTGGCATTGCCATCATTGATTTTCACATCTACTTTTGCCGCCTGCCTTTTGCCAGTTGCCAGTTGCCATTTCCGGTGTGTGCTAAACCAATAAAGCAACTTTTGACATGTCTGTCGCCTGTTCGAATGGTCCAGTTATTGTATCTGTGTGTGCGTGTGCGTGTGTGTGTGTGGCAGGTACAACACAGCACATGCCAAGAAGGTGTTGCTGTCAGTCGCTTCCGTTTGGATTTCGACAACTTTCGCACAACTTTCACAGAGAATTCTAGCATAAATCTGCACAACGGTAATTGGGATTTTTGCGTAACCCTAGACACTGTCAATAAACTCTGTACTTGTCAGATGAAAATAATGAATAAAATTATATATAATATATTAAGTTCAAAATGAAAACCCTTAAACAATTTCTTTTTTTTTCTAAAGCTCGGCAATTTTTCCAATGTATCCAGTGCTGGCAGGATGCTTACCTCCTCGCCGGGGTATCATCGGTCTAATTGATTCGAAATCAGTTGGGCGTATTGAGGTAGGCTCAATCGGCTTGTCAATCAAACCGAAAGTGACTGAACGCGTCTGTGCATCAATCAAACTCAACTGATTTTCATTTAATGCCAATTTATTGATATAGATTATTTTATGACGCGCATTGACTTTGTCTGCCTGCTAACTCAGTACATTTTGTTGTACCCTATATTAATGTTGTTGTTGCTATCATTGATAACTGTCCCGCCTGCCTCACAGCTGGACGCCAAAACAGCGATAATTAACGTCACTTAGGCGCGTCGTTTGCCTCGCACATTAAATTTATCCTCTCTCTCTCTCTCTCTCGCTCTCTCTCGCTCTCTCTCTCTGTCTCTCTTGCTCTCTAGCTGGCATCATTATCATCATCATCAATCACATCGCCCGTCGTCGCGGCACTTTGACAGCGATTGCGACATTTACAGCTGTTCAGCGTGCCCCAGCTAGGTCAGCCCAACGTCCAGTCCCCGAGCAAGTAATGGGCAGGGGGGCCAGGGGGGTAGAGGGTGCAGTATAAGGTTTACTGCACCTAATGATCTCTGCATAATGATGATGTCACATTTGCATACACAGCTAGTTAAGATCTAAGTTGCCTATCTTGTCTTGCCATTTCGTGGTGGAATCTCTTAGTTCTTAATGATATGTAGGCGCTGTGTTTGTTATACCGTACGATCATTGCAAAATGTTCAAAAAAGGGTATACTAACTTTGTGCAAATTTATGTAAGAAGCATAACAGGAGGCGTGACAGACCTCACAAGAAATATATATTCTTGCTAAGGATCTCTAGCCGAGTCGATTAAGCTATGTCCGTCTGACGTCTGTCCGTCTGTGTGAACTCTCAGATCTCAGCCATTGTAAAAGCTAGAGACAGCAAAAGTTGGCATGCAGGTTTCTGCCGATTGTCTGCCTTACAATGCTATTTCATATTTTAGACACCACGCCCACCGCCTTCGCAAATCGTATGATATTAATTTATCGATGAAAAGCACAATAGTTTTTCAAGTTTTCACATTTATGTGAGAGTGATTTGGCAATGGGAGTAGAAGATTAAAAACTTAGAAATTGTATTCGTTACGGGTTTTCCAAAAGGGGGTGAAGGGTATATTAGTATCAGGCTTTTCTTACATTCTATTTTTACATCAACTTTTTCTTAAAGTTTTCTATTCGCCGCGTCTGCATTTATCACAGTCTAAGCTTGTTGCTCGCACACACAACTTTATCAAATATTGAAATCAACATTAGCCAACTCTTTGCGTCTCTCTCTCTCTTTCTATCTCCGTCTCTCTCTGTCTCTCGCTCAGCCTCACCTTGTTTGCCGTTGGCCGTGTGTGCAATTTGCTGCGCATGTAGGGGAAGCACTAAAAGAGACGTGACTGGGCAGAGGAGGCGCTGAGGGCGGGGCAGCCAGCCAGCCACTTTCAGTGTGCCATTTTTGCTGCGCTCTTCGCTGCTGCGATGGAGTAGGGTGTGCTTCGTCCTTGTTGCTGCTTTTAGTGTCACATCATTATGTGGTCGTGTCTGCGGCATTGCGTGCATTAAATTCTGACCCAAAAATTCACACACAGCAGACTTGGCCAACTTTGCCAACTGGCGCGCCCCCGCCCTGTGGGCGTGGCAAACAAGCTGTCAACGCATTTAATGCATAAAATTAATGCTCCACCATGGCGCAAACACATACAGCAAACAAAGAGAAAAGAAGAAAAAAAAATGAAAGCAAAACAAACAAAGCAAAAAAGGAAAACGAAAACGAAAACTACAAAGAACATTTTGCCAGGGGCGTGCACAGAACCCCCGAAAATGCTTATGGAATTTGTTTTGATTTAAGCTTAAATTAAGACTAAAGTGATGAGCGCAAAACCGGACAATTTTGGCAACTCTTTTGAACTCAACTTAAAACATGTTTAGTACGCATATCCTTTGCATTTTCGTTTCCCTTTTCTTTCTTGCCATTTCGGGCTAATTAATGTCATGGGTTACCCCTTGGAGGAATCTCTAACGAGCCTTAGGCAATTTTGCATTATTCACTTTCAATTAAAGTGTTTAATTATTAAATGCGCCTGATATGCAATTAAATCTAATGGCCATTAAAAATGTAGCACGCTCAGCCTGCGTCGCGCCCCAAAAAGTATGCTACGTTTTTTTTTTGGTCAACCCATTCAAACTAATTGACATATGGACTCAAGTGGCAACAAGAACTCAACCATTTTGGTCAATATTTTAAAATTAACACGCTTTGCTCTATGCATACACACACACACACACTCGCACACACACAAGCGCACGCACACTCACACACACACAGGCGACTATTTCCGTCCGCGTAGTTGTGTGTGTGTGTATATGTCGTGTATGCTGAAAATCGATAGCTGCCTCCGCTGCCACCTGATCCGCAGCTATTAATAGACCAGCAGCAGCAGCACTTGCCGCTGCCTTTGCCTTCGCTCTCGAGCAGGTGAGCAAATTTTCTATCGCATTTTCATTTGCATAACAACAATTAAAGCGGCTTATGCATTTAATTTTGGAAATTTCATTAGAACTAGAGCAATGTTTGCTTGTACAATTGGCAGCAATAAAGCTTTAGATGCAGCATGAAATTCACTGAGTAATTCAAATAGAATTTATCGCCTACGCCTTTTGCAGCTTATTCAAGTGGAATGCGACACCTTTTCAGATAAATTCACTTGCTAAGCCCTGCTCTACCTTTAATTAACTGGACACACACACTGTGGCAAGTGCATGTGGCATAATTGCCACATCGATCGCAAGGAATTCGCACGCGAAGTTGCCTTGGATGAAGTTTTCAGCTAGACAATTTTCGCCGGATCTATCGGTGTTGCTATGGTCTGAGCGCCCCCCGACGCGTTTGCATTTAAAAACTTGTCTAAAACTTGCAAAACAATGAGCCAGTTGAGCCCGAGCCCGAGCCCGAGCCCAGACTCAGACCCAAAGTCCACAACGCACACTTGCTTGGGTCGTTGAAATTTCACAAACTTTTCTGCAGAGTGCCATGCGCCAAGCCCCCCCGTGGGCATGTTTTGTGCAGCACTCAGTCCCCCCTAGCCCCTGCTCCCCTGCTGTTCGACCCTGTTGCCCAGTCAAATTGGCCATTTTCATAAGGCAAATTACTTATGGCCAAGTTAGGTTTGAACAACTATGGATGAGCGCTGTCTATATTCTGCTCTGCTCTCCCCTCTCCCCTGTGCCTGTTAGTTCTGCAGCTCGTCTGCCTTGTCTTTCCGTCCACCTTATTGCCTTTATGACGCTGTCAACATAACAAAGCGGGCAACATTCTTCGCTTTGGCCATACAAATGGCTTCATTTGAAGAGTCTCTTCCCCCTAACCCGCCTCCTCTCGCTCTCGCTGTCGTTCTCGCTGCTGGCCATTTGCATGCGTGGCTAACAGTGTACAAATTTTTTTGATTGCCCCTTGACAAGTAGACGGACAAATGTTGGCAACTTTGTGCGCTTCCCCAACTCAGCAACTCTCTAACTTGTTCGCTCTGTCTGACTGTCCGTCCGTCTGTCCGTCTGCCTGTCTGTCTATCATTCTATCCGTCTTTCTGTTTGGTCCTTCACGTATTTTGTTTGTTTGGCTCGTAAGCATTTTCACTGGCTTTGCCTTTGGCTTCATAAAAATTGTTGTAAATTCCAGCCAAGCTGCATAAATTGCACGCCTAGCTGCCACGCCCCCGCCCCTATTCCATCTCCCAACTTCGCGACGCGTCAAGGGCTTCACACATCGTTTGGCTGCCGCGCACTAAAAAGTGACGTAACTTTTTGTGCACATTGTCAACAGTCGTAAATTCCTGTTTCTTGACTCGCACTGAATTATCTCTGAAGTCTCTCTAGCAATTTCCCTACTAGCAATAGCACAAAAGCTCCTTCCCTCTCTCTCTCTGTCTCTCCGCACCCCCTTTTCTTCTGCCTGCTTAACGCATGACTTCGCTGCAATCAATTTCTCTGCAATTTCGCCAAATGCGTCAATGCATTTTGCCCTCTTTATCGAGTTGAGTTTGATTTGAATTTAATCAGGGAATCTTTTAAATTTATATTGAATTGGGATTTGGTTGAAGCGAATTAAAGCGAAGTGTAGAGAACAGTTAAAAAGAATTCCATTTGAATTTATTCAGATTTTCTTTATGTAAATAAATATTTATTTATTTATTTAAATTTTACTATAAGTCGATTCGAAGGTCATGAAATAATAATGAAGTAATGTATAAGAAAAAAAATATAAAAAAAAATAAAATCATTTTGAATAAAACAAAAATAAGAAAAATATAAAAAATGAAAAATTAAAATTATTAAAAATAGTTAAAAATTAAAAATCTTAAGTTTCGAAAAAGGTAAAAGTTTAAATTTATAATTTCTTAAATTTTAAGCTCGATTAAGCTAAAAAACTTTTATTCAAATTTTAATTTAATTACTTTTAAATTGAATTTTCGACATTAAGCTGACTTTAAATAAAGCCAAATTGATACAAATAAATCTAAAAAAAAAAATAATAAAAATAATAAAAAATAAATTAAAAATTTAATAAAGAAAATTTTCAGTCAAAATTAATTTGCACTTTTCATGCCAAATCGAATTTGAAATTTGCCCACAGAGACGCAACCAGAAACGTTTGTTTTTTTTTTTTTTTTGATTCGAAGAAGTCGTAAATTTCCCACAGTTTCCACGTTAATCGTCCCGTTCAAGCGAACAGTAAATTTTCTTGGCCATAAGCGTTTCTACTATATACTATATGTATGTAGTGAAAACGGAACTATATGTG
Organism: Zaprionus ghesquierei; assembly: GCA_018904095.1. Lineage (NCBI taxonomy): Eukaryota > Metazoa > Arthropoda > Insecta > Diptera > Drosophilidae > Zaprionus > Zaprionus ghesquierei. The sequence continues at coordinate 5,098,060 of JAEIGP010000394.1, read as the reverse complement.
GCTGGCGAATTGAAGTTGAAGTTTTTAATTTGCCAAGTGGTAGCGGGTTGGCTGACAGGCAGCCGTAAATTTCTGCTGTGCGGCAAGTGCAATTGGCCAACTGTTGCTGCTGCCGCTGCTGCTACATACAACATGCAACATGCGGCAGTGGGTGATGGGGAAGGCTGCCGCAGGGGCTGCAGTTGTTGTTTTTGGCCAGAGCAATCTCACTTTGTAATGTCATTTATGATTTGGTTAGCAGCAGCGGCAGCAACGGCGTGTGGCACTGGCACTGGCAGCGGCAGCGGCGTCAGCGTGTGGCGCCTCCAGCTGCTGCCAGCATTTGACAGCTGTCACTGAGTCCAGCGCTTTATGTGGCCTCGGGCAGTGGCCACATCAAAAAAAAACGAAAAAAAAAGGCAAAAGCCAAAAAAGAAGATGAGCAGCAAACAGAATGGGGAGTGTGGAGTGGGGAGGACAGTAGGTTCTGGCATGAGATGGTTTTGGCCGTCGTCTCCATGGGAATCTGCTTTTTGCCTTGTGCCAATTTCGTTTCATTTCGCCTTTTCGCATGTGCACAGCCAAATTAAATTACAAACGGCGCAAATGTGCGTTAAAACACACACACACACACACAGGAGGAGGGAGAGGAGTCAGCGAAAGATAGCTCTCACTCACACACACAGACAAACACCCACACCCACTGCCACGCACACACACGCATGTGTTTAGCCAAAATTAAAATCATATGCATGAAATGAGCGCGAAATTGAAATGGAATGAAATAAATAAGCAACAACAACAACAACAACCACAGCAGCAGCTAAAATTGCTTTCCTTCTCTGGGTTTGCTTTCGCTTTTTTTTTTTTTTTGGGTTACATTTCAGTTTGCCACTTTGCCGCATGGCAGGCAATTTGATGCCCTACCCCCTGCCCTCTGCACTCAATTTGGACTCTTCATTTTCATTTGCTTTTGGCTTCTGCCTCAATACAAAATGTAAACGACAAAAGTTTAAAGAAAGCAAACAACAACAGCAACAAAAATGAAAAGATTTTATTGTTGCCAAGAACGAGTTTTATGCCGAGCTTAGACTTGTTGTGAGCACTTTAGCCCTAAGTCGATTTAACTTGAAACAAGCTAAGGGCAGGGACACAGATAGAGGGGGAGGGGGTACAGTTGTAATTAAAGGTGCTGCTAAAATAACTGAAGGTTTACATGTGATTGAAGTCCTAAGTAGAAAGTCTGAGATGTGAGTCTCATATGTGAGGTTATTTCGAGTTCTTATAGATACTATGGTGATTCTTCAGATTAATAGAAATACGTTCAAGGGACTGCAGTGAAATTTCTATTGAAAATTACTTAGGTAACTAACATAAAAAACTGATTTGTAGATCTGAGAAAGTAAACGTATTGTGGTTTGAAGTAGCTTGTAGAATCTATTTAATTTATAATTTAATTTATATTTAATTTATTATTTATTTGATATTTAATTTGCAATTTTTATGAATATTTAATTAACCATTTATTTTCTATGTAATTTTTACTTTTCCTTATATTTAGTTTGTAATTTAATTTAAATATAATTGCTAAGGTTTTTTTTTGTGTATATTCACCTTTTATTTAGAATTTAATTTGAATTTAATTTATAATATAATTTCATTTAAATTAAATTACAAATTTAATTTTTTTTTTTATTTTTAATTTGCATTTATTTTTAATTTATAATTTTATTCATATTTAATTAACATTTAATTTGTAATAAATTTTTTCTTCAATTTATAGGCAATTCTTAGTTTACTTTATATTTAATTGATAATTTAATTTACATATAATTTTTAATTTAATTTTTATTTTATTTTTAATTTGCATTTATTTTTAATTTATAATTTTATTCATATTTAATTAACATTTAATTTGTAATAAATTTTTTCTTCAATTTATACGCAATTCTTAGTTTACTTTATATTTAATTGATAATTTAATTTACATATAATTTTTAATTTAATTCATTTTTTATTTTTATTTAATTTATAATTTAATTTATTGTTTAATTTGTTATTTAATTTGTTATTTATTTTATATAGAATTTTTAATTCAATTCATATTTAATTTACAAACTGACTTAGTCTGTGTGAACCATCTCCTTTACCCTTTCACTGCAACATTTATCATGCCATACTCTTTAGCAACTTTATAATGTACTTTAAGATGGCTATCAGCTGGAAAATTTAACTGTAAGTGTTGCCACTTAATTTCTGTCTCAGGCCAAAGAAAAGAAGGGAAGACAAGGCGTTGCGTCCTTCTTGCCTTCTTGTCGTCGTTTCGCATGCGTTGCACGTTTTAAAAGCTACAACTGCGTGAGGAGGGCGTGAAAAAGGAGAAGGAGGTAGAGAAGGGAGGAGAGCTGGACGAACAGGACATGGAGCGTGTCTCGGAAATGTGCGTTCCACATGCGGCGGATGTGGGGCGACTTTGCACTGATGGTCATTGTCACATTCTCGGCACGGCATGTCAATCTTTCTCTCGCCTCTCTCTCTCTTTCGTTTTCTCTGTCTTTCTCGGTAACTCCCACTTGCCTGCGCCTATTTGTATGCAATTAATTTTGTTCACTGGCTGTGAGGACTTTAAGCAAATCAACTAAATTGCCAGCATAATAACAGCATTTCCTCTGACCTCTGCCTCCCCTACCCCGCCCTGCATAGTGAGCGACCCTAAAATGACCAGCCCCATGTCGGCGGCCTAATGAAAATTGATGTTGTATGATTTACACTTTCATTTCGCTGTTGACTTTGCACCAGAAATAAATGAACATTTCTGCCGCATAAGCACAGCGGGAGCGGCACAAGAAGAAGCAGGCAACAAGATCAAGTGAGAGAAGGAGGCGGAGTAGAGACAGAGAAAGAGAGAGAGAGAAAAAAGTAAATTAATTACATTTCTTTATGCGCAACGACGACGATGCGGCGCACATTAGCCGAGGCCTCAGATATATACATACATATTATATATTACGGGGCGACTAGCTTTGCATTTTTATCAAAATTAATATTAAATTCTATTCACTCGCCGAGGCAGCATATAATCTAGGTAAGAAGCCAGACACTCAAATTGTAAATAATTAATGAATTTATATAAGTGAAATATGCCAAGAGGCAGAGATAAATTTTGAAAAGAATTCTGCAAGATCAGAGAGGCAATTTTAGGAGGCTCGCCAAGTGAAAACTATGGAAAAATATGCAGATTATCATCTTTCATATATTTTAGATATTTTTTTGAAATCCTCAAATTAATTTTAAGAAAATTTTGCAAATAACAGGAATTTATACTGAATAAACTAGATTGTTTTACGAACAGAGTCTGTTACTTTTGTAAATCAAAATTTATATATATATATATATCTTATATATCCCCGTTCTTTGCATACTTTTCCATATGCAGCTTATAATTTGATAGTGTAATAGAAAAAGGGAAACCCCGAAAAAAAAACCACTTAAATATTCAGCAAATTTCCAACAACTCATTGCCAGGCTATGTATAATTTACACAACTAAAGTTTTCTTTACATACTCATTTACCCGGTGACTGAACACTTTTTACACTAAATGCATTGCCATGCATAGTTTATGAGCGCGTAACGGGATATTAGCATGTCATGCTAACTTTGTGGCTCTTCTTTCCCTGCTTCCTTTCACGCTGTCTTCTTCTGCTTCGCTTGTGAATATTAAAAAACTCTGCAAATTGCAGACCCCATTCAAATGTGTCCAAGCTTACCTAGAATGGAAAAGAGAAAGAGAGAGAGAGAAGAGTGAGTGAGTGGGCAACACATTTAACGAGCCCGAGTGATTTGTGTCTGCTGGATGGGCACTTAAATAATTTTCGGGGCACTTTTTGTAATGCGGCTAATTGCCAAATTGATTTACTTTTTTTTTGCTCACTTTACGAGGGTTCGTAATGGTTGCGTTAACAATAAAAAAAAAACAAACTGTACACTGTACATTGTGCATAAAAGCAGGCATAAAATCTGTGGGTGATAAAACCAGGCCAAGAGAGAGAGAGAGAGCGAGAGATCCTAAGTCTGAGATATCTATAGAAAGATGTTTCTTTCGCTAGCTATGCCAGCTACAGCTTTGATTTTGATATTAATTTTGACCTCAGCAAAATCGTAACATATATATGCTTCAGTTCAGATCGGGTACAGTGGGCAATTTTGCGGTCTTTGTGGAGTTTCTTGCTGTCGCCTGTGTGCGACACTTGTGTATTTCCTTTTTAATTTCTACATTTGCATTTAAGTTGCTATTAAGTTACGAGCGTTTTTCTGCCTTTGTGTGTGTGTGTGTGTGTGGTGCATGTGTTTGTGTGTGTTTGGGGCAAATGTTGCATAGCTGCGGTCAGTCCGAGGGCTATTAACTGTCAGCGGCAGCTGCACGTGGAGGCCAACACAGACGCAGCTTGCGGTCAGCCTTAGCCACAGATATCCGCATACTCACACACACACACTCACACAAACACAAACACAGAGAGTAAGGCGGGCTGTGCGGTTGGCCCTACCCTCGGGCTCTGCACGGCATTTGTCGTTTTGCCTTTTGCATATTAATTATTTATGATACGAGTACTCCCTGCGTATACGTAATATTATTATAATGCTTTTAAGAGCACGCGTCAACGCAGGCAGGGAGTGCCAGGGGGGTCTGCAACGGAAGTCTGCCCCAAATACTTTCCCTGATTAAGCCCCATGCATTTGCGCAGCGTCACAGTGCCTTGCACAAGTATGCGCCCAGCACACATGCGTTCACTCTCCATTCACAATGGGCCAGTGAAGAGTGTCACAATGGCGTCGGGCTGTCGCTGACCCCGCGTGGCAGCTGTGAAAAGCGGCGTAGATGGAACCCTTTTTCGCACTGCCAATGAAGCAGGAAGCAGAAGAGGAAGAGAAAGAGAAGAAGAAGAAGCTGGAGCTGCTGCTTGTCGAGCAGATCAAAAGTAAAGGCGGATGACAATTTGCAGCATAGTCGAAGTGCAAAGACCCTACGGAATGCGATTTCGAATGATGTGCAGCAGCGATTTTCGAGGCAGACAGAGTGAGAGAGAATGAGGGAGAGAGAGAGAGAGCGAATGCACTACAAGGTTACTGAGGCAAATGGCAAAACTGAAAAGCAAAAGGAAGCAAGGCAAACGGAGCAGGAGCGGGGGCAGATCAAGGCAAAGAAAGCTTAGTGCGAATGGCATTTTGGCAGTGCAAAGAAAAACTCTGCTTAAGGCGTAGACAACCCCTCACAGGCCCGCTTCAAGAAGTACACATAAGGAAAGAGAGAGAGAGAGAGGGAGCAGCGAAAGCAGAGTAAACAGTGCGGATTATGCCGTCGTCTGTCTTAACATTTTTAATACGCCTTATCGCTTTGCGCCCAAACGATTATTATACGCTCGCAACTCGCAACTCGCATCTCGCATCTCGTGTCTATATTTGGATATCGATTGATTCAGCCAGCAGGGATCTTTAGGCATATGGCTAATGCCCTCTCGGTTCTGATGTCTTCTCTTTGACTTATTTGCTGACAGTTTTTTTATTTTTATTTTTTTCGTTGCCTCTGCCAGTTTGTTTGCTTTGTCAGCTTCTTTGCATTTTTGCGGGTTAGCCTAGCTCAGTTTTTCGTATGCTTAGGCGCCTAACAAGCAGCTCCCTCTCCCTCTCTCCCTCCCCCTGGGGCGGCAGCTGTCGATCTGTTGGGCACGTTTCGACATCTTCATTTGCGTCACGTCGTGGCAGAAAGCCACACAGACGAAGACGGAGAGAGTCGTGGCTGAAGCTGAAAGGGAAGCTAACCGCAGAGGCTAAAGAAAACCATCACCCCCCCCCCCTCTTTCTCCCTCCCCCTTCCCCCTTTGCTTTGTCACTTACAAGCCACAGAACTCTTCATTGAATTAACTAAATGAAATTTGAACGTGTCTGGCTGACTAAATGCCAAGCTGAGTGATTAAACGACTCCACATCGACGAAATTGACAGTGGCTGCTTATGGAAATTTCTGTAACAGTTACCCTCCCATCTCCCCCCCCCCCTTCTGCCTTCCCAACCCTCTGGATGCCCCTTTCTTTTCTAGGCTACCCTGGCTAATTTACATTTAATTGCAGCTGCAATGTGTCGATTTATGATGCATGACCTAACCGGAAATTGAAAGGCGACAGCAAGAGCGAAAGGGGGGGGGAGGGTGGGGAAAGGGAACAGAAAGAGAAAGAGAAAGAAACACACATTGAATTTGCATTACTAATCAATGCACTCAATTATGCATAAACACTGCATCAACAGAGAGCTGAGATCAAATGTCAAAAGTAAACACGCTTTAAATTCTGTGACCCGCACGGTCAACCCTTTGAAGTAACCTCAAAGCACAAGCCACATGCACCGCACACACACACCCACACACAGACCGCACACAAGCTTAGCTGCTGTGTTTGCCCAACTATATTCATTAAATCGCCATTAAAGCTCAATGCAAAGTGAATATTCTTGCAGCATTTTTGAAGCTGAAAGTTTATACGACGAGCTGAAAGTCTAGAAAACTAACTCCTTCCCCCCCCCCCCTACTCCCACACTCCGCTAATCTTCTGCCAAAACATTTCAGCTCATTTGCCGCGAGTGCAAAGCGAAGCGGTTTGCTGCAGTTGCCCGATAAGAAAATCCATCAAAGTTGAAACATTGTTTCCTTTATGCAACAATTAAATGCGCATAATAACACCACAAGGGGAAGGGGAAGGGGAAGAGGAAAGAATAACGGGAAAACAAGAGCGAGAGAAAGCTGCTAATTGCAGTGGTAAAGTTTGTTTTTTTTCTCTTTGTTACCCCAAGAAAGTGTAGAAAGTTTCGAAAGAGAGTTTGACGCGTTCGCGGGCGACTTTCACTTTCAGCCCATTAGCCAAGGTCAAGGAACAACGTGACGTATACGCAATATGCGAGGCGCAAACAAAAGGTATTTACTGACACACGCACACACGCACACACACACACACACAATATAAATAGACGAAAACAGGAAAAGCTAAGGCAGAAACAACAGAAACTTGTTTACAAAACAGGCTGTGTATACCCTGTAAAATTCAAGGATTGTGTGTTGTGTAGTATACCCTGTAAAGTGGAAAATTTTATTGTAATGTTGTTCTACAGGGAATATGCGTTTATCATCTACAAACATTCAATCATTCATGCAACACAACCTGCATACTCTGCCAAGTGCTGCATTGGGCCAAGCCCATCTGCTGCTTACAGGGTATTTTTCTTATAATTGCCTTTTCCACTGTGACGTCATGCCGATAGCAATAGCAACAACATTAACCACACAATGTAAATGAAAAACTTTTGGGTATATTAGTTTGCGCTTCCTGTCGTAAAAATGGCGGCTTGTCATGCGATTTCGCGGCAGTCGATGACGTCGACGGCGACGGCGACGTCAAGAGTTGCCCAAAGCGGCTTAGTGTTGCCCAAAAATCCTGGCCACGCCCTCTCCACACTCCCTATCCACGCCTGCTGCCAAAACGAAGCGAACCCAAGCCGAAACTGAGAAAGAACCGCAAACGGAGTCGGAGTCGTAGGCGGAGGCGGAGGCGGAGAGAGAGTAAACCCTTTTGCATAAGCTGTGAGTCCACTCATGAGTGTATTCATTGCGCTGCCTTTCAATTAAAAACCCAGACCACACACACACACACAGAGAGAGAGAGCTCGCCGTGTCGGTTTTCGCTTTCGAGGCAAACTCAAATTTTTCATTTAGTTTTCTCTTTTTTTTTGGGGCGGTTTTGCCAGCGTTTGTGTAACGCAGAACGCGACTTATGCATTCAATCTGCGGCTTTCTTTCGTTTGCTTAATTCATTTTGTCCGAAATTGCGCCAGGCACATTTTCCATTTTCCATTTACCATTTCCCATTTTCACTTTGCATTTTGGTTTTCTTAAACATTTGCGTTGCGTTGCGTTCTCCGCTTTTTGTTATGCTCATAATTCGGTTTTATTCATTTCATTATTTCAAGCAAATTTTCCGTTTTTCCATTTTCCATTTTCATTTTCCGTTTCTGTAACTGTTTCAAAATGTTTCTCCTGCTGTTGCTGTCAGCGCCACGCGCTGCCCCCTTATGGAACCTGCGGCATATCCTTTTAATTGAAATACACTCACAGAGGCGGCGAGGCGACGAGGGCGGGCCGAGATGGGGTCGACGCGACGCTGACTTTATATGGAAATAATAACAATAACAATTTAAATGAAGTGCAACAAAGCAACAAAGCAACAAAACACAGCAAATTTGAGTAAGTAATCGTTTTTAATTTAACAAGTACGTGACAGACGGCAACGTTTGTCGCTCCCCCTGCCCACGTCCACGCCCTGCCCTCAGCAAACGTGTAAGTGTCATTTTGTGTGTGTGTTTGTCTGTCTGTGTGTGTGTGCTTTGCACATTAAATGCTTTGTTTGCAAAAATCAAAAACAAATGAAATGAAAAGTTTAATCTCGTGTCTAATGTTTCGTTCAGCTACGTGTTTCACCCACGCCAAGACTTTCATATCATATCGAGAAATTACACAAAAGTAAAATGTGCGGGAAGTCATTGAGGCAATTTGAGCTCTGAATTGCCAAGAAGCGTTCTATAGATACGCTATGTGAAAGTATTTGATGCCAGCTACTTGGAGTGTTAAGAGAGAATGTATGGAAAATGTTTACTTGTATAACTTTTGTGCTTCTGATCCGATTGGTTTATTGTAATTAGAAATATAGTTGCATATAGTATATATCTGTGTGATGATGTCAAAGCAGAACGTTCTAACTTCAATGCTTTCTTTGTAAATGAATTGATTTGCGCAGGCGATGGGCGTGGCAGCTAAAGTTTGAAATAGGCTTGTGTAGCAGACAATATGCAAAAATCGTTATGCCAAATTTGGTATCTTTAGCTTGTAGAATAGCTGAGAACTTTGTGTGTTCATACATACATGCAGACGGACAGACAGACGGACATGACTCAATCGACTTGGCTAGTGAGTTTAAGCAAAAATAATTATAGTTTGTGGGCTCTGCCAAGCCTCCTTAAGGCTGTTACATACATTAACACAAATAGAGTATACTCTTTTTGAGCATTTTTCAATGATCGTAGGGTATAATCAATATATGTTTATAACTCTACAAGGTCACCTAAAATGTTCAAAAAAAATTCCACTTTCAGCCTCAATAGAGTTGATTGAATTCGTTTGGCTTGTCAAATACTACAGAGTATATAAATTGACAATTTTATATATATATATATACACAACTTTCACTTGACTTACCTAAAAAAAATATGAAATAAAAAAATACTAGATAAATATGCACACAATTATGCTGTTAACCAGTGCCATAAACTTGCTATAATATGCCATAAATTTAAAAATAATATCACTCAAGCTAAACACACAAGCTAAAGCTGAATTTGATCGATAAGAAAGTAACCCAAATATATGACAAAAAGCGAAAACAATAAAAGAGTTTGCAGGCCTCTCTCTCTCTCTATATATGTGTGTGTGTGTGTGTGTGTGTGTGCACGTATCTGTCTATATGGTTATGGCTTATGGTTATTTCTTTTCACTTAATTTATTGTAAAATGTTAAATTTCACGAAGCGGAAATGTTTATTAGAGCGGAAATTGTTATTTTTAGTGTTGCCAACGTTTTCAACGTTCTTCTCGTTCTTGTTGACGTTGTCGTTGCCGCTGACGGTGCCGCTGCTGCTGCTGCTCCTGTTGCTCTTGCTGCTCTCTCTCTCTCTCTCTCTCCCACTCTCACTCTCTGTGCTTCTCTCGCGTTGCCAGCGCTTTGTGCTGCCAACAATTAGTTTATTAATATTAAATTCTTTCTGCCAGCCAAATTCGCCGGCCAACGCCGTCGGCTTTGTGCAGAGTCTCAGTCGCCTCCTTCCCCTTGCCCTTCCCCTCCTCCTCTTCTTCTTTAGTCCTGCCCAGGCTGCCAGTTGCGCTGTCAGTTAATTAGCAAGTGTTGCTGTGTATCGTCGCCACAGTCAGTAATTAAAAGTACAAAATTGAAATACGCTCCCCACCTCCGCTAATTCCACAACCCCCTTCCCCTCCTCCTACCCCTTCATACCCTGCAGCGTTGTCTTGCCGGCAAATCCGGGCTGAGAAGTCAGCTTAAGGCTTCAACGCGGCCAAACTGATGAAAGGATTGCGAGAAATTTCCAAATTTAAGCATATTTCGCGAATAAAAACGAAGGGCAAAGTAATGCAGAAACGAGACAAGGCATAAGAGAGAGAAAGAGAGAGAGAGAGAGAGAGAGAGAGCGAGAGGCAGGAAGCGCTTAACCCAAGGTTAGCCAAGGCAGCCACTTGCCGGCAAAGCGGCGTGTCCGTTTCCGTTCCCGTCGTACCCGTCGCAGCAGCTGATTGCGTAATCAATTTTGGAGCCAACTCAATATGCAAGCGTCGCTAGTGCCATCTCACTCGCACACAGCAACCGCAACAGCAGCAGCAGCAAAATTCTGTTCATATTTTCTTTTAAATACTTAATGCAAAATTCACGAAAGTTTCACGAAAAATGTTTCCCTTAATCCACCCACCCCACTACGCTCAGTTCCAGTTCCAGTTCCAGTACTGGGGCTGGCCCGCCCCCAATGGTGGCTTGGGGCGCACCGCAGAGCCCAGTCAACATTTCAAATTAATTTTACAGCTGCCGCCGCAACGCGCTACCAACTCTGCTGCCAACTCCTCTCCTCGGATCCACTCCCTACCTTGTGTGCAATAATGAAGTGGCAAATAAATAGCTTCGCTTGCCTGTCTGCGGCACAAGAGCCGCACCAAAGGAGTGCCAAGTGCGCCAAAGTGCGTCGAGACAAAGGACCGCGACCAGGAACAGCAGCAGCAGCAGCAGCTCCAGAACAACGATGGAATTTTCTAATAAATGCGACTGCTTATTCCTTCATTTATAACGTCCACTCAGAAGGGGGAGGAAATGGAAGAGCGAGGTGGGGGATGGGGGAAGTGCATCCAACTGCCGAGCCCAACTCGCGACTTGGTTACGGCCACTTTGTCTTGATTTAAGTGCGATTTAATTCTGTTTCACGTGCGTTCCTCCAGTCGAGTAGTGGAGTGACGAGTCTGTTCCCTGAACTGCTTGAAACACTCCCGACATACTTTGTTTCTGAGTCCCTGAAGGGGGAAAGTTTTACAGAAATGCTCAGGCAGGTGACAGATCCCATGCAGCATGTTGCATATATATATATAGATGATCTGAAGAAAGAATTGTGAATGAGGCGAGCTAAGACTTAAACTTGACCAAGACCTTACTGAATATGATTGATATTGTAACTGGTTAAGGCATGCAAGTATAACATTTCTGGCCTAATCTATATATCTAACAGATATAGAAAATAATTCTTAAATTCTTCTTAGATCGCATCGAGTATACTCTATAGAACTGTTGCCTTCGCTTCTCATAGATCTGCGTCGCCTTTTTGAACAGCCGCAGGCAAAAGCGCAATGGCAGCCAATTTGCATAGCCGCAGGCGCCCGAGGCGCGATTGAATCATGCAGTGTGATTCAACTTGGGGGTGTACGCTCAAGAGAGAGCCCGGTCACAAGTGCAGTTCGGCCTCAGCGACAATTTGCATAAATCAGTGCCACGCCCACCGAAAAAAAATAATGCCAAGCGCAAAGACTTAGTACACAGACAGTTAATGCAGGCCGCAGCCGCGCCGTGTCCTTGAGCTGCATTTAATGTATTCACACTTATTCACTTTCCCATTCACAGCGAGTTGGCCAGGCTGTGTCGGAGCAGAACTGGCGTAGCAATTAATGGCCAACGCGCTTAATCATCAATTGCAATTCTGCAAACGCAGAACTAACCCCAAGGCAAATAAACAAACTGCGCGCGAAACAACAGCAGAAGAAGCAGGGGAAGTGAGAGCGGAAGAGAAAATAAGGAAATGAAGAGGGGGTGCAAATAGACAACGTGCCAAGTGTGCTGCCATAAAAAATGGCATGCAAATACACTAAACACACACACACACACACACACACACAGCGACAACATTGATGAGTCCTACAACAACAACAACAACAACGAACGAGCAGAAGCAGCGCAGCCCTGCACCGTGGTTCAAGTGCCGCTAAAACAACTTTTAATTGATTGTCAACTGTGAAAGAAATTTCTGTAAATCCAAAGAGCATCACACACTCTACTATAATTAACACATTTGTTGTTGTTACAGAGAGAGAGAGAGAGAGAAAAACTGAACTGTAATTAAAGCATGGAGCTACATTTGGGTCGCAGAAACTCGGGGGGAAAACCAAGTAAAGAAATACCCACAAAATAATCACATGGTACCTTTTCTATTGTGAATGTTTGGAAGAGAAGAAAAAGTGTAACTTCAAAAAGTCACTGGAATGCAATGACAGCAGCTTGAAAGGTTTTTAACATTTTGAGAGATATAAAAGACGATTTAATTGTTCGAAGAAATTAAGCATTTTGTGGGTTAGTTATTTGATTAATATTACTTTTAATTTTATTATTCTTGCATTGTTTTCTTATCATTATTTTATTCATTTTTATATAATACTTTACTTATTATTATGACTGTAATAAGTTATTATTATTAATGATAATATTAATATTAATAATATTTTAATATTTTTTTTTTTTTTAATTTTTATTTTTTTTATTATTATTATTATTTTTATTATTATTATTATTTTATTTTTTTTATTTTTATTTTTTTTATTTTTCTTTTTCTTTTTATTATTATTATTATTATTATTAGTATTATTTTTATTATTATTATTATTATTATTATTATTATTATTATTATTATTATTATTATTATTATTATTATTATTATTATTATTATTATTATTATTATTATTATTATTTTTCTTTTTATTATTATTATTATTATTATTAGTATTATTTTTATTATTATTATTATTATTATTATTATTATTATTATTATTATTATTATTATTATTATTATTATTATTATTATTATTATTATTATTATTATTATTATTATTATTATTATTATTATTATTATTATTATTATTATTATTATTTTTATTTTTTTTTTTTTTATTTTTTTATTACTGCTACATTCCCCAATAATATTTTTGTTATCACAACTATTACTTGCGCACCTAAACCACGATTGTTATTATTGCAATTATGGCAATTGACTCTTATTCTTCGCATTTAATAATGTATATAAATTTGTCGGAAGTAATCCCCCATTAGAGGCCCCCACACACATACGCACACACACACACACACAATCCGCGTGGGTAATAAACTCGTCTATTGCCCGCTGAGGGCCCGCGGCGAGATTGAACACTGCAGGACACTGCAATTATCTATCTCATTTATTCTGTTTACCATGGCATTACGGGGAAATCCTTTACTTTAACTGTCGATTAGTCGCCCACTGTGCCCGCTGATGGGGTCGCATGAATGACAACAAATACCAATGAAATTGAGCACCCAACTCGGTTCGCCCATTACCCGTTTACCGATTCCAACGATTCCCGAACCCCAAACCTTCGATTCGACGACGCTCGACGGTGCTCGCAAAAAACGAACCCTTGCCCCATTACAAGGGCTGGACAGCGTCGTCGAAGGAAGAGAAGGATGAGAGGAGGGTAAGCTGGAAAATCGGTATACAAACAACAAAGGAAGCAACAACAACGGCGGGGGCTGTAAAAGTTAAGGAAAATATTTACAAATGAATTAACGTAATGAAAATAAACTAGCGCACAGATACACGTCGATAATGATGATGATGATGATGATGATGATTAGGATTACAACGATGCTGTTCTCTTTTTGCTGTAGTCGATGACAATAATGTTGTTTGTTGATGACGCAGTGGCCACAGCGCCAGATCCATAAAAGATAAATGCGTATTACAAAAACATTTGGCTGCACTACGTAGCCCCTTTCCTCCGACTTCCCACGCTCTCCACTTGCTCACCGATTGTGGGTATCGCGCAATCGTGCGAGTCTATTCACACACACACACACACATACACATGTATATATAAAGTAGTGTGTAGCAGGCCACCAGCCCGATAAGATAAATGCAGAAACTGTCCATACAACTTTTACATTTTACTACCAAGCAGAAAGATCGACAAGCCACAGCGGGCGATATTGAACAACAGCAAAGGGGGTTGGCAGGGGAGGTTGGGGGCAGGCATTGTCTATCGACCTTGGCCCACAAATAATGCGTAACGTTCGATTCCAATTAGGGGAAAACATGAAACAGAAAATCAAATTTCGAATATCAATTGAATCCAATTGAATCGCGATAGTTGCGATAGTCCGACATGAGCATCGTAATTATATGAAATATTCAATACTGATTAGGAAATTAAAAAGCCTCGAATTGATTGAAGTATTTCCTAGCGAAGCAACAAAACTAATTTAGATATTGCTTAAGACAAGAAAGAAAGGCTACCTTCGGCTTAACGTATTTTTTGACACTCTTGCAGTTAGTCCAAATCGAAAACTGTTTTTTGGATTGCTAAAGATAGCAAAAGTTTCATAGCAATATCTTTAAAAATATCGAAAATCGGCTGATGGTTTTTATAGCAACTTAAGGATATTTCGGTCAATCTTGGCTCGTATCGACTTACTTACAACGTGCAGTAAAAAGAAGCATGTATACCAAGTTTAATTAAGATAACTCTAAAAGTGAACAACTAGTTTGCGTTACAACAAACAGGCGGATAAACGGACAGTCGGACGGACAGTCAGACGGAAAGATTGACGGACGGACAGACGAACTTACAGACGGATAGACGAACTTACAGACGGACATACGTACTAACAGACGGACAGACTAATAGACGGACGGACAGACGGACAAACAGACGGACGGACAAACAAACGGACGGACAAACAGCCAGACGGACAGATAGACATCACTAGTTCGACATCCCCATCGATGCTAATTAAAAACTTATACTTTATAGGATCATAGAAGTCTCCTAAGATGCATTCCAATCATCTTCTCCAAATGAATATAACCTCTGCTTAAGGTTTACTATGAAATACAAATATAAAACAATAAAGCGCAGAAAATTTGTATAAAATTACTTGATTTATTGACTGGCGATAAGAAGCAAACCCTAACAAATTTATCTAGGCGACTTGGCCAAAAGAAACCGAACAAATTGCCGGCTAAATGCAACGAAGCTGTCAAAGCTGCCGCCGGGACATTTGACATTGTTGCCGTTTGTCAAGCCAGCTGTAGGACTAGGACTAGGACTGACTAGGACAGACCAGAAGAGCAACCGAACAATCCATTTCTATTCGAAAATCCGATTAGGCACAAAGTGTGGCATTTTGCTGACTTCTTTGACTCGTTTTTTCGCATTCGTTCGCATTTGTTTGAGTCTGCAGCAAATGCCGTCAAGTGTTCCGGATGTGAAGCATTCCATCAGCCCGGCTGTTCTCTCTCAGCCCCCTCTTTCCCCCCTCCACAACTGTTCCGCTGTCAGCCAGCCACTGGCACTCATTCAATTGAAATTCATGTGCTGTGCACTTTAATTTACATTTTCAAGTGCTCCGATATCATTTGAAAATCCAACCATATAATTTACTCCCGGCACAGATTAGAGGCGCATAATCTCAATTAAATCAATTTCGTTGTCAACGGACTCACACATACAATTTCACACACACATGCACACGGGGGCATACACCCATTGAATGAAGTATTGATGGTTGCGATTCAGTCAGTTTGTCGATAATCGTCTGCAAATCGTATCGTTTATTTGCTGCATTTTCACATTTCGGCTCTGGCTCTGAAAGCAACTGGAGATTAGCAATAGAAAAGCTGCAATGTAATGCTGCAATTACAGCACACATACGTAGTTCGACACATGTACGGTTTGGTAATCGATGCAATCGATGCACAATCGAGTTGGATGTAACTGTTTGAAATGCAATGGAATTGCACTGAATTGAATTGGAAGTGATTTGAATTGCACTTGAGACTGGTCTGCTGGGGAATGCAAGGCCCTAACTGCTACTTGTGAGACTATCGATAACAAAAATCGATTGTTTTGCCTACAGTCAGCACACTTTGTAGCTATTACCCCATGTTTTAGGTCACACAATCTGTTATCGATTGATGCTATTAAATTAAACATATTTAGAGCATCCAATAACACCTCCATGCCATCCAATATCGATACTTATTTATCGATAGCCCCAAAACGTCAAATTTCATTTTCATTTCTACAGCAAATAATTCGCCTGGAGTTAAGCGACTACGCTGAAAGGGTTCTTTGCCTCCCTCCTTCCTGCAGAAGTGTTTCTGTAATGGTTTCAGTTTTTTCTTGATTTACTTGGGACTCGCCCTTTGACGATTTAACAGCTCCCAAGTTGGCAATAAACGAAATTTTAATGCAACAAAAGTAGCCGGAATCGTCGAGCGAGTGGGCCGCACTTCGAATTAGACTTACGAGATACAATATGATAAGCCTTTGAAGCAGCAGTAGCCAAAGATTATTTGTTTTGGACCGAAGGCAGACAAAGTGTCCGAGGGGGTTGGCTGGGAGGATGTGGGAATGGGGGGAGGTGCAGACAGACCCAACTTGCTGCTTGTTTGCTCTGCTCTCTCTTGGCCCAACGGAGACCGTGAAGCGCAGTTCGAGGACGATGAATGTTGCCAGCGAATGCGTTCGCTCGCGCTCTCCTGGCACTCAAAGGGAATATTCTATCAGCTCTGGGTAGACTTGACGGGGGTGGATGAGGATGAGAATGAGACTGAGCCAGGGGGATGTAGGCATAGTAGGGTGTGGGAATGGGGGCTGCCACTCGAATACCAACAGTGCGGCTTGTCATATAACTGAAACTTTCCTTTGTTCTACCTCGTCGGCTGGCAATCGATATGCCGTTCCTTTGTGTGTGTGAGTGTGTATGCGGGTGTGTGTGTGTGTGCAAAAGATTGGGAGGCGCATTAAAAATTACAATAACTGCCACAGCAGCTCGACGGCTCGACGGCTCTACGGCTCGCCGGGTGGCAAAAAAAAGGCAATCGAGTGGCTGAGAACACAAACAGTGCGCAGCGCCAAATAAAACACTATCCAATTCCGAAGGGTTCTTATCGGCAACTTATTTATGTAGATTATAATCTCTCTGGAGATATGAGGCGGATACAAGACGGCCATTTTGGGGGGCTCTATCGTGGCGCATAAAACAAATTATATGGCTAAGTAGCGGGGGAGAATTCAGTGAGAGCATCACATATCATGGGATATTATGTTTTCTTTTATACACACTAGTACAGTTGTCATGGTCGTGCAACATGCCGCATGCCGCATGTGCCACATGTGCCAGCACATGCCAGCACATACACGGCTCCTCGCATAGACCAACAATTTCTGCATTGGCTGTGAAAGGAAAAAAAAAAAAACGAAGAGAAAAAATAAACACAAGTAGAACGAAAAAATGGAGGGGGGTAGACGAATAGAGGAATTTCCAGGAATTTCCCGAACCCGAACTAGAAAGGGAAACAGCACAGGAAATGGCAATGGGGGTTGGGGCTTGCAACCCAAGAGCGATTCACAAGTTTAACTTTACAATTGTTGCTCCATTCACGGCGACAGCTTTGCCAGAGCTATCGATAGCATCGCTGCCATTCACTGGAATCGCACTAATTGAAAGCTTTCAAGGTGCGGACTCAATTGCCTTGACTCCCCAAAACAGTGCTGATGGAAAATAATCGAGTACTAGGAATAATCGATTACGTATTGAAAGCTTTTACGGGAATTGCAATGAGAGCGTGTCTTTTAATTTAACATTTTTGTTTAAAGACGTAGCTAAAACAAGTTAAGAAGATAATTCTAATGCTTTTGGCTACAGCTGCAAAGCTATCGATAGTATTGAGAGCTGTTATCGAAAGTGCAACAAAGCGTGGTATGAACTAAGAGTTTTTTGCAAATACGTAACGAATACAAATTCTTTAGTTTAAATTGAATTAATTTTTTGTTTTTAGAAAACCTAAGAATTTCATTAAGAGAAAAGTTAAGTTATCGATAAATGCGTTGATATTCGCTCAAAAGTTAGCTGAGACTTGACAGTTTTATTTAGTCAGAAGTTTGCTGAAACCTGAAGTCATATATTATATAAAGAACTATCAAGGTATTTTCGAAAATTATTTTGCTCTTTGTAGAATCTTCTTCTCTCTTATGAGATATCGATAACAGCTAAGGGCAACGCTGCAATCAGGCAAGCTCATCAATAGCTTTATGGACACTATGCGTAGTTCTTGTTGTGGAAGTTAAGGTGCCACTCCACAAGTGTTTCGACTGACTGACTGACTGACTGACTAACCCGTCGTGTCTTGGTTATGTACATAAGTTTTACCTGACGTGTTTTTGAGAATTTCGCTGAAGGCGGAAATTGTCGGGGCACAATATCCGTTGATTTGTGCGCATGAAAATGAAATCCATTGACATCAAATGACATTCAATGCGGCGGCGTGGCGTCGCCTGGCGTGGCGTGGCCTAAAGGCGTCACTGGTGTTGCTTGGCTGTCAGAGACGCAGGCGTGGCCCGGAGTGGGGAGGCGCCATCGGAGGCGGATAGCAAATTATGCAGGGAGACGAGAATGTTCGCACGTCATCGGTGTCGGGTCGAACCTTGTGCCTTGAGCATTGTCGTCATCGTCAACTTGCTAACGGGTGGCAACGCTCTGCCGGAAATGGAATGCAATGGCAAGAGGGAGAGAGGGAGAGAGACGAAGAGACGGAGAAAGATTCAAAGAGTGAGGCTAGCTAGGCAGCAGGTCAGCTTGCTGTCCCCTACGGCATTCGTATCGCATGACCAATTAGCTGGCCAGGAAATGCAAAAACTTGGCCGGAGAAAGGGCTTTCTCCATGCCAACCCACTCTCGCTCTATCTATCTACCTCTTTCTCTCTCTCTGTCTCTCTCTCCCGCCTCGCTCTCTCGACGATCTGGCCTCAAGTAAATCAACCCTTTTTCGGGTCCCTTTATTATTTACTTTCAATTCCCTCAACAGCGTCGCAGTATTTGCCATTTCAGCACACCCAAACACACACCTTCACACACACCCGTCTATACACACACACATCCTGGCAACACACACACTCACGTACGGTAAAAAACCTTTTGCGGTTTCTTCTGCCATTAACATAAAGAACGAAACGGAACGAAACGTAACGAAACTACTATGCAGACTGAGGGCCAAGGGACGAGGAGGGAGGAGGGGGAGAGGGGGAGGCAGGGCCAGCATAGAATAAATAAATAAATAAATAAATATATATTATAAAATGCCTAAATTGAAACGAGGACGCGACAAGTAAAAGCCAAAGCAAAGGCAACAGCAAAAAGCCTCGGCCTGGCAGCCAAATGCGGCTTGTTGCTATTTTCCTCTTTCTTTCTTTTCATTTTTCCATTCTGCGATTGTTGCTGTTGTTGTTGCTGCTGCTGCTGCTGCTGCTGCCAGTGGAGGCAACACTGAGGACCTGAGGGACCCAGCGCCAGGTAGATGAGCAAAGCGCCAAGAAAAAGGCAGCGGCAAAGGCAATGACAGAGACGACAATGAAGCCGCCGCCTGTCAATACGTGCGTCACTCTGCCAGTCAGTCGGCGGGTCTGGCTCTACCCCCCCCAACCCCTCTCTCCCTCCCCCCCACTATTGGGCCAACCCTCAGCCAGTCCGTTAGTCAGTCATTCAGTCAACTTGTCAGTTTTTCTTTGGGGAATGTCAATTGAATTGCCCTTCGAATTGAGTTGGGCATGTTGCATGTGTAAAGCGATTTGACGCTTTGTAGGAAATACTAAAGGAATAGAGAGATAAGAGAGAAGGAGAAAGAGTCAAGAAGAAAGCTAGAGCTTCATATAGGAAGAGTTTGGGAGTAAAAGCAGAGAAAGATATGCAGGAGAGACAGCGCAAAAGACAATTGCAGAGGCAGAGGAAAAGCCAAAGATAGCTATGAAGATCACGAAAAAGAGAAGCAGCTTACAGTACAAAGATAAACAAGGAAGATCACACTTGTAGATCCTATAATGATATAAAAGTTCTTTGCATTTACCTAAGCTATCACGTTAACATCGGCTTGTTTCCGAAGAAGAGCCCTGCCTAGAGACCTTTCAAAGAACTCCATGGAGAAACCCTATGCAAGAACCTTCATCAACATCCCGACCTATGAAGAAAGCACATTCCCTAGCTTACCTTGAAAATGTTGTGTTTTCCTTTGGCCCTCTAAGTTGTTTCTCATTTTAAGGCTACACTTTTGCTTTCAACGCCCTCAGGGGCCATGCCAGTTCGCAGGACGTGAGCAGCAGCAGTGGGAAAGGGGAAGGGAAGGGGGAGAATACGTAGTGGAGCTGATGTAGCAACACGTCGCGCAGACAAAACTCATAAAGTATATTAACAAAATGTTCGATTGCACTTTGGCTTTCGGTCTCGTCTCAGTCTCCTCCAGTTTCTGCCATGTCTAAAATGTTCCTCGCCGCCAGGCGCCGTGCCCCCTGCCACGCTGCCTGACACTCTCGCATGACAAGGGACTATCATCAATGCGACGGTATCTCAAGTCTGTCTGGGACAGTCCAAAGAGAAAAAAAAATACAGAAAACAAAAAAGGTTGTCGCGTATTTGTCATTAAAATTTCGAAGCTTGCCAAACGCTTTCAACTATCATATCGCATTTCCAAAGGCGAGTCGAACCCAGCCGAATTTACAAATAAGTATCAGATGTATTTAGCCATAGTCATTAACTGAGGATTGTTATAAAGGATATGCGCAACCTCTTCAGAACTAGGCAGAAAGATTAAATTTGCCATGCAGCTTCGAATAGAACAAAGTAAAGCAGAATAAAGAACAAACTGCAAACGAATCTATTCACTTGGGTTGCATAAATATTTTAGTTGCTTTTCAATTTCACAGGAAATTTGCTTTACAATTTAGCCGTAATTTTATCTCATGTACTACAAAGTCGCTTACAATCGCTGCCTTCTAATCTGCCGGGCCATACCGTCTGCCCCTCAATCAACTCGCACACTGCACACCCGACAAAGAGTTCGCTCTAATGGCGCCGTTCGGGAGGATGGATTGGATTATGTTGCGTCGATGCGATGATTGTTGCCTGCCAACTGACAACGCGTTGCGGCGGCGTCGATATTTAATCATTTATTCAACTTTAAAACGAGAGAGAGAAAAACAAAAAGGCACAACAATTTTGCACGTTGCACGTCTGCATAGTACATGCCACACGGCCCCACCCACACAGCAGGGCGGTCGCTTGTACGGTTTGATGGTTGGTTGGGTTGAATGCTGCGTTGGTTGCTTGGTTCGTTGGTTGATTTCGACCAGCCCAAGGCCCAACGCAGTGGGGCAAAAAAGGAAAGAGAAAAAAAAATAATAATACGCCAGCCGCTGTCAACGTTGGCGTTGTACTCCTGTTGTCGTTGTTGCTGTTGTTGTTGTGGCTGCTGCACCTGTAATTGCAGTTGTTCAGGTTCGCAAATGCGGCAAAGAGTTTGCTGACGCCAGATGGAAAATGTTTTTCATACTCAGTTGTGCAACTTGCGAACACGCAACTCCACAACGCGAATCCCATGTGTCGCGCACAAACCTCTTTCGAATCGGGGAAGAAGGGATTATTAAAAGTAAATAAACTAAGCAGGGACATTCAGAATGTACTCTGAGCTTGCCATAGTAACATTATATCATCTTTTAGCTGTTTTATACCCTTCAACTAATGAAAATTGTGAAAAAGGGTATACTAACTTTATGCAAACTAACTTTATGTAATAAGCAAAAGGGAGCGTGAGTCTATATATTCTTGCCCAGGATAACTAACCAAGCCTAACTGATAGCTATGAAACCTTTATCGTATAGAGTCAGTTTCCAAATATAGCAATCTCTGGACCACAACTTTAAGGATTGAGCTTATGTGATTGTCTTGCAATGGGAGCTGAAGCATTTGAATAGAGTAAATAACCTATTTGCAACGGTTTCACAAAATTAAACGAAGAGTATCTAACTGTCGAATGCGTTAGACTTTAGTTTTTCTTACTTGCAACTTTTTTAAACCCGCTACTCATAGAGTAGAAGGGAAAATGTATCTAACAGGCAGAAGGAGACATCTCCGACCCCATAAAGTATATATGTAGCATATATTCTAGCTCAGGATCAACAGCCGAGTCCATATAGCCATGTCCGTCTGTATGTCTGTCCGTCTGTCTGTCCGTATGAACACCTAGATCTCAGCTATTATAAGAGCTAAGACTACCAAATTTGGTGACAAAATGTGTTATTATTGCACGCTGATCAAGTTTATTTTAAATTTTGACCACGCCCCTTTCCGCCTCTGTAAATCGAAAAAAATTGATTACAAGCGCAATTTTGGTGCCATATTGTTCATTTTCGGTTTATATCATAACTATAGATAGCCAGATGATCTCTGAAAATTTGGTAACAATCGGATAATAAACACAGAAGTTATTCAGCTCAACGTTTTCCATAGCTGTAAGCAGCGCTGTCGGTAATTTTGATGTACGAGCAGCTGGATAGCGGGTATATCACAGTCGCGCACACTCGACAGTAGCTTTCCTTACTTGTTTTCTTTGAGATGCATTAAAAATCTCTGCTTAATCTGTGTCTTTGACCACTGAGCAGGGTAAATCTCAGTAAGCTACATAGGAAAGCAAATTTGCCATTTGACTTTCTATGGAAACCCAAAGAGAAAGACAAAGTTCAATATTTCGAGTCGATTTCTAGTAAATAATGCAACCTAAAAAATAAAGTAGTAAAACTTAACTCCACATGAGTTGCGCTTTCAGCGAAACAAACAAGTTAACGACAGCAAATTCGGGTAGACGACGCTGCAACTCCTGCCACAGTGCAGGCAACTGTAAACAACAGCAACAACGGCTACAAAGAGCTTGTAAATTTGTATTGTGCAGCAGATTTGATGGAAGTCATCGTCGTCGTCGTCGTAAAGCAGCCAAGCGGCAGCCGAGTGGGAGCATCTGCTCGACGCCCTAAACAAGTGCAGAGTGCACCCTGTGCGGAGCACACAAAGGTCAAATAAGTAGTCTCCCTTTTGGCAGGCAGCATGTGACGTGTGGCATGAGATACGGGTGAGCTTGCAACATGCAACAGCTGCACCATGAAGTAATCTAATTAAAAGTTTGTTTGTTGCAACTTGCGCTTAATGATGTCACGCCTTCAATTTTGGCGCCAAAATGCAGCACAACAAGCTCGCCTTGCCCTCTCCCCTCTCCCCTTGCCACACATAGTACATACACAATGAAGCAGCTCAATTCGCTTTAATTACAATTTATGGATGCTTCAAGTTGCCGGCTCACAAAACAAAATGGCGGCAGGTGGCAACTTCCCTCGCCGTCAAGCAATGCAAGAGGTAAGCACGGCAGGCAAATGGGGGGGGGGCCCAAAAATCCAAGATAAATGCGAAATATGAAAAACAGGCAGCACGAAGAAGCAGCAGCAAAAAAGGAAAGCAATGTAATTACATAAAAGCAACAGCAGCAACAACAACACAAACAGCAACACAAACAACAACAACAACAACAGACAGGAGCAACGCACGCGATGCAAAACACACAAAGCCGAAAATTGAGTGAGTTTGGCAGCGCAGCCTGAGTGAGTTTTCCTTTTGAGTGCGACTCCAATTTGCACTCACATTGAGTGCAGCTCGCAGCAGCAGAGCAGAGCAGAGCAAAGTCGACGCCTGCGCGCAAGCAGCACGCGCTCAACTGTGCAGAATGACAACAACAGTGGGACGAGTGTGGAGCAAAACAAGTTGAAAATTTGAAGTAGATTAATTAAAGCAAAAAAAAAAGGTTTATTAATCTTAAAAACCAGCACTTTCTATGACCTTTCAAATTCGAGAATACATGCAAATTTAACAGAAAAAAATATATATATATATTAGATTTTCCTGCATATAACTTGTCAGCCCAGCAACTGGCACAGTAGCCAATTCTTGTTTACTAAACTAAACTGACGTCATCGGTCGCTTGATCAATGGAACTTGTTTTGTTATAGTTTTTAAACAAATTCTGCACTATAATCAAAAGCAACACGCACACGTGTTGACTTTGAGAAAATTTCCAAAATGTTGAGAATTTTTGATAGTGAATAAATAAACTGAGTTTCGGTTTTATGAGTTCAATTCACTGTGCTGCCATCGACTCTTTGTTTATAGACGCAGTTGCACGATTTCATTGCCGAATATTGCATAAAATATGTAAACAAATGTTAATCGAGTGTTTTCACAGCATTTTCTACGTACTGCGCTCCACTGTGCGCACCACAAAGCTGACAATGATGACGCTGACGTTGAGAATGACGGCGACTAGGGCAAAGGCATTGACATTGTCGACAATTGTGTCAATTCAATGTACGTGCACACACACACACACACCCCCAAAACACACACACACACCCCAAAATACACGCACACACACACACACGTATAGTAAGTGTGTGTGTGTGGCTCACACGTGCTGCTTAAGCCAGCTGCCGCATAGCGCGGCGCCTAGTGCTCTGTCCAGAGGGCGCTTATGTAAGCCAAGCGAGGGCTCAGCTCGAATAGGCGCAGCATTACGCATACGACGTGGTGGCCGCCGAAAAAGGCGCTCTTACATAAAGACGAAGCAGGCAAGCGAAGGCAGGCGAAGGCGGGCAGCGATTAAGGCGACGCGGCGCTGACAGACGTCGCTCTGACGTCACCGTCAGGCAGCCTCAAGCGTTGTTGTTGCTGTTGTTGTTGTTGTTGCTGTTGGCCGCACGACAGCCAAAATGAAAACAAAAGCAGCAGCAGCAACAACAACACTATGGCATGGCCATATTTTTAATTATCTAAACAAATAAACAAACAAACAAATCGGCGGACAAGAAACGACGAGCGACGAGACTTAAAAAGTTTCGGGCAATTAATAAAGTTTTTCTCTAGTTTTTCGGTTTTTTGTTTTGTTTCAGTTTTAGTTTTTGTTTTTTTTTTTGCTGTTTTTGTAAATATTTAGTAACAGCAACAACAACAATGGAATCAACTTGGCAGCCCTTTTTGATTTCGCTGCTTGCCTGGAAAACTTTTTGAATCCCTAAACGGCTGTGTGCGTGTGTGCGTGTGTACATGTTAATAAACATGTTTTAAATAAAAAAAACAGTAAATTATATATCAAAACATTTAAACTATTCAACTCAATTGAATCTTAACATGTTTAAAATATTTTAAAAATATTAAATTCTATTCTACTGCAAATCCTACGTAACCTAAGCTGCTTCTCAATTGTTAAATACTTTCCAGCATTTTGCAAAAATTTTAAATTCACAAAACTTTAAACTAAATTTTAATTAGAGCCGCCTCGACCCTTTGGTTATGCATAGAAGATGAACGAAATAAAATACGAGAGCGAGAGAGAGTCGAACAAAGGCCAAAGGCTTTTTGTGTTGGGTTCGTGTGCTTTGATGGAACTGCCGACTGGGCACAATCGAGGACTCTTACGTAGACTCTACGGGGGACAAAGTGTCCTAAAATAATATTGCATTCGCATTTTATGACTATTTATTCATGGCAAAACTACGGGTATTCACATAAATTTAATTTCGAATAGCCAGCAGAATTATTCATAGTGAAACAGGCAAGGCAAGTGGCTACGCCCAAATACCCTGTAAAGCGTTTTCATCCGCTTGAGTGGCATGGAAAACACATGAGGCGCAGACGTCAGCATTTTGATCTAGTTCCATTTGTCTTTTGACAACAGCAGCGGAGTCAAAGATAAATTACCGTTAGACGAAGCAAAGTTTCAAAGCATTATGAAAATTAAATTTGAAAACCCAAGGAAATTTCAGCCAACTCGCTTATTACACATATAATTTGGCTTCCTATAAACAGCGCTATAAAAATAATATAGAAAATATACTATACTATAGCATACACTGTAATAAAAAACCTAAGTTATGTGCGCGCTAATAAATAGCTCGGATTTTATGCCTGTTGCGATAAATAAAAAGTCGCCTCGTAAAAATATGATACAAAGCCAGCTATCGGCACACCTGTCCCTCGCCCACACACACACGCATACACGCACATTAATCATGGTGTATAGGATAAATTATGAGCAAACGGCGAGAGATTTTCGCTTCAGTTTACAGCGAAAGGAGGCCAAAGCGAATGTACCCGATTGGGGCGCATTAATTAAGCCATAGAACAATAAACGAATCTCACTTTGTCAACGGGAGCCGAAAAATCAAAAAAAAAAAAAAGACAACACTCGAATAACCAAACACACACACCTAACACAGATGTCGTGAATTGAGCGGGCAAATATTGAAATGAATTGCGAATGATTTTCGCCTTGCGCCAACAACGCCAGCAAATGGCAAAACACATAAATTTTCTTTCTTGTTAACTAAATAAATTTGTTTACATTCTCAAGAGCGAACACATGAAACGGCAAGCGAAAGCAGGAGGCACGAGGAGTGGGGAAATGAAATCTGTTTATTAGTCACAGAGCAGATAATTAAATATCGCTCATACGTCGCGTTGCCGCGCGCCAACAAAGCTCACTCATTGAAACTGCAGGAGAGCGTGAGTGCGGAGCAATGGGGGAGGAACTGCGAGCAATTAAAGCTTCATCTAGCAACATGGCACACTGAGTGCGAGAAGTACTTGCGCACACACACACACACTCAGAGAGAGTCACTCATGGAACATGTCACGCGTTTAATTGCAGGCGATTTGCTGCCAAACATAAAGAAGACATCAGAAAAAATATTTCGCTCTATAAATATTTCGACAGACGCTTTCAACAATTTTTCTTCATATTGTTTTCATCAAATTTTATTTTTAAAGCGACCGCAAAACACACACACACACACACACATGGCTGACACTGTGTGTGCGCTTCGAATTGAAATATTTGCCTTGACGCCTCGACAGCGAACAGCAGCAAAAAGAAATCACACAATGCTCTAAATAATTGTGTGTCCCGACAATGACGAATCTGTGACTGTCCTACGAAAATCGCTACAGCATTTTAGCCACGCCCTGCGACACGCCACGCCACGCCCCGCCTTGTCTTGGCTGCGGTCTACAATTGCCTAATCAATTAGTACATCTTAATGCATATTAGGCAATAAAGCATTTATTCACCAGCCAATTTCAGAGATGTTGCTGGAATCACAGCGGAAAGAAGAGAGAGAGAGAGAGAAAGAAAGGAAAAAGAGAAAAAGAAAGAGAAAGAAAGAAACAAGAGAATGGAAAAAGCGGAACTTAACTGAAGTAGGAAAATATTGCAGGAAATCAAGCCGTTTTCTGAGAAGAAAAACTAGAGAAACCCCTTAACAACTTCCCTAGCATTTCGCATATAACTCAGGATCTTAAATGGCGATCCTCATGAAATTTATAAAGTGATTTAATAATAACATAAGCTATATATGTGCCAAATTCTATTGATCTGTCTTGCTGTTAAAATGAGAAACATGACTTAGGCTATGAAAAAGTATTTAAAAAAATGAGAAATGCAGCAAAATAATTAACAAAAATTGACAGACAGAAAATGTGTTAAAATTTTAACACTTTGGAAGCCGCTCGAGTGCGCATAATCACGTTGAATTATGCAGTTGATAATCTTGCTGCATATTTAATCGCCTCAATTGTGGCCCGATATGCTTCATTAGAGCGAACGTCCAACCGCAATGCAATCGGGCCAGCGTGCCAGCGTGCATGCCCCAGGCTATGTACATACAAATGCTCGGCCCCGCGACCTCATCTACATTCTCATTCTCATAGGCAACGTCAACCCCATCTGCATGCGCCGCCTCCGCCTCCGCCTGGCCGAGTTCATGTCGCATTCGCACGTCTCACTTTGCTGTCCTGTGTTAGCGTTGGTTCTAGCGCGTAAAGTGCATTTTCTAATTGCAATAAAATCCCTTTTACTAATAGCAAAATTGTGTTTGCCACGCCCAGTTGCCCCACACCGCCCACTGTGGCAATTTATGCGCTTTGCTCTGCATGTTTCTTTCTTAGTGTTTTTATGTATTACCCCCTTGCAGGGGGTTGGGGCAGCCCTTGCATAGCTTAATTTAGATGGGAAACAACAATTGAATATTCAATTTTCATTATTCCCATATTTCAATGACCCAAATTGCCATGGGGTAATATTTGGGTAGAAAATACAAATAATATATAGGAATTTCGTTTGCATTTCATATGAGAAAGTGGTTAATCGTTTTAAAATTTCTTTAAAATTCTGCATAAATTGCATTCAATGGGAAACGGGTTTGTGATTGGTAAGCTTTAATGGTATACTAATAAATTAACCCTGATAATTAATCTAATATATTTTCCATAATTGCATCTCACTCTATCGCAATGATATTCCAGATTAATCAGTTCGTAATTGGCGAAGCATTACCTGAAAGTAAAATAGAGAAATAGATTAGTTTTTTCAGCTCATAAATGGTCGCAGCTGGGCAAAGCAATTTCATATTCTGCCTTTCACTCGGGTAAATAGTAGAAGCTGCTCTACTTGTGTATATACCCTGCAATCATAAGAGATGTTTCAAAAACGACTAACTTTGTTAAGAGGAGGCGTGGCACAAAAAAACCAATTGATTTTAAACCAATTTATGATGTAAGTGTTGGTTTTTCAAAGTTAAGCGAAGAGTATCTGACAACCAGGCACGCTCAAATGTGGCTTACTTGCTTTTTCTTACCCCAGTTTCAATTTCATTTTCATTTTGTTTTTCTTTTTTTTTTTTTTTTTTTTGGTTTGACGGTCGTGGCTCGTGGCTGGTGGAAGTCAAAGCGTCAGTTGGCATTGGAAAAATCTTGTTTGCCGTCAGCTTTGGCCGTGCTCAATATTTGTACAGTTAACTAAGCTACCGTGTGCCGGGCAAACTGGCAAACTGGGCAAGGGGTGTATGCAGGGGGCAAGGCAAGGAGGAAGGCCGAGGAGCAGCATCCTTGCAGCAGGAGAGCAACATCAGGCCTGGCGTTAGCCCCCCCACCCTGCCTGGGTGTCATCGTGTCGCGTATGAAATCATTTTTGCGGTATCCACATTACATTTTCGAAAGTCAAACAAGCCGAAGTCAACACGGCGTCGCGTCGTCAGACATTGAAAACTTCGCATTTACCGCATTTGGAGGCGCAACCAATCGAACGGCGAAAGCAGCAGATTGCATTCACAGTGAGCCCTGGCTAAGTGGCAAAGATGAGCGGCAAGCATTCGAAAGGATTTCATCAATGTCGATTTCGATTTCGTTTCCGTTGTGACTTTAGGCAATAAAGCGAACTCCCACGCCTTACAATTGTCAAGCACTTTAGATGTAGTTATCTCTTTAGTCCCTTGATGGGTATAATATCTCTTTAATATTTATAAATAAAGATTTAAATACTTGTGCTAACTTAATTGAGTACAGTCCTTCTTTAGACTGAACTTGTTTATATAGAAATAATATAAAAAAAAAATTAGGAATATTTTCTTTTTAAGTTACACATTGTCGTTGACTATCTAAGATCAGCTTTCTGGGAAATTCTAAGTTTGCAGACATAAAGACGAAGCATCTTCAAAGTTTTATCTTAATTGTCCAGCAGCTGTTTGTAGCGTAGCATTTATACTATATACTCTGCTTGTTAAGATCTAACTTTACTAGAAATATTTAATTTTTTTGCATTTTTTTGACAGCACATAAAAGATATCTTCGAAATTACTAACCACTTCACTTCAGACGGACAGGCAGACGGACAGAAATGAATCAACTCGTCTGCTGCCCTATTTTAATGGGTATACCCAATCTTTAGAAGTGCAACTGAGCCACACCACATTTCAAGTATGCATCTTGCCTTGAGCTCAGTCCATCAACTGCCAGGACAGACTGTAGCCGCTGCTGGTGGCGTATTCAATGTTGTAGGGCTTTGGCTGCGTATTAGTTGTGCCACGTAGCGTGTTGCGCGAAAGAGACGGCAACACTTTGGGGCGAAGAGGGATTATTATTGAATATGCGATGTGGTGCGTAGCTCCCTCTAGGCGCTTAGGTTCTAGCTGACCAAGCCAATTTGCTGACACGAAGCGGGACAGGACCAGAGAGAGAGAGAGAGAGAGAAGGTATACATGATGTCACATTACAAGGCTACTTACGAGAGCATTTCAAGTGCTCGCGTGTTGCATTTAGTTGACTTTAGTTGCTGCTGTTGTTGTTGCTGCTTGGCTTTTGACTAATTGCATCGGGGCTCGCAATTAAATGCAATTGCCATGCCCCCCTGTGCCTCCTTCTCCCTTCTTCAGCTGCTTTACCTGCTTGCCTTGTGCTCACGTTGCCGCATTGCGTGCCATGAAGTGAATTGAGCGAGCTAACCTCAAGAGACCCCATGATAGAGTGGAGGACTCTATAGAGAGCATTTGTCATTTGACTCGATTGCAAATTGAAATAATGACAAACTGCAGCTGTCTCTCTCACTCTCTCACTCTCCCCCTCTGCTTCCCTCTGCTTGGAAATATGAGAAATTTTGCTTAGCTTAAGTGCCCGCAGCGAGTCTCTAGACAGAGAGGCTCAAGAGCTTTTCCCATAGCTGCAGCATAAATTATATCAACATTATCGCATTTCATTGTTCAACTATTTAACACACATCCCCTATTTCTTTCAGTGTACTTCATTTGCGTGCTCTACGTATCGATTCGCCTTGCAACTTGACGAAAACAATTTCAAGCATTTAGTGAGTTGAATTATGCAAGAGTTCAGCGAGCTAAATTGACTTGGATAGACACATTATGTAGTCAACTATATAAAAGCGCAGAGGGTAGGGTATAATAGGGAAACAATTTAAATATATAAATTGCAGTGTAAAATTGTAGTAAAGCCTTAGTGATCTAAAGTTCTTTAAACTTATTATCTATAAAGCGCTTTACTTCTGCTTCACTCTAGACTGAATGATCTACAGTAGCAACTATGGTAGTTATCTACAGTTCAAGTGAGTGCAATAGAGAGAGAGAAAGAGTGAGAGAGAAGGCAAGAGAGGGGGAAGAGAGAGAGAGAGAGAGAGGGAGGGTGAGCTTATGCAACGACTTACAAGCTACAAGCTGTAAAATTTGCAACTTGACAATGGCTTACAGCACTTTTGTGAAGCATTAAGCTGGCGTTACCAGAGTTTTAAATGTGCTCTATAAAATGGGGTACGAGAAGGGGGAGAGGAGAGGAGGGTGAGGGGTAGAAATCATCATCTGCTTTTGCCAAACGCACTTGGCAATGGGCTACACTTGCGGCTCGCCTCACTTGCAACGCTTGCAACTCTTCGCGCTGCCCCGACCCCCTCTTTATCCCCCTCTTACCTCCCCCCCCTTCTGGTTGCCCTCCACCTCCGGCTGTTGGCCAACATATTTGCCTGCTTAGGCTCCATTGAAGCGCTTCTAAATGGCTTTTCAATTGCATTTGCCTTCGCCTTTGCCATTCGCCATCGCCAACGCTTGCCACAGGCAACTTAAAACCCAACGCAAAGACTATCTAGCATTCGGTTACGGTTACGGTAACAGATACAGATACAGATACATATATGTACGTGTACGTGTATGTGCGTATTTACGGAACTAAGCGCCGCATGACCTCAAAACGTTATGCTACACATGGGAGCCGCCTTAACGATGCAATTGAGAATCTGTTTAAGGACGGCAGCCAGACGCAGCCAGCTACAAGATACAGTCAGACACACACGGATCAGCTACATAGGCAGCGATACATATCTACATATATATTGTATGCCTCTTTGTGTGCGTGTATGTGCGTGTGTGTAGTGTGTGAATTTATGTTTCATTTATTGGCGGCTGGCAACGTGTTTTCAATAAATTTCCGCTGCCTGACAAAGAAAAGGCCATCGCCGTGAATACCATTCATATTCATGTGCGTATTCAGACACACACACACACACGCACACACACACGCACACACACTCGCATGGGCTTTCATAATTTCAACATTTTCAATGGCAATCATAAATTCTATCAATAGATGCGACGACGTCGCGTCGACGCTGGCAGCGATGGCGGCGCAATTCTCGTGCGTCACGGCCAGCCGTCAACTTGTTGCATGTCCCGAGAATTTTTTAATTAACTTGAGGCCGCTAATTCTTGTTAAACGAACAGTTTGCGAAATTGCCACAGCATGTGTGCAAGTGTGTGTGTGTGTGTGTGTGTGTGTGGAGTGTGTGTGAAGCTGCTGAAATTGGTATGAGGCGTGACAAAAGCAATTCAGTAGCGTTCTGCAATTGTATCTGTATCTTTGTAGCTGTATCTATGTATGTGTGCATGCATGTATTGATGTATCTCTAGCTGCCTATGTATCTATTTGGGTATTCATCAATTTATTGAAGTATCTGCCACAGCTACAAATGTATCTAGCAGTCATGATGTGTAGCTTTTTATTGGAAATAACTCTTTATTTGTATCTTATATTATTTATATGTATCTATGAGTGGAAATATGTATCTGTAGCAGCTTATATAAGTATCTTTATGTCATATATATTTAAATCAATGTTACCATGTATCTTTATTTGTATCTAATGTAACTATATATCCATAGCAAAGTATCTATGCGATTCAAACTTCATCTCTAATTACAATTTTTATGCATCTTTTTATCTACATTTTTGCATCCAACGAATGTTTAGTTTTGCATAGGCATGTGCAGGTAAATGTATCTACAAGATTACTAGCAAAATATACCATGTATCTACATATCCATATCTCCTTACCTAAGTATATTTTCATTGAAAACTTTATCTTCAACTATAATTTCAAGCATCTTCGCATCTGTATCTACGCATGCTAAAAGTAAAGTGCAACTGGAGCTTCATATTTCGTTGACATTTGTACACAAATGTATCTACAAGATATTTAGTTGCTAAATTTCATTTGCCTAGACAAACTTCTCGTCCGCAATTCACATGTTTCTCATGTAATTCATGTCATTTGCCTGCAAATTGTATTTACGATTCTTTCGTGCTGCCGCTGCTAAATGCAATTAAAGTCATTTTGCTTTGCATTTTGGTTTGCTGTTTCGCTCTGTCGGGCAAAAGGACAAATAAAACATGCCTCGCAAATTGATGGGGCAACACTTTTTTGCAGGTTGACTTTGCCTAGCTGCCGCTGCCGCTGCCGCTTGACACCTTTTCTGGCACATTGACTTACTAATTGGTCAGGGGGGAGGGGCTATAAGGGGTTAATGCAATGTTCTTTGGCTGCGGCTCGACTCCGCTTGGCTTGGCTTGTCTCCACTCGACTCGACTCGAGTCTTGTGTAAATTAAATTGTTGTAAATTGCAGCCTAACAGCAGGCGACGACAGTCAGGAAGTGCCTCACTCACTCACACACACACGCACGCACGCACACGTATCTCATGTCTGGAATCAGAGAAAAAGCTAAACAAGTCGCCTGCGGGCGCAGTGTGTACACACCACAAAATAGAAGACAGATTTAATATAACCAAATGCAGAAAAAGGGGGAAAGGGGGACCAGGCATGAAAATGGAAATAGCAATGAAATTGGTTACTTGGGTTAGTAGACTGACTGACTAAGGCTGAGCAGGTCAGGCAGCGGGCGCAGAAGCAGGGAGAGAACCTTATGAGATTCGCCCAACTGTTGCGGAATAAATTGCCATGGCATGGCGACGGCTTACGGCGCGTCTTCATCTTCCGTCACGCTGAAGATGGCAAACGAAATGCGGATTGATGGAAAGAAAGCCAGCCACAATATGTTCGCCAAGCTGCCTCCCCTCCCCCTCCTCCTCCTCCCCTCCTGCACTTGACTCATTCGAGCATTCACTCGTTCATTCATCGCGCTCGACCTTAGCCAAGTTGAGAGCAAAGTGCGCAGCATTTATAAAGAATCACAGCTACACTGTGCAACATGCTTGGGAAAGGGGGACGTAGCATAGGCCCGGGGCAGACCAAAATCCGGCAATCTATGCAAATTTTCAATCAATTTCAAGCACTAAAATCACTTGCTTTCTTGTGCTCTGATTTTGCAGCTCGTTTTCGCTCAGTGTATGCGGCTAGGCAGAGTTAAGCGCATCAAGGCGAATGTCAAGCGGCTTAGTGGCTGAAGTCCAAAAGAGGAGGCGGGCCGGATAGTCCAGCTAATTCGCCTTGGCTGTGGCCAGAAAAGATGCTTAATATAATCGTCTCAAATTTGGCTAAGATGCAAGTGTATATGTGTGTGTGTGAGTATGTAAGGCTTCTCCATTTGGAACCCTTTCGATTGTTTCGACTCAATTTCATGTCGAACAGAAGCAGGAAGAATGCGGCAAGTCGTCGATGTAATTAGTTAACTCAATTACCGTTATATCATTGAGCAAATTTCCAAGCACGACAACGTTCTCTCTGTGTGTGTGTGTGTGTGTGTGTGCGCCACAACTCAATTATTATTGGCAATTAAGCTAATTTAGCACACACAGGCTCCTGCAATGTGCCCGCTAACAGAAGCAAGAAGAAGCAAGATACTATACTAAAGATTGTATATAGTATATATACAAATTGGGAAAATATATCTGACAAATTGGCCAGTCTATATCTTCTTAAACTCTCTGTAAATCCCTGCATAACGCAGCTTGTGTGGCCACAAATACTTCCCTCCATAATCGCAATTTGTTGTTTTTCATGAGCAGTGGGCGTGGCAGCCAAAATTGTTATTGCATATTTTGTGCGCCTATTGTTATGGCATCTAAACACCAAGCATGTTGTCTTTAGCTCTTAAGGTTGCCCAGCTAAACGTGTTCATACAGACAACATTGAGCAAATTTTGCGCATCTAGCGATGCTGTGTACACACTTTTTTGTGGTTTGGCCACGCCTACTTTTGTCTCAAATATGTTATATCATTTTCAATGGTCGAAATTTGTAAATTTCAAGTTGAAGCAAGCCTTGCAGCTTGACACTCGTAGGCGCCACTGAGGCCAGCAGCAGCAGCAGCAGCGGCAGAGCTTTACGCCTTGATATGCGATCCATCTTCATTATCCTTCATTATGTGGGACGACGGGATGGCGGGAGGGCGGTACGACTGGGCTGCCAATGGGCCGCCACTTGAAGCGAGAAGCAAAGGCAAAGGCAAAGGCAGAGAGCGAGTCTCAAGTGCGTGTTGCATGTGGCTGTGTCTGCGTCTGTTTGTGTGTATCTGTGTGTGTGTGTATACTGCTCATGTATCTGTCCCTGTATACTGTGCGATTTCTTACGTATTTGCCGTTCACTCTTTGCTTTCCGCTTCATTTGCGTTACAAACACCTTGCCGCATTTTTGGCTCGACACGCTTTTGCTTTTCCGCAAGCGTATCCCTTTTCAAACAGCCACCTCTCCTTCTCTCCCTTTCTCCCTCTGTCTGCTGAGCACCTGTTTTCCCCACTATTCTCGGCATCTAAATGAAATCGCCCGGCGGCTGCAGCTGTCGCCCATTTTGGGTACAATGGCAACATTGAAAATTTTGAAAGACCATTTCTCACACTCACACGAGGTAAAGAGAGAGAGAGAGAGAGAGTAAGGGCGGCAGCATTTGGTAAGGATGTGCCACGCCGACACACTTGGCTTCCACTCGAGGCGCCTGCTAAACGCCTAATCTTGCTTATTTGGCCGCAGCGCGAATCTCACCTGAGACTGAGACTCCGCCCGCATCTTCTCCTGCTGCCACCGCACTAAAATATATATGACAAGCAGCGCCTTCACTGCCTGAGGCAAGTAGCAGTCAGTGAAGAAGGCGCAGAGCGAGTGTGTGTGGCCGGAGGGGGGCGTGGCATTGCGTCAGCAACATCCACAACGTTGTATTAGTTCGTCAGAAGGAGAAGTGAACGAAATTGTTTTAAATTAATTTGCATGTTGAAGCGCAGAGAGCGACGAGCGAAGACCAAGAAGGAGCAGAGAGGAAGAAGAAGAGGAGGCAAAAAAGGAAGAAGAAGAAGCCGAAAAAATGCTCATTAAACACCCTACAAAAAGGGCGGGCATATTGGCATATTATCGACAAAGCTGAAGTTCCGCGTGTGAAGCAAATTGATGAAGGAACTTTCGATATATGATGAAATAGTATGATATAGTATGATAAACTTCTGCTAAAGTATGGTATAGTACAGTATGAAATGGTACAGTGGATCGGTATGTATGTATAAAGTATGAGTATAGAATGATATAGTATGGAATAGAAAGACAAAGTAGTTTATAAAGTCAAGTCAAGTCAATTATGGCATGTATTGGTATAGTATAGGATATTAAAGTATTATATGGAAATGGGTAAATATATTGGGTTAAAGATGCTAAAATTGATAACAGAATAATGTAAAATAGTATAGTATGGCATAGAAGTATAAATCGTATAGCTCTTTCAGCTAGTTAAGTTGGAAAATTCATAGAATTTCTTCCCTTTAAACCGACGCATATTAAATATAAATACACTTTGCTGAAAGAGAGAGAGAGAGCACCCTCTGTAGAGCATTCGCGAAGCTCTACATCCTGCTATAATTTCCTTATTTTAATTTATATTTTCGGTGCTTCCTTGGAAGCCAAAATTATGCACGGCAACCAGGAGGCACAATGGCCAAAAATGCTTTAATCCTATTGACGTTTAATCAAGCTCGGAAAAGCGCGGCAGACAAAGGACGCGTCGACAACGACGACGACGACGGCAATTACAAAACATTTTGCATTTTGCTGTTGAATTTTCAATTGGCTCCGGCTATGAATTTCCATTTCCATTTTCATTTCCATTAGAGCGCGACTTGTTTACCTGTTACCTGTAACCTGTTGCCCCATAACAAGTGCCACGCCCCCTTTGCTTTGCTCCCCGACTGCGACCGCTCTTGGAGAAAGTAAATCAAAGCAAAGCAAAGCAAAGCGAAGCAAAGCAAAGAACAAAGCTGGCAACGAAAACAGCAAGCGGAAAGCGGCACAAAGTCAGCAAAAGAAGCGTGGCGGAAGTGCGGAAGGCGTTGGGCGGGCGGGGGGGCGTGGACGCAAAAGGCAAAGTCGGAATTATTTAAAGCGCTTAATAAATAATCACATTTGCATTTTCACTTGTTGATATCGCAGGCGGGGGCCGAAACAGGGGGCAGCATTTCTGCTGACTTGTCGCAAGTGAAAGAAGGAGAAAGTAAGCGAGAAAGAGAGAGAGAGAGGAACAGGAAGAGACTGGAGTGTGAGCGAGAAAAGTGCGCGCTCAGCAGCGAGACGACATCGACAACATCAACATCGAAATTAGCCTCCCCCGTACAGGCCAGACGGCGGAAGAGATAGGGGAAGAGGGGGATCTGGGGGATCTGGCCAGCAGCGACTTGGAGCTGGTCCTGCAATGCACTCAGCGTTTTGTGCGTTGTCATTGGAAGCTAAATAAATTGAAATTAGACGATGTCAGCACAAAAGCCAAAAGTGCGGGGGGGGGAGTGAGCCAAGCGGGGGGGGAGGGGAGTCGACTTACAGACTCGCTGTCACAACATTGCTGGGGCGGCGTCTGTGTCGGGGCGTGGCCTGTGCGTGCGATATGACAACAGCAGCAACAACAAAGCATTTGCTGCTGTTGTTGTTGCTGTTGTTGCCGCTGTTGTTGCGGCCAGTTGACTAGTTGGTCCAATAACTTTGTTATCGAGCCTCGCCGCCGCCGCCGCCGGCACAAGGCCCCAATTCGAGTGTGCTCGCATTTCAAGTGAGTGCGCTCCCCTTGTCCCTTGCCCCTTGCCCCTCCCTCCCCTCCACACACACACACACGCACACACACAGCGCAATTGAATGCGGCTCCTGTTGCTGATTCCCTTCAGCCTCCGTCCGTCGCCGGCGTCTGTCCGGCTATGCTCGACTACGTGCGGCCCATGCAAATGGGGAGGCCAAAATTAATAGCTTCACATGAAGCACATCGAGCACAGACGGACAAAAGCTAAATGCCATCGAGTGCTACCGCTGGGACTACACTTGAAAGCGTCCCTACCTGCTCATGCAGCCCTTAGGCCCCTTTCCCTTTTCCCTTTCCCTTTTCCCTTTCCCTTGTGCTCATCGCATATGCGCATATAGAGCCGTCCCTAGGGAGAGCAAGAGAGAGGGAGAGGTGGAGTCACACAGCAAAACGCGCAGCGGCAACACACTTGAATCACATCGAGGGACGCGTGAATAGCGAATGCCCCCCATGTCGACTCTATGGGCTTTATTTGCAACCAAACTAGGCTAGGATTTTGCGCATTTTTCAATTATTTCATATGAAAATATATAAAAATGAGAGAAAAAAGCAACGAAAGCGACAGTCAACTGGAAAACACCCCGCGCTCATCTTTGGACCGTGTTAATAGTTTTCTGTTTTAGAACAATTTGATTGATGGCGTCTCCTACTTTAAAATGTAGCTCGAAGCAGTTGTTACTTTAATGCTTTGGTGCAAAACTTGAATTTATGGGTTTGCGAAGCCGGTGGGCGTGGCAACTAAAGTTTGAAATAGACTTGTGAAGCAGACTATATGCAGAAACCTGCATGCCAAAGTTGATATCTCTAGCTTTTATAATGGCTGAGATCTGGGTGTTCACACAAACGGACAGACGGACAGACAGACGGACAGAGCTCAATTGACTCGACTAGTTATGCTCAGCCAATATATATGTATGTAAACGCCTCGTGCTGCCTGCGACATACATTTGCACAAAGCGAGTACACCCACTTTGAGCATTTTCAACGGCAGCAGGGTATACAAATGATGAACAGAACTTCTAAAAGGGTTTTCAATTGCAAACTTGACTCCACTCGAAATTAAAGTTGATTTCATATTTGAAAATTGATTTTCTTGTGGATTTACAACGAAGATATGGAAAAGTATGGCAGTACTTGGTAGATCTTGTAGGTTATGTTTATGTAACATGCCAAGTCTTGTTATTCCTTTTCCTTCCTCTCTCTCTCTCTACCGCTCTGATTGTTTGTTTGCCTTAGCTAACCCTAGATTCCTGCAACTTCAAGCACCTACGTGGCGCAATTCGATTTGCCTTGGCTTTCTTACCTTCTTACCCGTTCCCCGCTGGGCAGGGCAACAACTAAGCTGCTCAATTAGGAAAACCATGTGGAAAGTTTCTTGCAAGTTCTCGTAAATTGGCTCAGTCGGCTTTGTGCTGTGCGCGCTTCAGTTACAAATTACTTGGCCATAAATGTTGGTCAATAACCTAAGCTAAATATGGCCAATTGTCATGTGTGTGTGTGCAAGACAGAGGCAACTCTCTCCCCCCCTTCTCTCTGTGTGTGTGCGACATGTCGCTTTAATACGCATACGCCATGTTGGCCTGCTGCGTCTCGTCCTGGACGGGAATTAAGTTATATGGCCGTAAGCGCGTTAAATTGCGGGTAACAAGTGAGGTTGACGTTGCCATTGCCAGCAGAGGCAACACCTGTGGCATAAATTCCACAACTTCCCTGCCTCCCCTCTCCTCCTCCCCTGCTGCCGTGCTGCTTTCGTCAGGCTGTCGCTTTACGCTGTCTTGCGTATAGATTAATGCTGAATATGCGCAGCATTCGCCAGTAATTTCGTTACCTCGTCCCCCCCCCTGACCCACCCCTCCCCTCCCTCTTGCCCCATTGGCAGCGTCATCAATTCGGCAAGCAAAAGCCAAACATTAAATCACTTAAAATGCCAGTCCGAGGCCCGCCTGCCTGCCTGCCTGGACAAACAGCTGCGAGTGCCTTCTCTGTCCTCCTTAGTCCTTCTCTGCTCTTGCCTTCCCCTCTGCCTGCCTGCCTGTCTCGCACTGCGGTTAACGTGGCGCATAGAAATTTCTGAAATTTCAGCAGAACCCACTGGGCGGCCCTTCCCTTCTCTCCCCCCTCTCTCCCCTCCCCCTCTCTCTGTATGCCATGTATGGCACGGTCTCCCTTCACTCTTGGCATTTTGACACTGGGTTGGCGTTTTCATAATAATCATAAGAAGTTTTCTCTGTTTTTTCTACGCTTCGGCTTGCATACCCTGCACAAAGATAGCGAAAGCGAAAGGGAGAGAGAGACTAAGAGGAAGTCAGAGAGATATGTGTAGAGGCAGCTGGAGCGTGAGGGTAAATTGCTTTCTTAGAGCACTCTAATTTTACAGGGTATGCGGCAGTCGTTGGGCACTTGGCTTGGCTTGCGCGCATTTTAAGTTGTTTTTATTTGAGCAGGGAGCAACATTTTCAGCATTTTCACGCGTTTTTCACACACACACACACACGCACGCATAGAGTGTTTGTTGCCGTCTCGCTCCAGCGTATGCAAATAATTGCTGAGTGCTGCTTTAGCCAGCTTATAATTGTTGTTGTTGTTGTTGTTGTTGTTGCTGCTGTTGTTGATGTTTGCATAGGCTGTCCAGGCACATTCTGTTCTAATAAGCAGCCCTGGCAGCAGCAGACAGACCTCCCCCCCTCTCGTTGGGGTGTGCCAAAGGGGATTGTACGTAGCGGAAAGAGAGAGTGTGGGGGAGGGGGGCGGGGCGGGTAATTTAAACAATGAACTGCCATGCCCATTAATATTACTTTAGGCAACTCACAAACTTTGACTTTCCACTCTTCGTCTGCTGCTGCTGTTGCTCCCTCACCCTGCCCCCTTTCCCTGCCTCCAATGTTGTTGTTGCTCTGTTTGCTTTGTCGCTGAACGTGCGCGACTTTTGGTAAAAGGAAAAGGAAGAGAGTTGCGAGTGCAGGTAAGTCAGACTGTGAACGCATGGGGAATAAACGTGTAAGCACTGAGATTGTGAATAGCTGATTGTGTTCACAATTTGCATGCATCACCAACGTGGGGAGCTCCCAAGCTGGACACAAGCATCAACTTTGTTGAGGTTAGATAGGATAAACATGCTTGCTTGTGCTTAACCGAACGTTACTACTATTTACCTAGACATAACATCAGGAAACTTGGTCACACCTAGCCTTATTATATTTTCAATATACAGTCCAAATTTCACATTAATCGGAGCATGCCAACGCATTCTTTCGACTCTTGGCAACAAAGCTTATAGTGTAAACGCCCTGAAGACTCCCATGAAAGTGATTAATCAGCACTTTGGCACATCACACAGTTCTCGCTCCCCCTCTCTCTCTCCCCCCCTTTTCTTTCGCTCTACGTTTCTTTGAATAAATAAAAGCCATCATAATAACGCTCATTAGGGTCCCCACTTAAAGTTAGTAAAACCTTAATCTCAAATTTGGCAACTTTTTTTTTTTAACGCCTAACAAACAAACGAAATCAGAGAGAGAGAGAGAGAGAGCGAGAGAAAGCGAGTGAGACAGGGCCAGAGCAGGAGGAAACCAGGGCAAAAGCGACAACGTCAAATAGTGCAAAGCAAATGTTTTATATTAGGTGGCAGTTGCGTCGGCAGGGGGCGCCACTAATGAGGCCCTTGGGGAACATATTAAACTTGAGAGGCAACAACAGCAACAACAACAACAACCAATCGCATATACAACAGCAAAGGCAGCAGCAGCAGAAAACAGAAAGGAGAAAAGAGAACAGAGAAGAAGGAGGAATAGAGAAGGGAAAGCAAAATAATGCGAGGGCGACGAAGTTTGGACAAGCTGCGAAAGAGAATCGAGAATTGCAGAGATTTCCCCCAGCTCACATATGTTCGCTGTGCTTGGCAGCAGAGTTGCCGCATAGAGTTGCTGTCGCTGTCGTTGCCTGTTGGCGTCGCTAATGCAAAATGGTAACTTTTTTTTTTTTATCGGAACGCAGCAACTTTTTAATTTAAGGCGAAACAAGAAGCAACAACAACAACAAAATCGTTGAGAAAGTAAAAAGAGCTGGCAAAAGAATGAACGAAGGCAGGGAGAGGATGGGAGCGGAAGGAATGCGAAGACAAATCACGGGGCGAGCCCCGAAAAAGCAAACTTTGTCCGGCACATTCAACTCAACTGACTCACGAAATTAAAGCAATAATAACTTTGTTAAAACAAAGGGGGAGCACAGCAGCAGCAGCAGCAGGCGCAACGTGACGTCGCAGTAGATACCCTGTAGTCACACATTAAGTATACGCAGTGGAGAGAATATCACGTATACGCATAGTTTACGAATATTTATGCATCGTAACTCTCTTTACATTCCCAGCCAACTCGCATCCCAACTTTCAATAGGCAACCATGCGAGCTATGCCAACAACTTTCCCGAGGCAAAAGTCATACATCAAAAAAAAAAAAAAAAAAAAAAAAAAAACAAATTGCGAGAAAATAAACCCAACTAATGCAGTAAGGGATACCACAGTGACTGCTTCATTTTCACGTCTTTGGGCCTTTTCATTTCATGCGAAATATGAACGAAAAGTAACTTTTATTTTGCGGCATTTTCAATTACATTTCAAACGGAAATATAAGAAAAGCAAAAAAAAAAAAAAAAAAAAAAAAACGAAAACATACGCAAAAACCGAAACCGAAATTTGCTGTTGATTTAGCTGGTATTTTTGGCATTTGCATCCCTTTTTCTTCTGGCTTTGGTTTAGGTTTAGGTTAAGGTTCAGGTTCTGGTTCTGGTTCTGTTTCTGCTTTTAATTAAGTACCTTTTGGCCATTTCTTAAGATTTTCATTTCCCAGAAATCACCTTGAGCGCTCGTTCGGTTTTCTTTCTTTTCTTTTTTTTTTTAATTTTAATTAAAAGCGAAAGCGTATCGTATATCTTCTATTTATGGATACCTTGGGGTTCCGAATAATTAAATAAATTCTCTTCTCTTTTTTCGATTTTTCATTTCATTTGTTTAGTCATTGATGTCTTTAGACGAATTTGCTTAGTGGCTTCAACTTTAAAGATATGCGCTTTATTTATATATTATGTTATCAGATTTTCTGCATTTTAGCCCTTCAACCTGTAGAAATTTTGGTTTGTGTTTGCTCTAAATTTTCCTTAGTTTTTGATTTCGATGAATTTTAATTTATTTATCAGAACTATATCGAAAATATCTGTTGTTGTACGAAATATTTACCTAATTTATTCAATTTTAAAGCAAAGTGATTTATTGTTTATCTTCTTTCAATTCTTCTTTCAATTCTTCTTTCATTCATGTTAATATGATCTACCTTTAAAGATATATCATATAGTATGTTTGTTAATTATGCAGTTTAGATTTTTCTTTTTTACACTTTCTTTATCGCTCAGTATATTCGCATTCTTCCAATTTCTCCAACCATTTCAACTTTCATGTAATCTTTACATTTTGAAACTATTACAACCGCCTCAAGTGGCGCATAAGATGCAATGAATATGCCATATCTGTTGCAATTATCTCTCGCGTGGAGCTACAGCTGAGTGAGGGCTAGGTTAGAGGTGAGGGGAAGGGGAAGGGGGAGGGTAGGAAGGGAGACTACAGAGCGAGCGAACAGGTATGCGAGTTGATTACAATTAATGGGGCCAATTTGTTCCCGCTGCGTTTTCTATGCCAATCTCATCGAGGGGGCGGTACAACCCTTGTTAGTGTTGCTGTTGTTGTTGTTGCTGTTACACCAATGTTGTCCCGAATTTGTTGTGGCTGCTGCTGCTGCTGCTGCTAAGAACAAAACAGCCGCAAATTGTTGGCGAAAGACAGCGCAAAGCAGGCAGAGCAGTCAAAGCAGTCAAAGGAAACATAGAAAGGTGAGGCCGAAAGCGAAAGGAAAGTACACGAAAGGCGAAAGGACGACAGACGAAACGACGAAAATGACTGGCAAAGGCGTCGTAAAAGGCGGCAATAAAGGGCGCAGCACGAAGGGGCAGGGGAAGGGGAGGCGGGGAGACTTGGTAAACGAGAGCAACAAAAAAAGGAAACGAAACCAAGACGCGCACAAAAAGATGCCGTCTCTATGTATGTTTGGCTGTGTGTGTGCGTGTGTGTGTGTGTGAGTGTAAGCGAGTGGGTGGACGATTTGAATGTTATGTGAATGAGAATACCCTTCGGATATATTGGGGATATTTTAGCCTTAGGCCTTAGGCCGGATAAAGAAGAACCAACCACAACCACAGCCGCAGTCGCAGCAACCGTCGCAGCAGCGGCAGCCGCGTGTCAAAGAAGTCTGCACAAAACACGCTCAAAGCAGCGAGTGATTCGCCATTTGAGTGACTTAAGCGGCGGCGTCAACACGTGCGAAACTAGACAGAGCCGCCGCCGGCTGAGCTGAGTGAAAACTGTGACTGGAAATGAGCGAAAGTCACGACATGAGTTGCTAAATGCCGAGCTGACGTCTTTAACAAAACTGTGACTGTGACTGTGACTGTGAGATAGATATAAGTCACGTTTTTTTTTTAGGGAAAAATACAAATGGATTCTACAAGCTGCGGCAGTCATTACAAATTATACAAGAAAATATTATATATAAAATGTAATAAATTAGAAAAATACTTTAAAGGGAAGAATTAAGTTTAAATAACTTTTAACTTTTAAAACATATTACAAAAAATTATAAAAAAAATTTTATTTTTTTATTTAAAAATTGATAAAACAAAAAAGTCAACCCTCATTTTGGTGCCGACTTCGGGACTTCAATCCACCAACTTGCATATCATTCTATTTATTTCTTTTACTAAATTAAAACAAAAAAAATATTTAGTATTTTGTTTTTCTTTTTTTTTTAATTTTTTAATTATTTTTCATAATTTTTAAAAATAAAAAATAAAATAAAAAATCATATTTAGAGCGTCATCAGTGACTTTAAATTTTTTACAAAAAATAAACAAAAAAACAAAATTATTTGTATATTTCAAATTTCAAAAAAAATTTACTTTTACTTTCATAAAATTATAAAAAAAAGTAGTTTTTATTTACAAATGGTATTTTG
Organism: Zaprionus ghesquierei; assembly: GCA_018904095.1. Taxonomy (NCBI): domain Eukaryota; kingdom Metazoa; phylum Arthropoda; class Insecta; order Diptera; family Drosophilidae; genus Zaprionus; species Zaprionus ghesquierei. The sequence continues at coordinate 5,053,332 of JAEIGP010000394.1, read as the reverse complement.
TCTTTCTTTTTTTTTAATTTTTTAATTATTTTTCATAATTTTTAAAAATAAAAAATAAAAATAAAAATCATATTTAGAGCGTCATCAGTGACTTTAAAATTTTTCCTTTCTTACACAAAAAAAAAGACAATTATCTGTATATTTCAAGTTTCATAAAAAAATTACTTTTTCTATTTTAAAAATCATAAAATTATAAAAAAAAAAAATAGTTTTTATTCACAAATGTATTCAAAGTCAACGCTTACTTCGTGACTCTGTGACTTCGCTTCAGCCGTGACTTGCAGCCTCTGCGAGCTGCACTCGCTCTCGCTCTCTCTATCTCTTCTCTTTCTCTCAGCCTTTTTGCACTCAACGCATGCGCCGATGCCGGCGGCGGCGTTGGGCAACAACAATAAAATTCAATAAAATGTTTTGCCGACAATTTTCGGTGCTTTCTGCTTTTACACGGATTTTCGCTCTCCGGGCTGTGTTGGCTACGGTTCACCTTAGACGTGGCAGGCCGTGCTGCTGCTGCTGCTCAATGGGCACAGCTGCCGGCCCAGGCTCAGTCGCCGTCGCAGCTGCAGCACCGCCCCCCCCCCGCCGCAGCCCCTGCGTAGGGGCGCCCCCAAGCGTATGCAATGGAATTGCGTTAGCCGCTCGAGAAAGCAGACGAAGGAGGCGCAACGAAAGCATTAATTGCTCTGCTTGTTGCCCGCTCTACCCACCCCCACCCCTGCCCTTCTTCTTGTTGTTGTTTTTGCTGCAAGGGGTCACTTACCTTTAGCTCCAAATGGTGGCGCTGCTGCTGCTGCTCTCGTGTCGCTGCTGCTGCTGTCTGCAATGCAACGCGCAAACAATAACAACAATTGCTGCCGCTGCTGCTTCCCTTGTTGTTGCTGCTGCTGCTGTTGTTGTTGTTGCTCGTTTGAGATTTTTGCACACCGCTTGAGGTTTTTATTTGTTTTTGTTTTTGTTTTTTTTTTTGTGTATAGCGCGAACTACGTATAAATATATGTAAATCTTTTATATTTATTAATTATTATTTGCAACTGTCGGCAAACACGCGCGCGCTCTCTCTTTCGCTCTCTCTCTCTCCCTCCTTCGCTCTAGTATTATTAACATATTTAAGCAATGGGCCCGGCCATAATTTAAGCGTTTTCTCGCATATTTTCGCGCACACTGAGCAGAAGAAGAAACACGCACAGCAAAAAAAAAAAAAAAAAAAAAAAAAAAAAAGGAAAACAAAATTTATTTTTTTCGATTTAGATTTCAATTTACACGTTTTGCTTTCTGCGTTCTGCGTTGCGCTTTTGCAATTTATGAACTTATTTATTTATTTATTTATTGTTATTATTATTATTATTTATCTCGCATTCGCGCACACGTAGCTCGTGCTGTCTCTCTCTCTTGTTAGCCGCACATGGCCTAGGACGACGCTGCGGCCGCCTGCACTGATTTTCCAGCGTGGATGCTTTCGCACAGGGCGCTGACGGCGCTGTCGACGCCGCTGCTGCTGCTGCTGCTGCCGCTGACGTCGTAGTACGTGCTTTTGTTATTGTTATGCCGTGCCTTGCTGCCTGCTGCCTGCTGCGAGCTGCTGTAACCGCGGCTGCGGCTTTCTGCTCTCTGTAACTGTAGTTGTTGCTGTTGTTGCTGCTCCGCTCCATTTGCCTTGGCTGGCTGCTCTCTCACGCTCTCCTGCTCTCTTTTATACACGCTCTCTCGTCCTGCAATTTGCTCATTTGCCAGCGACGACGTCATCGACGCAGGCGCCAACGTGCACTGCGACTCAACTCAACTCAACTCAACTCAGAACTCAACTCAGTGCGAGCGCACTCAACTTAACTCAACTCAGCCGAGTTGAGTTCAACTCAAAGCTTCAAACTCACCTCAAACGTTGTTTATCAGCTGCGACGCTGCCGCTGCTGCTGCTACCGTAACTGCTGCCGCTGCCGCTGCTGCTGCTGCTGCTGCTGCGATTCCCGCTTGAAGCGCTTATCGCATTGATTTCTGATAACTTTTTTACGTTTCTCTTCGCTGGTTTCTTTTTTTTATAATTTTTTTTTTTTCGTACACACAGCAAAAAAAATTTAGTTAAAGAGACAACAAAAAATATTTTTATTTATTTATTTATTTTTTTTATTTATTTTTATTTTTTGAATCGCGTTGTGTGAAATTCTTCAATCAGCGTCCGCTTAGCGTAATTTATGCGCGCTTATCAGCCACACAAACACACACACAGACGCACAGACGCACACACTGACGCACACACACGCTGACACGCGGAAATCGCTGGAGGAGATCGGATCAATCGATGAAGCCAGCGAATCTCGCGCGCGCGTTTTTTTTTACAGCTTTTTAATTGCGCTTTTTATTGAGAGTGCAGCGTGATAGGGGCGTGGAGGCGTGGCACACATTAGATATAGGGGAAGGGCGGGAGTCTGGGCACGATCGCTAGAGCGAATCACTCGCTTGGAACGCGGCAAATTGACTGACTGACTGACTGAGGCGCGTCTCTGTTTGTTCTGTTCGTGCGGCCCGTTCGAAATGGAAACTAAATTGGAAATAGAAAAGCCATCAGGACGGGCGAATCAGCAACGGAATCACAAGCAGACACAACACACACACACACACACACACACATACACGCTTGCATGTGTGAACATGCGGCGCACTCACACACACCGTGGCGATTTTAATCACACACGCAAAATAATAAAATTGAAATCAAAAACAGAACCGAACCAAACCGAACCGAATCGAATCGTGCCCGAACCCCAACCCGAATCGGAATCGGAATCGGTATCGGAATCCGAATCCAAATCGCATCGCATCGCTGCGAGCACGGTACAACAACGTCGTCTATCGAAACGAAATGATCAACGCAATTGGAATTGGTATTCGGATTCGATCTATGCGACTAGCGAATGCCCTAGAGTGCAAGATTATTTTTGAAAATTGAATTCCAACTCTCTGAACTTTTTCATGCATATTTTCAAACTGCCCTCTCAACCTCTGTATACCCTACACTGCCAGCGTATTGGGTACATTTTTGTATATATTTGAAATTTTTATTATGCTTAAATGTTTCCATTTTCACTTTAAATATTGAAACTAAAAAAAATGTTTAAATTATAAATTGTAATTCTTTAGTTCTAGTTTAGTAATATACCAAAATTTCGTTGAAATCTATACATATGTTATATGTATTTTTCGTATTTTCGTAAAACGAGGCGCTACATTTTCTATTCTTAAAACTTTCAATTCCCAAGAGAATACCAAAAAAAAAACATCTTTGAAAATATTCCAATTAAAAGATTTATTTGTGAATATTAATCAAACGATCTCAAGTCTAAATATATCTTGTGTGAGTATTAGAATATATAATTTTCTTTCGACATTATTCCAGTTCTCAAAAGTTTTCTTAACAAGCTGATTTTAGCTTTCTCAACTTTCACACAGTATTCTACATAGGCTTTTTACTAATTTGGCCCCCCTTCCCATTTCCCTACGCCACTGACTTTCCTAGCCGTTGTTGACATGAATATTTTAGATAACAAATGATTTTGATTTGTTTTGCGAGTTAAGCTAGTACTAATTTATTTCGGCTATGTAAACCCGTTGAGTCTGCATTCGTTTATTCTAAAGTTGTCCGGATTCAATTTAGAGTTAGAGCGCAGCTCTAGCGAGCGATCTCTATTGCCATAGTCATCGTTCCCTTCCTCTATTAGATCTCTATTTCAATCTCTATTATATCAGCTCTGTTGCCATTTCTATTGCTTTCCATCTTTTTCTATCAACATATCTGCCTCTCTTTCTTTATGTCTTTCTTTAACTCACTCTCCAGCACTCTCTATATCTCTTGGTCTCGAGCTTTTCCTCGTTATATTGCTCTTTCTCTCTCTCTCTTCCTTCTCTCTTACACTATTTCCATTTCTATCTCTATGTCCATTTCTTTTCATCTCTTTCCATCTATTTATCTCTCTTCCGTTTACTCTATTTATCTATGTTTGTCTCTCGCTATATGTCTCTCTCTTCCTGTCTATCTTTCTCTCTCACTATATGTCTCTCTCTCTCTCTCTCTTCTCATCTATCTTTCTCTGTGTCTCTCTCTTTTTCTCTCTCTTTATCTCCCTATCTACAAACTATCCATCTTTTTATCTCTATCTTTCTTTTATTTTCTATCCATCTATCTCTCTATCTTTCTCTCTCTCTCTCTTCCTATCTATCTTTTTCTCTGTCTCTCTCTCTCTCTCTCTCTCTTCCTATCTATCTTTTTCTCTCTCTCTCTCTCTCTCTCTCTCTCTCTTCCTATCTATCTTTCTCTCTGTCTCTCTCTCTCTCTCTATCTCTTCCTATCTATCTTTCTCTCTGTCTCTCTCTCTTTCTCTCTCTCTCTCTCTCGCTCTTCCTATCTATCTTTCTCTCTGCCTCTCTCTCTCTCGCTCTTCCTATATATCTTTCTCTCTGTCTCTCTCTCTCTTTTTCTTTATCCCTCTCTCTCTCTTTCTCTATGTATGTATATCTCTCTGTTCATCTCTTTATATATTGCCAATACTCTCTGTCTCTCTCGCACTGATGCCTCCCAATTGCGATTGTGATCGCGTTGTTGTTGTTGTTGTTGTTGCTGTTGTTGATCACGCTCCAATATTGAGTGCATTTGTGTGTTTGCTCGTTGCTCGCGTGTTAGTCTCTCTATGTGTATGTGTGTCTGTGTTTGCGTGTGTGTCGCTCGTCAATGGGCAAACGAAATTGATCGATGCTTGGCTGAGCAGTTGCTTTCGTTGTTGTTGTTGTTGTTGTTGCTAGTGTAATTACAATTAAAATGAACCGTCGTTGTCACAGCAACAACAACAGCAACAACAATCGCAACGCTGAAGCGGCGTCATCAGCAACGGAACCAGATCAGCATGAATTGAAAGCTAACCGCGCCGAGAATCGGAGAATCGGAGAATCAGAGAATCAGAGAATCGGCGAACCGCTTTCGACGTTCCACGTTCCGCGAACCGCAAGTCGCGCTGTGCTCCGATCCCAATCGCCGCGTGGTGGGAGACAACGACAACAACTGCGTCGCCGTCGCAACTCGACTGAGCGCACGGACTGTAACTGCCATTGGCGATAACGGCGTCGCCGTCGCTGTCGCTGTCGCTGCCACGAGCGCTGCCGCTGACGTTGACGTTGTTAACGATTTTCAAATATGTTCCCCAATCGGCGCCCCTCCGCGCACCCCTCCGTGCCTTCCATCCACTCTAGCACCCTTTGGCGAATTGGACGCGCGTCGCTTCGCATGTGTCGTCATTAGCGACGTCGACGTCGACGTCAGCGTCAGCCTCAGCGTTGTCAGCTTCATTTGTTTATTCTGCTAGCTGCCGCCGCCGTTGCCGTTGCCGTTGCCTTTCGGCGTTTGGTTTGTTTGGTCGGATGCTTTTGCTGATAAGAGACAGCGCACCCTCTCCCTCCCCTACCCTTCCCTCCCCAACTACCCCATGCCATGGCTCAGCGCAGCAGTTGCAGCACGGCGCGATAAGGCGACAAGGCGACAAGACGACAGGACCGATAAGGTAGGGAAAGGGAACTGCAATTGTCGCAGTGCCTGCCCGGAGGGGCAATCGTCTATCGATTGGCAGCCACTGGCTATCGATGACTAATCAGTGACGTGATGAGATGAGCTAATAGCTATCAACTATCGACTTCTAGCAATTGGGGTACTATCGATAACATACTATGGATAACGTACTATCGATAACGTACTATCGATAACATACGTAGTATCGATAACATACTATTGTGACATACTATCGATAACGTGCTATCGATAAGATACGATCGATAACATACTATCGATAACATACTATCGATAACACACTATCGATTACATGCTATCGAATATAGAACTATCGATCTAGCTTAACCATTGCAACTATCCAACAAAATAATATCGATTAATCAGTACTATCAATAATGCGGCCTACATACGATCCACAAAAATGCATAACCTCAATTTATGCATCTAGCATATATGTATATCTAAATTGATTGCAACCACAATTCGGTTTTGGCATTCTATGTAAATTGAGATCCACTTAAGTGGATCGTATTTGTATAGATTTCGCCAGGTGTCTACGCCAATCGCAAATACTTTGTATAAAACTTTGAGGTTAAGCTGCAATCTGAAACTTTTCAATTAGCTCGAATTAAAACCGATTTGAAATAGATTTAATAGCGAGAGAGAGAGAGAGGGAGAGCGAGACAGAGAGGGAGAAGAAGAGAGTAAGCTGGCAACTCTAGTTTCCACACTAACTTCACAGCAAACACTTAGGGAGTAAAAGAGATAGCATGCTCTGAATTGCCAACGTTTTGGGGGGAAAGGGAAAAGGGGGAGGGGGGGGGGGCTTAATTTGGGTATCGCTCGTCTATCAGATGTGAATTTTTGATTTGATTTGCAATCCCATTTGTCGTTAGGTGCTTAACGCACACACACACAGCGTTGATTTTTGACGAGCGGCGCACACACACACACGCACACACGCGAACACTTGAGTAGATATATAGATATGGCATGTATGCACTATATATTCGCAATTTGTTGTTGTTGTTGTGAACTAAATGCGTCAATTAAATAAAAAAAATATACAAAGCTCGCAGAGAATCGGGCACACACACAGACAGACAGGCACACATGGGCAGCGCCACCCACACCTGTCCGGCGAATAGAAATTATTAATAAATTATGATTTTGGATGACACTATAAATCGCACACGCACACACACACACACACACGGACACACACACATGCGCGGGGGCTGCAGATCTGCGCTAATCAACGGCGCGTTGAATGATTTAAAGCAACAACAACGCGAAGAGGAACGGAATGATCTCTCGCAAATCCAATATCAGCACGAATCAAGCGCGGCAACGGAAGGGGGCCTAGGTGGGGGAATGGGGATGGGGGGCGGGGCTGCATTTGCTTATAAGTAACCCATCTGCGTTGGCTATTTTTGAAATCTTTAATTTAATTTATTTTGCGTTTTTCAAATTTTTATTAGCTTCTTAATGACATCGCGCTGCCTGCTCGTCGCGCATTTGCACAGACCTCACAGGGTCTCCAGACAGCCCCCCAATCCCCCCATTAACCCATTCTTGCACCCCCCTTCTCTGCACCCACAAACAAATCCACTGCCTGTCGCGCCTGTTACGGGGCTCATTAAGAATTTTTAGTTTTTAATTGACAAACGACAAGGAAAGCAAAAGCGCAAAAAAAAGATTAATAAATGAAAGGGGAAAGAAGCCGTAGAGGGGCAGGGGGAGGGGGACAAGAAATGCCAACGAGAAATAGATTTTGTTCTATATAGATACATATTTTCAATATTATAATTTCGAAATGAGCCAAAAAGATGTCATGGGGCTAGAAATTGGAATGCGAAAGCAATGTTGACAGCGAGTCGAACTATTACCAGCCAGCTCTATCTCTCTCTCTCTCTCTCTTTCTATGTGTGTGTGTGTGTGTGTGTGTGTGTGTGTGTGTGCCACATCAAGGTGATTCGATTAGTGACAGATCTTGAGATCACAAGATCTTGTGATCTTGAATCAGTTTTAGTTCCGTGCAATACGCAATGTCGTGCTCAACTGAATTGCGGATTAGGTTAGGGTATACAAATGTCGATAGCCTTCAAGTTTATCCAGATTATGATGCATATTGATCTTTGAAAAACTAAGGTTTGAAACAATTCACTTTGCTAACTGACTTTTGTACGAATTTTTAACGTGTAACCACGCATATTTTTTTTTTGGCCACGCCCACAGCCCCTGTAAATGAAAAATTTCAACTTTTCATTGATCTCTCTTACTTCTCTCCGCCTACAAATCGTTAACAATATTGAAAGACTTGTTTCTTGTGTTTATTTAACCTCTTTAATTGCCTAAAAGTGATAAAAAAATTTTAAATTTAAAAATAAAAAATAAACTAAAAAAGGTTATAAATAAAAAAAAAATATTTTTCAAAAAGTCTATATTTATTTTTGTTATCTTATCGCATTACTAACGATGTCAGCCCATAGACAAAATGTTGTTAAGTTCCGCACATAACTATGCAAGCTATGACTTATATAATGTCGTGGATTTTCATACGATTTTTAACTTTTTGTTTGTGCTAAATCCTAGGCAATGCAAAAGTCAAATTTATAGAATTCCGCAATTTTCCAAGGTTTAAATTACATTTTAGTTAGATAAAGAACTGCTTGGGGTGACAAGACTTACGACAATATACATATGTATTTCTGCCTAATTTATTTTTATTTTTAAGAATTCTCGAAGTTGAAAAAAGGGTATCTTAAGGCTGGGCAGGCTTGATTGTTGCCTTCGTTAGTAGTTGTGCGAGGAGATAATGATAATCCAGGGCGATCGACGAAATATGAAAATATATCTGCATCTGTATCTGTATCTGTATCTGTATCTGTATCTGTATCTGTATCTGTATCTGTATCTGTATCTGTATCTGTATCTGTATCTGTATCTGTATCTGTATCTGTATCTGTATCTGTATCTGTATCTGTATCTGTATCTGTATCTGTATCTGTATCTGTATCTGTATCTGTATCTGTATCTGTATCTGTATCTGTATCTGTATCTGTATCTGTATCTGTATCTGTATCTGTATCTGTATCTGTATCTGTATCTGTATCTGTATCTGTATCTGTATCTGTATCTGTATCTGTATCTGTATCTGTATCTGTATCTGTATCTGTATCTGTATCTGTATCTGTATCTGTATCTGTATCTGTATCTGTATCTGTATCTGTATCTGTATCTGTATCTGTATCTGTATCTGTATCTGTATCTGTATCTGTATCTGTATCTGTATCTGTATCTGTATCTGTATCTGTATCTGTATCTGTATCTGTATCTGTATCTGTATCTGTATCTGTATCTGTATCTGTATCTGTATCTGTATCTGTATCTGTATCTGTATCTGTATCTGTATCTGTATCTGTATCTGTATCTGTATCTGTATCTGTATCTGTATCTGTATCTGTATCTGTATCTGTATCTGTATCTGTATCTGTATCTGCATCTGTATCTGTATCTGCATCTGTATCTGTATTTGTATCTGTATCTGTATCTGTATCTTTGACTGGATCTGCATCTGCATCTGTATCTGTAGCTGTATCTGTCGCCCTCTAGCTATAGTCTAATTGAATTCATGCTTTGCAGCGTTTTTCAAAAAACTCAAGAATTATAATTTTTTTTTTTTATTAATTTTTTTTTTTTGTGTGACAACGCGCAACATTTATTAGCACCTCGCCGCCTCGCTGCCTGCTCAAAGCGTTGTTTATTTGCGAAAGAAACCGAAAAAAAAAACATCACAAAAAGATTGTCGAATCGAAAAACAGATTTATTAATCAATTTGGGGGCAGTCAAAGAGAGAAAGAGACGGGGGGGCAAGGTGAACAGGCGCAACAGTTATTGCCGGCAAGTTGGCTGGCATGTGCTGCGTGTGCCACTCCCCCCGCCCCCTGAAAACACGGCAAGCCAGTCTCCTCCTTCCCCTCGGGCAACCCTTTTGCAGATTACCCAGCAAATCCAGCCGGCAGGCAGGATTTGCCCAAACTAACCGCAGCCCCCCACGCTTTCTCTCCCTCTCTCCGTCCCGCTCTAACGCGTGTGTGCTGCTGCTGATGTGTGTGTGTGTGTGTTGCTTTGTTACCTACATTTGATTTGGCTAATATTTAATGGCGCTTGCTTGTTTTTATGCACATTTCTTGTTGTTGTTGTTGTTTGTGGAGCGAACGCACGTAGACGACGCACACACACGCGCGCGCGCACGCAGCGACGACAATATTGTAACGGTTAACATGTAAACAGTGCGAAACACACAATCAGAACCAGCCAAAAACCAAAAAAATAGACAGAAACAGAAGGAGGAACGTAACGGTAAACGGCGCAGGAGAACGTGAAACCGTGAAACCGTAGCCAAATAATATACCGAACGACGAGCAACGGGGCAGTGCGTGTGTCTCTTGTTTACCGTTGCTGCTGCGACTGCGACTGCGGCTGCTGCTGCTGCGAATGTTGACGACGCGCCGTACGATTCGTCCTGCCCGACGACGTGCGTGCTAATAAAACGCCGACGCTGTCGAAGCGGCCAGGTTTGCCAGCCAGCGTGCTGCTACCTCCTACCCCCACCCCGCACCCCACGCTTTCACTCAAGTGGATTGAGTGAAGTCTCGAGCGCATGTTGAGTTGAGTTGAGTTGAGTTGAGTTGGCTTTGGCTTGAGTTCAACTCAGTGAGTGAAAACCAACCGCAAGTTTATTACGCTCTCAGTACACGCGCACACGCACACACACACACACACACACAAGTGACAAGTGCAGAGCAGACACAGAGAGAGAGTGGGAGAGCGCGAGCAAAGAGAGCGCATCTATTTGCAAGGCTTTGTATTGTCGGTGGCGCTCTGCGTCTTGGCCTCATCGAAGAACAGCTGCAGCAGCTCAGGCTTGAGCAGCTGATTGCCATCGAGACGCTCGGCTCCCTGCCAGCGCAGCAGAGCGGGAATATCATTAAGCCGGAACGGCGATTTGCGGAACTTGTTCTTATCGCTGGTGTCCTTCCATGCCTCGCGATTGCCAACGTCCACGGTGTAAATCAGTGAATTCGGATGTGCATATTCACGGAATGCGGTGTCCACAAGCTGCTCCACTGCACAAACAGTGGGAGAGAGAGAGAGAGAGAGCGAGAGAATATGTGAGTGAGAGCAAGCTATAGATAAGGGGATCGCACTCACCGTTCACACAGTCGGGGCACCAGCTTTTGCCCGTCTTGGCGTCCTTCTCGCCAAAGAAATACATGTAAATCAGGCAGTTCTCATTGGCGTGCACCTTAAGCGCATCCATGAGTTGCTGGTAACCCGTCAGTGGCACGTACTCCGGCATCTTACGGCGGCTTCTTCTCTCTGTCGACTGTCGACTGTCGCTGCTCTGCTCTGTGCTGCTGATCCGGTGCTATCGCGCACTGGCTGTTTTCTGTTTCGATTGTGATAAGCTCAATAAGCGTTTTATGCGCGTGTTATCGCTTACAAATTGCCACAGTGGGCAACAACAGCAACAACAATAATAAAACAAAAGAAAATTACCGACGCGCCGGCAATTAAATTGTCCAAAACACACACACACACATACGCACACGCACACACCCGACACAGATAAATGGCACAATGGCGTTGCCAACTTACCAGCTGTTCTCTGTTTCAGTATTTTTCGCTTGCGATATATATCGATAGCAGCTGCAGTAGTAGGTTGCCAGCCATATGTTATGCCTAATAGTTGGCAATATGCATGCTGTGACAGCCAGTGCGCGCTAATTTTGAATTAGAAATTTAAGCGTTTTGACAATAACAACTTGGCACGACTATATAGTATGTAAATATGTTCAATATATATATTTTCTAATCGTGTTAGCATTTCGAAAACCTTTTTTACTCATCAATGAGAAGCAACGTTGAGTTAATTCCGCGAAAAAGATTGCAACGCAAGCGAATACCCTGACCCAAATTCGCTCGACCTGATGACGCTGCCGTAGCTGCTCTTGGAAGTTGAGACAATGGCGTCTAAACTTGAACTTCATGGAATCGCCGCAGCTGATATTCTTGGGGGTCAGAGCCGTTGGCCGAGCTGAGCCGGAAAAGTGCAGACGTTGTCGAAAACGCAGCATAAAATGCGCCCGCAGCAACCGATTGGCAAACAGAACTCGACCGAGCAACGGTGGAAACAGACACAAAGAAAGTGAAAAGTGAAAAGAGAGAGAAACAGAAAACAGACTTTTAAACATGGGTAAGTTTCCTCAAGTGTGCTCCAAGTGGCGATGTGGACTAACCGGAAAACATTCGTTTTGCTCTGCAGCCTGCAAGATGTGTGTGCAATTCCTGGTGCTGCTGGTGCTCGCTGCAGTTGCTCAAGAGCAGCTGGCGGCGGCGAGCAAGTTCGCCTACACGAAGCCATTGTATGGCAAATCCAATTTCATCAAGGAGAAACGCTTTAAGTTGCGCGCCACATCGACTACGTCAGCACCTACAACAACAACGACGACGACGACGACAACAACGGAGGCCGCATGGCCCTCATCCGTGGAGTTCATCATCAATACCACGCCCAAGACTAGAGCCGTAACGGAGCCAACAGATGCCAGCATCGAGACGAGCAGCAGCAGCAGCTCCACATCTACCACGCCAAGCACAGTGCACAGCACAACCGCCGGCGTGGAGCTTGACCTGGAGCCGGGCAGCGCCAGCAGTGCTAGCAATGCGGTGACCACCACCGTTACGAGCACAACCCCATCCAGTCTGGTCAACACGCTGCCATCGCCACCAACACCGACATCGACGTCATCAACTACAGCTGCTCCAGCTGTGACTCCAGCTGCGGCTCCAGCGGACAATCAGCCTGTGCCCTGCACCTGCGGCGTCTTCCTCTCCTCCCAGATACGCAATGGGCTGCCCGAGAAGCCGCTCATCCACAACGAAATGGATCGCATGTATCCTTGCAATGCCATCGGACGCAAGCAGTGCCAGACCAAGTGCCTGGAGACGGTGAGTGTGTGTGCCTGCACACAATTGTTACTCTCCAACTGACCGTCTCTCTCTCTCTCAATCTTTTCCTTAGATTGTGCAGCATCTGCCCAACTCGGCGAACATCGTCTGCGCCACGCTGGGCCACAACTGCCACAAGGAGCGCGCGTATTTGTTCATCAAGAATTGCCACAACCAATGGATCAACACAAACTTGCAGGCGGGCCGCGAGTATTGCTGCAAGGAGGGCACACCCTATCGCTGTCCCTTGTTGGGCTAAGCAATTGATTTCCAAACCGAAAACAAAACGAAATACGCAAAATAAAATTTACAATTTAAACTGAAGCCAATCTATTTATTTATCGATTGTCGATGTTGGCTTGCATCTGGTATTTTTTTTCGCTGGCAGCGTTGCCAGCTGATTGACAGCCAAAAACAGCTGTTTTGAGCCTAATAAGCGTTAACAGTGCAATTAACGATAATCATTGCCAAATTAATCAGTATTATTAACTGTTTAATTTATTTTGCGTTTTTTAAATATTTAATTTGCACATATTTTATATTTTATATTTATCTCACAATTTAATTTTACAATTTAAGTGAATTTGCGCTGAATACGGTTCGTCACTTTGCTAGCTTGCAAATCGGTTGGTGTCTACGCTAAGTGAACAGCTGGGATCATACGCTCAACTGTTGCGATATTGTTGTTGCACTGTTCTTAAGCTTTGCACAACAGTTGCGCGCGCTGTCAACTCTTGCATTTGCAAGGCAAGATATGTAAAAAAGAAATTGAAAATAATTCAAAAATAAGCGTATTATCAGTAGACAAAATGTTATTTTTTCAATAAAATTTTTAATAATATCAAATCCACTTTTAATTTGCATATAAATACAGAATTCCCGCTTTCTTCAAATTTTTTCTATACTGTTTATTATCCTTTATTGCATCATTTCTTCGAAGTGCTTAAATTTATTTTCGAGCTGAACATATTTTAATGTTGCAAAAATAAAGTTTGAGGTGTGTTTATTTGTAGAGACTGTACCTGTTTCTGTTTCTGCTATTTGGAACATCCTTATGCCACGTTTTGCATTGTCCTCCGTCGCAAGGCCTCGGTGGCGCAGTAGGCAGCGCGTAAGTCTCATAATCTTAAGGTCGTGAGTTCGAGCCTCACCCGGGGCAGGTAATTTTTTTTTTATTTCGAAAATATTCACATCCTTATAAAACAAAAGATATTTGAAAGAAACTCAAGAAAATTTCACTATATGTTTATTTTCCGAGGGTATTTAAGCATCGACTTGCATGCGATAGTTGCGATTTCCTGTTTGGGAATTAAGTTGCACGATCCTCGCCTCAAAATTGACAAGCCATTCACAGTTCTCGCCAGGTAAGTTGCGACTTGACGCAACCCGATAAGAACTAAAATGTTAACGTGAATGGCCTGATGGAATTTAATGCGAGTGCACACTGAGAAAAAAAATATATACACGTATATATATTCAGGTACTTTGTGAGTTATAGAATTTACTTTTTCACTACATTATTTCACTCGTATATATGGTTTACCATGTCTGGGCATGCTCAGACTCCATGATATGTGCATGTTTCGTAATAGTTTACTATGAAACTAAGCCAAGCGATATTTACAACACCTGGTCTTCAGTTATATCGCAACATTATCAGCTTATCACGCACCGCAGCTGAGTCAGGCTGGTGAGGTGGGTTCGATTCCCTGGACTTTGGCTAGACTTAACATAAATTCAATCACACGTCGGTTAGATACAGACAAAAAAAACTATGACACCCCAAAAACGAATAGCGAATAGCGTGACATGCTTCGTTCCATCTTTGAGGAAGTTGGGAAAATATTTCCATTATATATGAAATATATTTCAATGTGTCACTGCGTCAGTCTGCGAATTCGATTAAAGAATTCGATCTGTGATTGATCGATTTCTCTGTCTCAATTAAACAATTAAATTGTTACGCCAATTATTTTGCTTTACTATTCGAACTGAAATGTTGTCAGCTCCTTTTTTATAGCTTAGCTTCTTTTGGCTCGCGTAAATGTCTCTAGCGAGATTTTTGTGATATATACGATAAACAATGTTGTTTTGGAACTATGAAGATCTTTGCTACTTATTTATTTAATTTTTAAAAAATTGTTGAATTCTTTGGATCTCTGGTTCTTTGGTTCTTTTCTTCATTTGGGAAATCAACAAATCGATTTAAGTGACCTAAGCTGCTAAGGAGCTCTACGTAGATAGCCAAAGTTACCTTGCTTTGTAAGTCACCGCTATCTATGATCGAGTATATACCACTTGGTAACCGCTTTTGCGCAGGGTGTACGATGATAGTATACATATTACTTGCGAGTAAATACACCCGCAGGGGCTCGGACGATGGCGTATCACGTTGCTTGCGCTCACTGTGTCGATAATTATTAGTTTTTTATTTTTTTTTTTTTGGGGGCAGGTCTCACCTGGCCTGATATATGAATGCGCATATTTCGCAAGGCTTTTATTGTTTCCTTTGCCCGCACATTTATTGGACCCCCAGTCGAAAGGAGAAAGCGAAGCAGATGGCGAGGGGGAGGAACAGGGGAAAGGGGGACACAGACACACCCACCTTGCACTTTGTACCGCAACACGACGAACGGTAATTAAGAATTCAGCTTATCAACGACAATTGTAAAATGCAAACCATTTTATGTGTCCGAAGTGTCCAAAGGTCTACGGCGGAATGACTTTTTCTTTTCGTTTCTGTCACTTTGTATGTTTTCGCACTTTAATCGGTTTTTTTTGTTTCTTTTAATACCATTCGACCATTGAAAATGCTCAGAAGAAGGGTATACTAAGTTTGTGCAAAAGTATGTAACAGGCAGCAGGAGGCGTGGCAGACCCCATAGAATATGTATATATTCTTGCTAAGGATCTCTAGCCGAGATTGAGCCATGTCCGTCTGCCCTTCTGTCCGTCTGTCTGTATGAACGTCGAGATCTCAGCTATTACAATAGCTAGAGACACCAAAATTGACATAGTGATTCCTGTAAATCATGCGCAGATAAGGTTTATTTCAAATTTGAAGAGCGAGTTAGTACTAGTAAGTGCAACTACAAAATTGATAGAATGGTATCTTACGGTCGGGCGCGCTCGACTGTAGCTGCTTAATTACGATTTAGCCAAAAAATGAGAGCGTATATAACATATATACTTGTACATGCATGTGTGTATATTTGGAATAATGTCAAAAGTAAAAAGCATTGAGATTAGAAAAGTGTCAACGAGGGCTGCGTGTCATCATCATTATCTGCCCGGCGAGCATCCTCTTTGGCAGCTTTATGGAGCTTGTGATGTGTTGGCTTTCTGGAAAAATTCTCTGCGCTACACGAGTATTTATACTTTCTTTAATTTAAAAGAAATATATATATGTATGTGTATAGGTAGAATATATTTCTAGCAATTGAAATCAATTTGAATTCTTTTATTTGTTTTTGCTATATATAAAAGCTTATGATAGATGATTATCTGTCAGATATGATGGCATATAAAGCTACAGCATGCACTTTAGGGTTAAGAAACTTTTGAAATTTCTTTATATATCTATCTATCTCGGAACTATCGGTAGAGAACTATTTGGCTTGAGTAACTTGTGTATCGGGGAAGCCGGACAGCTGCTCGCTGCTTCTAACGGAATGTGCTCACCTGAAGATCCCCAGCTTGCCTTCCCCTTCACTTCCACCACTCCCACACACACACACACACACACACATGTAACTGGGTATTTGGTTTTCGATTTGCCTAAAAGCTCTTGCCTTGCCAATGGATGCCAGCGTAAAGGGAATTTTCAGCAATTTGCCGCCAGCGCCATGGCAAGCACAGTGGGTTGCAAGCGTTTTGTCTAGCATGAATTTGTGCATTAAATCACTTCACTTCAATTCGATAATCAATTATCGATTGTCAGGCAGGCGACAATTGAGGCGACTCCTTGGCACCGTTTTTTGGGGGGAAATGAGTGTGAGGACACTGTGCGCTGAGGGGTACATCACATTGTAATCGCTTTTGCCTATCTTTAATGTATTTATGAATGTGTAGTAAACTCTCTTTGTGTGTGTGTGCGTGTGTGTGTGTGTGTGTGTAGGTTAACTGATAATCGCGCGGCAATAACAATACTAATACAATACAAATAGGAACAGCGAAAGGCGCGCGCAAACAGTTCTTATCAACAATTATTACGAATACTACACATGAGCACACTGTGTGTGTGTACGAGTAAAATCAAAATAGTTCTCGTTCTTTATTTTTTGCGATTTCGGAAATAGTCGAGCCCAGAAAAAAATATTCGAAAGCGACGAGGCGGCAAAATGTGATCCAAACTAAAGCGAAACATACCAAAATAACACAAATACAATGAAGGCAGCCGCTCTGTGCGTGTGTGCGTGTGTGAGTGAGTGTAAGAAACAGCACGCTGCCAACACACACACACACACACACACACGCACACACGCAGTGCTAGAGGTGCCACTGTGCGGGGCGAGACAGGAGAGATATTTATGTGCACACACGCTCATTGTCTGTGTGAGTGTGCGTGTGTGTGTGTGAGCGCCGCCATGCGCTTGTATCTGTGTTGTGGCGTTTCATACTATAATTCACAAATTTGTTCAGTTCAGTTCGCGCTGGAGAACGTTGCGGAAAAGTCGTCTGTTTGTTTTTTGTTTTGTTTTTAATTTATTTTATTTTTCTTACTTACGCCTTGCCGCCTGCCTGCCCTGCGGACAGCAACAACAACAACAACAACAACAAACAGAACGTATGCCGAACCGTGTGTGCGTGTGTGTGTGTGTGTGTCGTGAAAAGTGTTGTATTTTGTTTTGCACTAATTAAGTTTGTTACTGGCTAAGTTTGCCCCGCGAGATCACGTGCAGCTCCACTGATTCCACTTGAGATCCTGCCCAGTGTATATACCCCTTCCCGCTCTCTCTCTCTCTCTCTCTCGCTCTGATGATAGGCATGTGGTTACACGGTGTGCATGGGCAATTACGTCTGCGCTATCTGGCTGTCAGTGCAGACCTCAGGTGTTGTCCCATTTTGCCACCTTATCGACGATCAATCAAAGTCATCATCAAATTAAACTTAACCCGAAAGCGTCAGCGCACGCGCCTTAACACCTTGTTGCCAGGCTGCCCCCCCCCCCCTCTTCCTTCTCCCCACAACCCAGTCACCGATCATCTCCAACTTCAACTTTAACTTCAGCTCTCTCTCTCACGCTTTTCTCTCCCTCCCTCTCTCGCTGTCTCTCTCACTGGCTGCTGGCATTCGCTAATTAGCCCTATTTGCCTTTACAGTGGCTCGCATAAAGCAAGCACCGCCAGAGCCACGTGCTGTAAAACACTTTTATTAGCATATCATAATTTAACCGTGTCGTGCTTTTATTGTGCAAACACTGTGCAAACACCCTGTATGCGTGAGATAGAGAGGGTGTCATAAAGTTGTGCCGATTTCGCCAAAGTTTCGATTCGAGTATTATGGCTATAGAAATTATTTGTCGGGTGTGTCAAATATATATAAGGAATCTATGCGATTTTGTAATCTTTACAGACAACTTTGTATAGCGAGCCTAGCCCAATGTTTCTATCTTTGTAGAGGTTTTCAAATTTGAACTGTTCAAAATGAAAATGAAAATTCATTTATTAGTGTAAAAGCAGTACAGGGTATCTGAGAGTTGTGCACTTGTGCATTTCACGCATTTTGTGGAAGCTTAGCCGAGTGCGTCGTATAAACTAGTTGTTTGTTCTTGGCTTAGCTTTTATAGAGTTCGGTCAGTTTTCCAAGTTCATAAAAACTAAGTTGAGTTTCTTTGTTTGCATGCACAAAGGGTTCCCTTTCTCCCTCTCTCTCTCTCTTTTTCTTTGTAATTTCACACTTTTCCGCATTCAGCTGATAATGATAATGATAATGCATTGTAATCTCTTTGTATATAACTGGCGCTGATCTCCAATCAGCTGATGATTACTCAATACAGTTTTGCGTGCTCTCTCTCTCTCTCCCTCTCTCTCAGCTTGGAGTGACCTGCGACATTTTGACCAAGCTAACATATATGTATATGTATGCAATATTTGTATAATTGAACCATGGGTAATGAGTCAATGAGTTGCCTTGAAATTATCGTGATGGGATGGGTGCGTGACACAATCGTGACTTCTGCTGGATATGTCCACGTGCTTCTTGATTGATTACATTGACAAGGTTCTTTTTTGGCTGCGCTTCGCTGCCCGCTGACAGTTACCACACATTAGCAAGGCCCCGTTATCTGGCGTCCATTTCATTCCATGACCACCTAGGCGTATCTGCCTCAGTTTGCCATATTCTGCGCATTTCATTGAGACACTCGTCCAAGTCGCATTGCGTCGTACGTGAGGAGTAAACAGTTCAATCTGAATTCGATCGGGCTGCAGTATAGCATAAAATCGATTCCCCCAACTTTCACTGGTATGTCGAGGATTGTTTCATTTCAAATTTTCAAATTACAACAATTTTTAGAATATTTTTTTATGGTTTAATGACATTTTTAGTGTTGAAACAAAGAGAATCGCACGATAAGTTCGATACGCATATCGGCAAATCATTCCACGCCTTTTATCTATATGGCGCGCTTTAGCCTGTGCTCATATCTAACGACTTTTATGACCCACTGTTGCGGCAATTAAAAGCTTATTCAATTCCTTAATGTTATTTGAGAAGCGAACTTATAATTACAACTGCAGCGGCAACAGTGAAAACAATTAGAACAGTCCGCATCGAGCACATAGAGCAACATCGTAAACGACCTTCAGTTGCAGATAATCCATTAACAAATGCTATCATTACGTTCTCATAATATACATATGCATATAGGAAGTGCCTCTCTCTCGCTCGCTCGATCAGCGCTCTCGTGTATCCGATTTGTCAAGTTGGAACTGCTTGGCTTATCATCGACCGACCGGACACCCTTTGACTCGCTCTGGGGATCGTTCAGATCACAGATCGCACATTTAGTTGTTGTAGTCTCTCGCAACGGGCCCCCGAGAGACGACAGAGCGCACCGCTCGGACCTCGAACCTGTTAAATGTACGTCGATTGTCGATCATCGCGTTCGTTCGATCGCTCGCTTTGTCTGCCAGTGTTATCGACAAACTTGCCGAGGAAGTAGACCGTTACGCGGCTACGACGCGTCGCTAACTGCAAACGTTCTACGGCTTATCTCTCTGCGTGCCAATTTCGATGTGTGTACCTTGACAGTGTTTTCTGTTTTTTGTTGTTCTCGTTCTCGTTTTTTATAACCATCGAAAGGCGATGATATCTTTGCCGGCGCTGGCGTTTATAAGACCCCCTTCGATATACCTTAGTGCAATATAACGTGCATACCATATGTATAAAGAAAGGCATTGGGCTTTTTACGAGGCGCCCCGATCGGGGTCTAACGCATCGAACCGAGCTCACAAATTCACGATACAAAAAAAAAAACCATTTCCAATCGAGACTTGATGTCCGGCAACAAAGCGATAACAACGAGAATAACACAGCAATCATTGACGTGTTTTTTTTTTATCTCCCTCTTTCTCTCCCTCTCTCTGGTTTTTTGGGTTATTTATATAATGGGTGTTACTTTTGCGGCCGTCACGTTTGCAGCAACAACAACAACGACAAGTGAAATACACAAATTATGGGAATTCAATTAAGTCGAAAAGAGAGCAACCGAAATATCGTTTGTGGTCAGTGCGATCGATGGTTACGTTCGGTTCGGGACGTTTCTTCCGGCCTCTTTTTTCGGTTTTTGCGTAAAGTTCTGTCGATCAGTTAGCGCTGAAGTTCCTTTCGTTACGGTACTCGATCAATTAATTAACACGCCTCCAGCTACATAAGTTCGTTACGAATCGATCAGATAGTGTCGCACGATCACTTCTTATACAAGAATTGGGGACAATACTGAATGAAGTCTACAAATCTTATCTTAACAAGCCTCTTAATTAACTTCGGGTTAACCTTGCAGTTCGTTTGGGAAATCCTTGCCTAGGAATCCCAGAGAGAAACAGAGAGAGAGAGAGAGAGTGAAAGATCTCTGCGTGAATTTCATCATACTAAGTGAAATGCAAATTTCGTTTATGCTGCTTACATTTCGTGAGATCTGTTTGACTCATACGCATAACAAGTGCGGGTTTTGCTTTCAGCTTGTTTAGTGTTGCCATAGCCGCCTAAAGATAAGGTTCGAAATCGAATGAGAACTTTTGGAATTTCTAACTTATTCTTTCTGAGATCCTTAACAAGTTTTTGTGCTATCAAGTTGGGCATTTATACAGACCCTAAAAATCGAACAGCAAATATATTTATAGAGTGCTGATAAGTGAGTGAAGCAAGATTAAATTCGCATGCAGACAGATCTGTCTGAAATTGTGGAAATTGAGTTTTTCGCGTGGAGAAAACTTGTTTGTTTTGACAGACAAACGCGATAAGAGAATCGGCCTAACGCGTGTGCATGTTGGGAGGCCCCTGTCCGTCTGTCCATCTGTCCGTCTGTCCGTCTCTCTGTTCGTCTGTCCATTCGTGCGGGATCTAATAAGTATTCAGTGACAATCCCCACAGTCAGAATGACAAGCGCAAATCGTCGCTAGCATTTCGGGTGTGGCGCGTCTAGCTTTATATATGTACATATAGTAATCTGTAAACTATAAACTATATAGTATAGCCGCATCTATGGGAGGCTAGTCTAGCCATAGCCTAGCTGACCCTCTCAACCATTAATCGAAGCTCTAATCAAGACGCTCCTCCATCTTTCTCTTGCAGACTCGCGACTTGCTTTGTGGACCACCCGGGGATGCAACAATAGGCACTAGCTTGGCCTAGCTTCAAAGATGACGGATTACAGAAATGGCAACAACAACAACAACAGTAACAACAACAACAACAACGGCGCAATGCGACTGCAAATGCCAAAGGAACTGGCCAGCGATGAGCACAGGCAGCCAACGCAGTCGCTGCCTCCCAAGTATGAAGCGTTACCACCCAAGCAGCAAGCAGCAGCAGCAGCAGCAGCAACAACAACAACAACAAACCCAGCGCATCCAAAGAAGCATCCCAGCAAGAAGAAGCGCACAGACAAAAGCGATCTGGGCGATGACTTTGTGGCCCCCGACGGCGGCTGGGGTTGGGTAGTTGCTGTGGCAAGTGGCGTCAATATTGTAAGTAGACCGTAGATCATAGCGATCGCAGTGATCGATCACACTATACGATATTGATGATCTTCCAATCATCTTTTGCAGCTGGTCACATTCGCGTTGGCCCAGCAGTTTGGCGTCATCTTTAGGGAGCATCTGCCCATGCTGGGCATTACGGAAACCCAAGTGGCGACCATCATTAACACACAGATCGCGGTGTCTGCGTTTACAGGTGAGTCGAAATCAATTTCTAGTTGAGCGAACTAAGCTAACTCCTCTCCCTCCCTCCACAAGGTCTGCTCAACGGTCCGCTGTTCCGGCGCTACACATACCGTGTGGTTGCCCTGGTGGGTTCGGTGCTAACCTTTGCGGGCCTCTTCTGGATGGTCTTTGCCAACACGTTCATCATGTACATGCTCAGCTTCTCCATTACCTATGGTTTTGGACGTGGCCTAACTGTGTCGGCCTCCTCGCTGGCCGTGAACACGTACTTCAAGGTGAAGCGACGCACTGCGACCGCTTACCAGTTCGGTGTCGCCGGCCTGGGTCCCATCATCTGTCCGCTGTTTGCCAACCAAATGGTCAAGACATTGGGTGTGCAGGAGACGACATCGATCTTTGCAGCCGTCTCGCTGCACACGATCGCCTGTTCGCTGGTCTATCAGCCGGTCAAGTGGCATGTGGTGAAGCGCAACAAGGATGCGGAGGCACAGCAGCCGGAGAAGACGCAAGCGCATCTGGAGGACGAGGACGATGACATTATCAAGCATGTGGTGGAGCCCGAGACGCCGGTGCTGCCACGTGCCAATGATGGCTGGTTCGGTTCACGTGCCTCGCTCAACAGCGCCGGCACCAGGAATCGCCTGAATAGCTGGGACAAACAATCGGGCACGGGTCACTTCGAGCTGAAGCGTCTGAATAGTCGCGATTCGTCAAGTGGTCGCCAGCAGCGCAGCATATCGATTAGTCACAGCATCAAGGAGGAGCCACACGATCACGACGAAGATGCCGAGGTGGCGTATGCCTACGACAAGGATCTGCAGCAGCAGCAACAGCAGCAGGAGCAGCCACTGAAGCCACAGCCTCTGGCGCTGACGGCCAAGGAGCAGCAGCAACTGGAGGACGAGGAGGAGCAGGAGCGACGCAAGAAGCTGCCTTTCTATCAGAAAATCATTATCTTCTTCGATCTGAATCTGCTGACTGACATCACATACGTCAATCTGGCCATGGGCATCACATTGATCAACTTTGTGGAGATTAACTTTGCCATAATGACGCCCTACATTTTGGCCGATCTGGGCTTTAGCAAGGATGAGACAGCGTTTGCCATGTCGCTGCTGGGCCTCTTCGATTTGATTGTACGTTTCCTGATCCCACTGATCACGGGCTTCTTCAGTTGGAGCAATCGCACGTTCTTTGTTGTCGGCATTCTGGGCATGTGCTTTGGGCGCATCCTGTTGTCGATGACCAGCTCGTTCTATGTCATGATTGCCATATTCCTTTGGCTTGGCCTCAACAAGGCCTTCCGCACGGTATTCTGGTCCCTGATCATACCCAGCTATGTGCCGCTGAAGCGATTGCCCGCTGCTGCCGGTCTGCAGCTGCTGATGTCGGGCACCTTCTCCATTGTCTTCGGACCACTGCTTGGTAAGTAATCCGTACTCTCTCTCTCTCCCTTCCCCCCCTGCATGCCTCATTGTCGTCTTACTAACCTGTTAACCAAATCCTACTTCTACCCCTCCACCCCAAACCATCAGGTGTGATCTCGCAGGCCACCAGCTATGCGTTCCTGCTCAACTGCCTCAACGCTCTCTGCATCATCGCCATTAGCTGTTGGTATCTGGAGGACTTCATACGCGCCCGCCGTCGCAAATCTCCGCCAGTCAAGGCGACCGACCTCAAGTGAGCGCCGGCTCCAGTCTACTAGCTCAACCGTTCCACCCACGCCCACGTCCACGCCCGCGTCCGCGCCAGCTGGACCCCAGCTCCAGCTTCATCCCATGTAATCTGTAGTTTAGTAAAGTTTTTTGTTTGTTGTTGTTATTTACCATATCTTTTTTTTTTTTGTATGATACGTTTAAAATCTGTGTACATTTTGTATATACTTGAATGTAGCCCATAACGTGTATCGATTATAATAACTGTTAATAATACTATATAGTGCCTAGGCTGTACCACACTTGGATGACGAGCCAACGATTTTCATTATTAACTGCATTCCTTCAACTTTACAGGGCCAGCTGCCAGCGCGCCTTGTGGTCTACGATGTGGGATCTTTTTCATAAGTCTCCACTTTTAGTTTTAACTATTGTATTTATGTAGATTTTAAGTCTCCAGCTTTAGTGTGTACGCTAAGTCTCTATTGTCAGTCTACACTCTTAGTATGTACTTTTCAGTTTCAGTCTCCACTTTTTGTCTCCACTTTAAGTCTCCACTTTTAGTCTTTGCTATTATGCTCCACTTTAAGTCTGCACGTTAGGTCTCTGTTTTTAGTCTCCACTTTAAGTCTCCACTAAAGTCTCCACTTTTTCTCTTCACTCTAAGTCTCCACTAAAGTCTCCACTTTTAGTCTCTGCTATTATGCTCCACCTTAAGTCTCCACATTAGATCTCTTTTTTTAGAGTCCACTTAAAGTCTCCACTTTTAATTTTCCCTTTTAAACTTCACTTTTAGTCTCCACTTGTAGTCCTCACTTTAAGTCGTACCTTAAATCTCCATTTTAGTCTTCACTTTTAGTCTCCACTTTAAGTCTCCACTTTAAGTCTCCACTTTTTCTCTTCACTTGAGGTCTCCACTGAAGTCTCCACTTTTATTCTCCACTTTTAGTCCTCACTTTAAATCTCCATTTTAGTCTTCACTCTTAGTCTCCACTTTAAGTCTCCACATTAGGTCTCCACTTTAAGTCTCTGCTTTTATGATCCACTTTTAGTCTCCACTCCCAGTCTCCATTTTTATCGGCGTAACTCCTAAATCTTTCATAAGCAATAGAGGCTCCACTGTAACTCTCCACTCTTACTATTCACCCTTAGTCTACACTTCAAAGCAAACCAACACAGCTAGAATCACATTTTAGTCTTCATTTTGTTTCAATTAATACTAACTTAAGTCTACACTTGGTCTCCAATCAAGTGCAAACTTTGAATACCAGTTTTTCCTAATGGAAAATACCAGATGATTGGTCTAACCACTGTCAAACAATAAACTCGTAGTCAGTATTTGCATAGAAATGAGCATACCTAAAGCAGTTTAAAGATATCAAAGTTATGCCGAAAAATACCCGTTAACATTTAGTACAAACGCCCTGAAATATATTTTGTCATTGAGAATTGTGCGCATTCCGTTAGGCTAGCTATTAAGTATCTTATAGATACGATACCAAAAATAACAAATGCGTTAAAATAGAACGTCGATTGGGGCAGCAGACGGAAGCGAGTCGAATGCTAAATAAGCTAAAATGGATATCTAATTGAAATATTTTCACTTCGAACCTGAAATATCTTGGCGAACAAATAGCTCAAATACCCATTAAATTGATAAGTTAGACGACACACACGCACACACGCACGAATAGATACAAATGTATCTTATCTGCTGCGACTTTGGGTTTCTTGCTCCATTCGGAAAAGAGTCAAGTCATGCCGGCCGGCGCGAATGGGCCGGGCTCATCATCGGGCGATGTGTCATGCAATTGCGGGTAATTGGATAGCAAGGCAAGTGACGGACAAAGTTGTGAAATACGTTTACATTGCAGAGCGAGAGAGATAGAGAGGGAGAGTCTGCCAAGCCAAGCCGAGCAGCAAGAAAAGAAGAAGAGACAGAAAAACCCTTGGGCTGCTACGAATTTGACTGATTAATGAAGAGCTTTACACTGCCCCAGCTGGGCAGGCGATCCGTAAACCGGTTCTGCATACCAGATTCTTGACTCTCCACTCCCCTCTCTCTCTCTCCACGGCCCGAGCTCAGTTCATGTCAGAGAGACTCTGCGCGCTCGAACTCGGTCAATAAACTAACCGCAAAAATGCGCATCCCCAGACAACGAGTTGCAACGGTTGCGGGCCCAAAGAGGCGGCAATTAAATCGCAAATTTGCATAATGCATTAAGCCATACGAAGTGGAGATATAGACAGACGGACAGACGGACGGACGGACGGACAATGAGTTGCTGGAGCTGCTGTCGAGTCGAGTTGGTAACAAGTGTCGCACGCTCAAAGCGGCAGAATATCTAGAGCCATGCTATATATAGAGTGCGAACTATTGCTTTCCCTCTAAGTCTGACAGTGCAAATCACAATCTACCCCCTATAAATGATGGTAAATATTTAGAGTTCTATGAGTCAACCCAAATTAAGCGCCACAGGTTGACACATTCTTCGCCAAGCGACACTGTGTAATGTCATGCTCAGTAGGTCTATATACCATTAAGTACTTACTATGACTTTTGGCAAAAGCCTTCCCAGAAGCCCTAGAAATTTCACGCTATACCCAATTTCCCAATGTGGTGCAATCTAACGGGACTAGAACCAGAGCTCTTATGTAAACGAAGTACTTAGATTGAAATTGATTTCGCTTATCTAAAAAAAAAATGAACAAAAGCAAATAAGATCAAGTTGGATGCGAGTGTGCTACGCAGAGATACCCTGTAAACGAGGGGGAAACTTAAACCTGATGTTGAAAATATTTCATAGATAACCGTAGTTGATCTACCTTACGTATAGATCAAAGAACAATTGCCAACCGATTGTTATTGCCAGTTCCTACTAGTATACTCTATATGTTCCTACTAGTTCTATATTCTATATAAGCTTGTTTTTTAATTACTTAATTGGAGACCTTTCGTCTGAGAAGCGAAGTGCGCTAGCAGAGCTCAGTTAATTGGAGTTTTCCAACACTTTGTGTAGAGTCTGTTATACAGCTATACATGTGTATATAACATATGCAGATATCTATGTATGTTTACATTAAATACTTCGGCACGCACAGCGACAGATCTATGTAGATACCGATATTAGACAAACAACGGGCAAAAATACTCAAAAAAAAAAAAAAAAAAAACAAAAACAAACGAGAGTTGTTTGGTAACTTGCTCGCAACCCCAGAGAACATTCCGTAAACTAGAAAATAAGGTTAGGCTCTTAAATAGTAATAAAACAAAAACAAAAAAAAACTCTAATAAACATGTTAAATAAAGCAAAACAATAAATATTTTTTTATGCATATCATCAATGATCAATGCCGAAAGTTCTTCGCTCTGATTACTTTGCTATATTTGTACAAAATTCCCATGGGCTTTATGCCTCTATTCATAGGGGACGTAAACGATAACGATAATATTGGCATAATTAGAAATACCCTTGGGCTTCATCAGTCAACGAGTATGACTGATCGATTGGCAAGTAATTTTCTGATTTCCCAGAGATAAGCTTGTGTGTGAATAATATTGGATCTTTATCTGATTATCCATGCAAAACTAAATCAAATTCTTAGCATTCTCTGCGTTTCTTATACTTCTCGATCAGCCCTCGCTCAGAAAGCCGAGTGAGTGACACTCATTATTATCTAATATGAGTTCTCATGGTGAATTATAATACTTTGTGACTACTTTTCGTAGACACACACACAGTCACACACGCATCGCGCTGAGCGATAATTGCACATGATTTCCGTATATACCCACAAACACGCCAGATAGATAGATACAAATATATTTAATATATGTATAATTATTGTCGGTATTTTTTCTGGTTTTTTTTTTTTTTCGTTTTACAATTGTCTATATGACACAACAACCTGTTGGCAAGAAAGAGATAGAGATGGGGACTACCTTGTCACGTCAAGTCGAGAGTCAAACGGGCTAACGACATCATCAAGAAAAGCTTATGCCAAGCGGGTTAGACCCCAGTAAAGCGAGACCCAGTAGGGCAGTTAATTCGTATAGCATCTATAAGTAGATTTTTGCAATGATAAGCTAACATTCGATTTCGAATTCGAATTCGACATTGAATTCGTAACTGTCGCATGCGATTGTCAGATAAGTGTTCGCTTCGCACACAAGTTACGTCATGGCACAATCGACGCGTTGGTCTAGCCGAAAGGTTCGATTAGAACGCTCTCTCAACGGAATTACAACCGGGGTAAGCGTAGCTAATCGGTAGAGCAGTAAAACGATTTTCGGTACTCAGGCAGGAACTGCTAATTAGGGCTGCGAGTTCGGGTTGATTATCCATCAATCTCGACTGTAGTTATCTATCTATCTACCTGATATTTTATCGCTACAATCTTTATCTCTTTAGCCGTTCGACCAAATCGTGTGTGGTCGAAACCGGGACGGTCGACAGCCGGTCGATCGGGCGGTACATAGGGCGAGTCGAGTAGTGAAATCAAAGTGCCGCTTCCGTTCCCGATCGGCATTAACATTGATCATTTCCAAACGTCACAATGATAATGCTGTCGCTGTCGCTGTTGTTGTTGTGGTTAAAGCTTCGTCTAGCTGCGAATGTGCAAATCATTGCGATTCGCTCGGAGCGGGAGAGAGAGCACGAGCGAGAGAGCGAGAGAGTGGCAGTAAAATGTGGTCAAGTGCGGAGCCGGCACCGGCTCTGGCTGCGGCTGTGGCTCCTGTCTACAAGCTCGGTTTGTCTACCGACGGTGGCGGCCCACGCACTTGGTTAACAGTTAAGGCTCTGCCTCCGCGCTCCACTCGCTGCTCTCTCGCTCGTTCTCTTCCACTTACTCACGCTCCACGCTCTGGCAGACACTTTGCTCTGCCCGGCTCTGCTTTGCATGTGCGTGTGCCTGTGCGTGTGTCTCTCTGTACGTGTGTGTGTGTGTGCTTGTCTGTGAGGAGCTGCCTGTGCCTGCCTGCTTGCGAGAGTGCATGTGTGAGTGGGTTGGTGATAGCTCAGCGGTACGGTGAGTACCGACTGCAATATACCCTGTAGGCTAATTTGCAAAATGTTGTGAAAAGAATATATGCATTCATTTGCATAATAATATTATTTTATTATATATATATATATATATATATTATATACAGCTGTGTTCACAAAAATAGCAGTGTTCATTAGCTGCAACTTTAAACTTAATTTTGTATATCAAAAAGTAAATGAATGAATGAATGTATATGCTATAAAAAGTATAACTAGCTTAAAAGTAATACAAAAACTGAAAAGATAATAAATCTTTTTATCGCTTAAAATTCTCTCTATTACGATTACAAAAGGGACTGATTGTTAGCTGTTTGACCTTGACGCGTAAGTACAGATGTTCAACAAAGACCTCTTCAAAATCGACTACAACATATACTATTGTCAGTTAAGATTATGGCCAAGAAGAATCTAGAACAAAGAAATAGAATTAAAGATTAAATGAAGAGATATTTTTAATGGTGAAAATGCTTGGCCTTGTGTCGGCACGTGTTTAGAAAGCTACAATAACATAACAAATAAACACAGTATAATACAAAAATGTAAAATATTAAACTTTTTCAATATAAATAAAAATGAATAAATATTTTCAACTATAATGAAAACTAATTGAAATTCAGTATAAATAAAAATGAATAAATATTTTCAACTATAATAAATAATAATTTAAATTTATTTTTAATGAATAAAAATGAATAAATATTTTTAAGTATAATAAATAATAATTGAAATTTATTTGTAATACCAAAAATCGATATATATTGATATTTATGAAATTACTGCACATTGTTTGTACCATTGTCACGGCCGCCTACGCAGCCAGCATACCCGATCAGCCGCGGCACGGTGTCTTGCAGGGTATTCAGCTATAAAGCAGACAGCAGCGACGGCTGACAAGCAAGTCGAGAGCTGGGCGCGTAGCTGTTAACAACGAAACGAAACAGCCAGCCGAACAGAGAGCTCAACCAGAGACAACGGCAGCGGCAGTTGCAACGTCTCAGTATCAGTGGCAGCATCAGCAGCGACATTGACTTTGGCTCTGGCCACTGTCATTGACAACGGCAACATTGTTAACAAGATTTGCTAACAACATTTGTCGCATCGCATTCAAACGTCGCGTTGCGTTGCGTTCTCAAATAAAAACAAAACCAAAGATTGTTTTTTAACTTTTTTTTCGTGATTGTGTCTGTGTGTCGGTGTGTGTCGGTGTATTATTTTAAAGGAATCCAATAAAAAAGAACTTTGCAAACTCAAAGTCAAAGGAAAATTAGCACGAGAAGCTGCTCACGTTACAACAAGAACGCGTAAGTTAACCAACAACAACAACAACAACGACAACGACAACGGGCAACAAGTGTTTGGGCAAAGAAAACAGAAACAAAAACAGAAACAAAAACAAAAACAAAGTCAAAGTGGCAGCGGCAGCGGCAAACGGCAAAAGGTAAAAGGCAACCGGGCCAAAGGCAAATGGCAACAGGCGGGTAAATGGCAAAAGGCAACGGGAATGTGGGAAAGCACCTTTTGGCCAGGGCATGCGCCATGGGCGATGCCAGCGTCGGGGGTTCCCGCTGGCCCAGCTTAAATTGAGTTTGGCCCGGGCTTTGCCTGCCACAGGCCACAGGCCACGGAGGCGCGAGAAAACAAAAAAATTGAAATAAAATGCAATTCAATTATGAATCATTTTTTTCCGCCAATGCTTTTTGCCCATGTCGTCGTTGTTTTTAAGCCCGTTAAATTTTTGTATATTTTTCGAAATTTTCCTTTTTTGTGCAATTTCAACTTTTGCTTAGCTACCGTCGCTATGTGCAAAAAGAAATTTCCCAATTTTATGCATAATTCCATTCTGGCATCATATTTTCAAAGAGAACAGTATTTTGAAAGGGTCACAGCAGCAGGTCAGGCTAATGGCTACGATTTCACAGCATTTTGCAAAGTTGTGTACGCCCCCCCCCCCTCTCTCTTCCCTCATAACCTGCCACAGCAGACAGACCAAACTCCCCCCGAGGTATTTGGGAAATAATTCAAAATTTTCATTATTTCCTTTTGTCTAAACAATAATGGGCTGCCTATCCGTTTGAAAATCAAATTTACAATGATATCGGATTTATTCACTTATACAAGCATATGCATGCATGCATGTGTGTGTGTGTGTGTGTGTGTGTGCCGGGTATATCTGTGCTGTGCAGGTGCAGCGCATTGCAAAGTCCTTTGAAAAGTTGCATAGTTGATTAGTGACATGCACATCGTATTATAAGCACGCACTTCGCACACACACACACACACGCACACATATATGTTTACCTGTCCTGCATGGAGCACCCTGTAGGCAGAGGTAAACCAAAAGGCTGAGCGCAAGCGGGGGGAAGCTTCACATTTTAATTAACTCGAAAGCTTGAATAGCTTCAGCTCAATAACCACAGAGTATCTGTCAGTCATGCCTGCATTGTTCTCTGTGTTTTTGACAAATTTAACTGCATATCTGCATTTTGCACCAATGCACCTATGCGTTTTGCCATTGTCAATGTGCTAAAGATATCGCAAATTGAGATCCAGCAAAACGCAAAATGCTGGAAAATTTTCATAAATTGCAGCGCTGCGAAGTGTCTCTCTCTCTCTCTCTCTCTCCCACTCACTCTCTTCCTCTTACTCTCTACCTCTCACTCTATTCCTCTTTCCCTCTCACTCTCTCTCTTTTTTATTTTTTGTTCAATTTGCCAAATGAAATCGAAAACAATCAACGCTTTTTTTTCGCTCAGTGCACATAATCGTTAGAAAGCAAATGAGAGCTAACAGCGCGATATGTACGTATATAGTATATATAGTAACATAGCTGTATTGTACTATAGCGTATGCATAGAAATCGCGACAGTAAGTTAGCTATCGCTTCACGGTTATCGCATAAATTGGACTATGCCACGGACATTCCGTTCGATAACTGTGAGAGCGCACTCATTTTGTACTAGGTAATACGTATAGTATGTGAAACCAGATTGGGTAGATCGAAGCAGCATAGCATATATGTTCATACAATGCATCAGGCTGTCTGTGCGTCAGTTGGGCAAACTCATCAAATTTGACAACCGCCTAATGGGGCCATAGCTTAGCTAGAAACCATGGGGAGGGGGTACGAATTGGGGTACTCTGCTTGCTAGGGTTAGCTAGTTGCCGCTCAAGTGCCTGCGGGCTGCAATTCGACTCGAATTACAGTCGCCTTCGACGGGCTTCAGAGAAACACTTAGGCCGCACACTTTACTGGAGTCGAATGAATGAAGTACGTGAGTTTATTTGACTTGAAATGCGCATTAGATGCATAAATAAGCAAAAGACACAAACCCAAGCCCAGAACAAGCCAAAAACCCAAAAACTGAACAACACATAGACGGGGAGAGAGTGAGGAACCCGAATACCAAAAACCCAAGTTGAAACATCGAGCGGCGACACATGTGAGAATGTCTCGGGCGTTGGGATTATTTTGCGGCGCAACCTTTATGCACAGCTGTACTCCAAGTGCGAGGCCTCACACAGACGGGCTACACAAACTGCACAATCTGAACACGCAGGGCAATAACAATAATCGAAATGCAGCTAAATATAGCAGCAACTGCAGCGACTACAGCAACAACAACAATGAAAACAACACTAGCTGCAGGCAGACAACACGTCTGCCATAATCAATGGCACGAAATGTCCCTGCCAAAGCCAAATGGAATAGTTAATCCGTAATCCCGAACAATCCACTCCACTTCCACAGAGAGCGAGAGGCAGAGGGAGAGAATCCATTTCAGTTACGCACTTTCTGTCCGTCATTTGATTCGCATTCAATCATTGCCAAATCGTTGATCGATGCGGTCCACCACGGAGCGCATAGCACGCGAAGTACAGTGAACACTCGTTAGTGCTAATTTTGGGCCATCAATTATTTGTATATCTACGCTTCAAGCATGGAAAATGCTCAAAAACGGGTATGCTAAATCTGTGCAAAAGTGTGTAACAGGCATAAAAGGGCGTGGCAGACACCACAAGGTAATTGAGAGCAGTCCGTCTGTCCGTCTGGCTGTCTGTCCGTCTGGCTGTCTGTCCGTCTGTCAAAACACACAGAGCTCAGCTATAATAAAAGCTAGAGACACCAAAGTTTTGTATGAGAATTGCTGTTTCAAAACCTAAACTTGAATTTTAAGTGCCACGCCCACCGCCTTTGAAAATCGATAAGAAAATAATGAATTTGATTTGCGTTGCTTCAGTTTTTTTTGCGCGAGGTTGCATAAAAGTCAGCAATAGAAGTAGATGACTTTGTTGCTGAAAACTTGGGCGAAGGGTATTTTACTTGCTTAACCTCTACTCTAAAATGAAACTTAGATATAGAATACAGTAAAAGTGCTTGAATTTAGCTGAACTAAAGTGAGTAAAAAAAGTTGTAAAAAGTATTTTAATTGTCAATTGGCAAGTTTAAAGGGATTACCCCAAGGGGAACCCCAAAGAAAACCTACTTTATTAAATATTTCCGGGCCAAATGGAGTGACAGTTTCTTTTAAGATTATAATGTATCCAGTCAAAGAAGTGCAAAGAGAAGCATTTCAATTTGCATGCTAGTTTCAATGTATAAGTAATATGGCAATTTTTATAAAATTTTTGAAACATATAGACATCATTCAAAGGTTTCTATATTGTGTATGTAATGTGCTAATTTCCAATTAATTTTGACAGATTACAGTAAAGATTCACGAGATTCTTTGATTGATGTTCTGATGACTCTAGTAGGTAAAACAGCACAAATCATGTTTAGTAAGTTCTGAAAATTCAGAAAAAGCAGATGCTTTATCTGATGTGCCACGCCCTTCTAGGCAACCAATCGACTCTACCCCGAATTCGCACTACTTTGTCAGATCGCGCTAATAGTTTGATTTGTAGATCGATTTCAATTGATTTGCCCAACAACATGACAATTTGCTGGCACCTTGCGGCAACAATGAAATCTGTTTCACACACGATGGGCGCGAAACTCACCTACCCCCTTCCTCCTGATAACTCCCATGTGCCATTAGGGGCGGGGGGCGGCAATCAATAACGAAGTCTAACCCGATGCGAGCGCATATCGATGGGCTTTAATCAACGCTCATTGACACAATTTAATTGTGCGACGGAGCGAATGAAGCGAACAAAATTAAACGATGAGCGGCTGAGGCTGTACACTGTATGCACGCTGTAGTACACTGTGCGAAAATAGTGTGTGAAAAAATTCAAAAATAAAATGCAAAAAATACAACAAATCCAAGTTGTTAGTTGCAAAAGAGAAAAGCTAAGTTTACACATTAGCTTTGTTTAATTCATTTGCAGTGCACTTTTTCTGCCAGTGTAGTCGCTCAACTACGCCAAGAGAATAATTGAAAAATTGCGCCGTTCGATTAATCTCAATTAAATGGCGAACAAGCTGCCAATTGACAAGCTCGAACTTCCGCTTAAGAGAGAGAGAGAGAGAGAGACTCAGAGACAAGCTGAATGAGAGCGTAATAGCTAGAGATACAAATGTATCTATGCAGCAATGCACTTGCTGTCTCTCTCTTTTCCCTCTCCCTCTGCCCATCATTAGCTACACCTGTGCTACACCTTGTCGCGTCGTCGTGTTCGTCTAAGTGTACAAATATGTGAACTTGGGAGACAAGTGTTTTTTATTGTTTGTCTTCTGGCTGCGCCGATAACACAGCTCAGCAATGCTCTAGAGAGAGACAGAGAGAGAGAGAGAGAACGCACGCGTAGCGCCGTCGTCGTCATCGATGCCTCTAGGTATCTCTCTCTCTCTCTCTGTGTGTGTGCGTTCGTCTGCGTCTGCGTCTCCGTCTCCGTCTTCGTTTTATCTACAAATGAGTCAACAGCGCTGCCTAATTACCCGTCGCTCAGAGAGCTTGATAAGCTTCCCCCCCTCCCCCTCTCCCTCTCTATCTATCTCTCCCTCTCTGTCGCTCTTCGATTTCTAAGTGTTTGCACTGCGACCGTGATTTAACTGCTCTTTTACCGCTACTTATCGTATTCCCCTACAACGCCTGCACCTACGCATGGCCTGCACTGCCTGCACTGCACGACGCTTTATACCCTGCACACGTGCAGCAACAGAAAACCCAGTACAAAACTGTTATTAAATATGCCACAAGGTAGCAGCTAGTCGACACGTTTTTAAGCGGTAAACAAGCAATCAATGAGAGGCACTAATCAAACTCAAAACAAGAAAAAATATCTGTCATTGAAACTACAAATAGCCCCGCTATTATATAATCGTAGTAGTCTATGATATATGGCATTATCGATGACGGTGCGAAATCGCGAAATCGAAACAAAAACAAAAAACATTTCAAGCATTCCAAGTGCTGCGAGATCATAATGATATTGATGTTTTGTATAATCTTATTCAACACTTACATTCGCTTGTGAAATTCATGAATGAATTCTTGGCACGCCCCGCCTACCCCTGCCCCTGCCCCTCCCCCTCTAATCACCTGCTACTTAGTTAGTTGAGCAGAGCTGCGTGTTTGCTCGATCCTCCTGTCTTTTATTACAGTCCACTCGGCATGAGTTGCAGAAAAAGTGCTTTGCGTGTGTGGAAAACACAAGTCAAGCGCGATCGACGATCGCAGATCGCAGATCGACGACAAATCACGGCAATTTGCAAACCAGTAACAATGATGACGATGACGATGACGATGACGATGACGATCGCGCTGTTGCTGCTGATGATGATGACGTTGCTAATGTGCTCTGTCGCGTCTGCCAAGCGAAAGTGAATGATCGATGGCTGAGCGAGAGAGAGAGAGGCTTAAGTGCCTGCCCTGCTGCTGCTGCAGGTTGTGCGTCCTGTTGCTGGTCCTGGTCACGCTCTGCAACGCTGTCTGCTTGCTGTCTCCGCTCCTCTTCGCTCTCCTTACACACTGTCACTCTCCATGTGAAGATCTCTGACAGCGGGCGTCAATTTATGGCACGCTTCGATGGAGTTCAATGGCAAAACAAGACGACAACAACAACGACAACAGAGTCGCAGACTATCTCCATCTGAATGAAGACATCCAAGTGCTGCACGATTGCCAACGTGGCTGCATTCCCCCGAGTTTTTGTATAGCCCCGAATTATCGCTGCATATCGTAAATAGAAGGCGGTACGACGAGGGCGACTGTATCTGCCCATTAATATCGCAGTCTCTTCATTATTTTTACAACTACACACGGAACCGGCTTGACGGCGACAATCTGCCAGACTGACAACCCCTGACTCCCTTCGTTCCCCCCTGCTTTGCCCACACTCTGCTGTGGCTGCCTTAACGACAATTTTGTTGAAGCCGCAGCTTGCTTCATTCCGATCCCATCGGGCATTAAGCCCCTTGTCTGTTGCCTGTTGCCTGTTGCATTGATCCCGCTGCAGCGGGCGCACCCGCTAAGTGATTTCCTCGACAATCGCCGCACTCCTGGTTTCCTCCTGCCACCCCCTTTGAACGACATGTGCCGCAGCAAGTTGCGTGCTTTGCATACAAAATCGCTAGAAAGACGCGCCCATATTCTACATGACATTAACAGCGAAATAGAATATAGAAAATATGCAGGTACCTTAGTCGATATCTATGATAGGCTACCCCCCTGATCTCGCCCCCTTGCTTTGTCACGCCGCCATTGGCAATTAGCAATTAGAGCATTATCTGACATTAGGCAATAAAATCGAGGAGTGCCAAGCCAAGCCAAGCGAAGTCATGCCATGCCATGCTAGAAGGACTCCACTTCACGTTCTAATAGCCCAATTAGGCGACGACACTTTCGAGCTGAGATCGATTAAGAGTGATCGTGCAATTGTGATCGATTTGCAATCGAGAATCCAAGCAGAGAATGTTGGCTGTGTGGAGATGGTCTTGTAGTGCCATCACACCCTGAGATTCTTCAAACGATCGCTCTGTCTGGGATATCCATTCAAGCAGCTCTTTCTTCCATATCCTTCTTCTTTACTCTCCCTCTCTCTCTCTCTCTCTCTCTCTCTCTCTCTCTCTCTCTCTCTGTGTCCCTCGTCTCTCCTTAGACAAATGATTAGCTTACATTATTGTACTATAATTACCACTCTACGATCTTCATATTTCTCTCTCTTTATGCTTCTCAGTCATATCCCTTCCTAGCTCTCTTTTATGTAAGTCTGTAATTGAAACTGGCATATCTTATCGAAAAAGAGCCATAATACTCATAAGTACTTCAGTGCCCCCACTTAAAAGGGGCCCGAAATACTTTATTATGCATTAATGCATTATAATTACAGCTTGATATGGCATCGCCCTCACAGAGAGGCAAATCCCAGATCCGAATTCATTCAGACCCATTAAGGCACGTTCTCAATTCGAAAAGCAGGCTGAAAATTGAAAAAAACTTTTGTCTCCTGTGTGAGAGAGAGGGAGAGAGAGAGAGAGAGAAAACCAGACAATCCAAAAACAAACAAAAAAGAATTTATATATATATATATATTTTGTACCCGCATCGAAAAAGGTATAAGGCAGAAAATCTGAAAGAGTTTACCAACAATTGAAGCTATATATCTTTAAGCGAAACAATCTAATTCAATGTGGAATCGATATCGATTAATCAATTAACGTATTCCCCTTTTCCTTCACTCTAGTCATCTATCTGCCTGGTAGCACTCACTAAGAAGAACATGGACAAGTCGACGCTAACACAGAAAAATTACGCAGCCGTCTACAATGAGACGACGAAGCCAAAGAAGCCGAAGCGACGCGACAAGAGCGATTTGGGACCCGATTTTGTGGCGCCCGATGGCGGTTGGGGTTGGGTCATTTGTGTGGCGGCGGGTCTGAATAACGTAAGTGCGAGATCCATCGATCAAACGGGACTTCACTCACGCCGTTCTTCTTCTCCTATCTCTCTCCCTCTCTCTCTCTCTCTCTCTCTCTCTCTATTTGCTCTCTCGTGCAGTTCTTTATGTTTCCGCCGCTGCAGCAGTTCGGTCTGATCTACAAGGAGCGCATGATCTCGCTGGGCTTCGATAAGAAGGACACTACGATCATTGTCAACGTGGTGATGACCCTGTCCTCGCTAGTGGGTGAGTCTCTCGCTTCTATATCGAACTATACTATGCTTTATCTGTAGAGTCACATTAGCTAAAGATTTATATTTCATATCCTGTCACATATTGAAATCTACTTCTAGTTCTTTATATCCTTAGAGCTTTATCTATAACTGCATAGCTATGCCTTTTGGATGTCTGTAGCTCTATCTCTACTATATATATATATATTCATGTTCAACATATAAACCATATAAGTCTTTATCGTTCTCCATATATCATTCTAAAATGCTAACTACCAGTGCTTTAGCACCATCTACAATCATTTATCCTTTTCTGTAACCCTATATATATTCATGTTCATTATAGTATCCTGCATAAAAAGTATCTATATCATTATCTGTCCCTATATATCGCCTTATATTGCTGCTTTAAAGCTTTATCTTTATATATATATCCTTTTCCATAAACTATATATTAATATATATATTCTTGTACTTTCCGCCAGGCATTGTCAACGGCGCCATGTTTCGTCGCTTCACATTCCGCCAGGTGGCGCTAGCGGGCACCACACTTGGCTTTCTGGGCATTCTCGGCTCGGCCTTCTGCACCACCGTCTGGCAGTACATAATCTGTTTGTCGCTAACCTATGGCGTCGGTCTGGGTCTGGCCATGGCGGCCGTTTCGCTGGCCGTAAACACGTACTTCAAACTGAATCGCAGACGTGCCACTGGCTTCACCTGGACGATCACAGGCCTTGGTCCCATTCTCTTTCCCCATGTGTCCATCTTTCTGCTGGACTACTATGGAGCACAGGGCACCATAATGATCTTTGCGGGCATCGCTCTCAATGCGCTGCTCTGCTCCCTCACGCTGCAGCCGGTGATGAGGCATGTGCGCAAGCAGCCCAAGCCGGACATCGATGCAGCTGGCGATGGCAAAGAGCAGCCCGAACAGATGGAGGCCAATGGAAATCTGCTCGTGCCCAGCAACGATCCCTGGTCCGACTACGAGTGCAAGCACTGTCAGTGTGTGCGGCGCAGCAAGCGCGGCATCTTCTCCTCGCAGTATCTGTTCAATGACGACGATCCCGAGCATCCTGGCTACGAGATCACCGAGCCGGGCACACCGATGCTGGCACGTGCCAACGACGGTTGGTTCGGCTCGCGGCTCTCGTTGGCCTCCGAGCGGCGACAGGTGCTGCTGCGTCAGGCCTCGGTGAGTGTGGCCAAGGGAAGTCGCGATAATCTGGACAAGCTGGAGGAGTGCAACGAGTCACCGCATAGTCGTCCCGATGTGCCGCTCTACAAGCCGAACTACTTCAATCGTGAACGTGAAGATCTTGGACGTTATGCGAGCAAGACAAGCATCTACTCCAAGGCTGGCGTGGGCTGCGGCGGAGAGGAAATGCAACGCTGCACCTGCGCCGAGGACAAGGCGCTGTTGCAGAAATCTGCCGAGGCACTGCGCCTCGAGCAGTTGGCACTGCAGACGGCCCAGGAGGCCGAGGAGGAGGCCAAGCGTAAGATGACTTTCGGTCAGAAGGTGAACAAGTTCTTTGATCTGGATCTGTTGCGCAATTTGACGTTCGTCAACTTGGCCATCGGCATGAGCGTCATGATGTTTGGCGAAATGAACTTCTCCGTGCTGACACCGATGATACTCAGCGACTTTGGCTATACCGATAATCAGACCTCGGTGGCCATGTCACTGCTGGCCACCATAGATATCATAGTGCGCTTTCTGGCCCCACTGTGCCTGGAGAAGGTCAAGCTGGACAATCGCGTGCTCTTCGCCTTTGGCATTGTGTGCATTGCCATTGGTCGCATCATTGTCACCTTAACCTCATCGTACAATGTTGTCCTTGCGACCTTTGTGCTCATCGGTTTCGGCAAAGGTTTCCGCACCATTTTCTCACCCCTCATCATACCGTCGTATGTGCCATTGCGTCGCCTGCCCGCCGCCTCCGGTTTGCAGTTGATTTTCAACACGCTCTTCTCGCTGCTGATGGGTCCACTGCTGGGTAAGTCCATGGGGTTTCCCTAACTTGCTTGATTTCCCTCTCATGATATGTTATTCCTTACTCAGGCATCGTCACCGATTGGTACACCTACACGGCCACCATACACACCATTAACGCACTCACTGCAATCGCACTGCTCATGTGGATGCTGGAGTCCTTCGCTCGCCGCGTGCTGGGCAAACCCTATCAGCCGCCCGAGGAGTAGTCACCACCCAAGGCGGGTCGGGTACTGAAACTGGCCTAGACCGGCAGCAGCGCCAGATCTGCAATTACTTTTGTGTAAAGCTTTAGTTCTTTAGCCACTCGTTAGACCCTAAGACCTTAGTTTAGCCAGAGTTCCCAGTCTGTATGTCGTCGTTGCTAAGTATTTTACGTAAGTCTAGATTAGCAGTATTTTTTTTTTAGATCTATATACAATATACTATATAACGAGTCGTAATCAATGTGGCGTCTAATCGTACATTTTGCTGTCTATATAAGTCATACGTGTAACTTGCTGTGCATAAGCAAAACGATGTCTTAAGAACTATGCATATATAAAACATATATAACCCATATACTATAGGTGTCTATATATACAGCTGTGTTCACAAAAATAGCAGTGCAAGAAATGCATATATATATATATGTATTCACGAATATCATGGCATAATGCACTTACTATATATTATATATGTATGTATGTTTTTATGGATATTCTATGTGTGTTTGATGTCAGTTGAAAAGAAAAACCGTTCGCAGAGAATAAACTACTTATTCACAAAAAAATTGTTGCATACTTTTGGGCTTGGCTGGAAAAAGGAATTTGTTGCAGCGCTGCTAAGTATGCTACACATTTTGGAAAATGGTTGATATAGGGGTAGTTGGACTGTTTATGCTATATAGAGTTGGATTTTTGCACATGCGTTGCTCGAATTTATCAATTGCTCATAATGCAACTCACCACCGCCCACGCATATGTTTCAAGGTCAGCCCACTGACGTCAGCAACGGCAACGCATTGTTCCCTTGCAATTCAATTTAAGGATGCAACTGTACTTGTGCGTGTGTGCGTGAGTGCGTGAGTGCGTGAGTGCGTGGGCGAGTGCGTTTGCGTGGGTGCAGCCTTTCATATGCGTTTGTGGTTAATTTCCGGGAATTGGCTGCTGGGTATCCAACAGTCGAGTGCGTGAGGCTGTGTTACGTTACGCATACGCCGCGTAGTGCAGTCGAAATAAGTGCATACATATCTGCCACAAATTGCATTCACTTTGCTCTACTCAAACAATTTGGCAAACGTAACTAGTCAGCTGCACCGGAGTGTGGCGATAGATGGACGCTCTCGCTCTCTCTCTCGGATCGGAGCTGTAAGAGAGCTGTCTGCTCTCGTCTCGTCTCGCCTTCTCTCGCGCTGCCTGTCAACTATCGCCCGGCAGCGACGTCAGCAGCAGCAGCAGCAGCAGCAGCAGCAGCGCTGCGTCGAGACGAGGGCAGCGTTAATCGGCCATCGCTTTTCAGTTGTTTCAAGCAGCTAAAAGCGTCAAGACTCGACTTGGCCAACTAATCGCAGCTGGTCAGGCTGATTGCAATCGCAACGGGAATCGCGCTAATCGCATCGCATCGCATCGCCGTCGCGGTTTTCCTTTCTTTTTTCCTCCCACCCCGCCGCCGCTCGCGCTGTGCGTGACGACCTTGAACTTGATTAGATGCCGCCAAAAGTGCAAGATGTAATTGCCCAAGTTGTGTGTGCGTGTGTCAGCGAGCGAGAACGTGCGCGCAAGTAAAAATAAATACGCCCAAGAAAGCGAGGGCGAAGGAGAAGCGACAAAAGGCGACAGCTTTTTTCCCGCGCTGTTGTGTAGTTTTTTTTTTTTTTTGCCGTGCTCGGTTTTTCCTATTTGTCTAAATTGGCCAAAGAGATCAGGCGCAGGTGCCAAGTTTCGCACTTGCCAATCGAAGAGCCACAAATTATCGTCATACTCTAGTATCACATAGGTATGTACACACACACACACGCACACACACACACGCACATACAGATATAGAACTGCTGGCGATTACATGATGACAGTCGTTAGGGTAGCTGAGGGGGGGGCAGGGAAGAGGGAGAAGGGAGGGCAGCACGCTTATCACGACGCTCATCACGCCCATTGGCAGGCCCAATCTCTGTGAAATCATTATCGTAGCATTATCGAGGCATTATTGAAATATTATCCATAAATCGGTCTATCAAAGAGGCGCCCTAAGCGAACTGAAATTGTTTCCTCAGCAACTAAATGATGTTTCTTTCGGGTTTTTTAACAAAAAGTTCTCATATGAAAGCAATCAACTTTCAAGCGAAAATTCTAGTTAAAGCCCGATAATACATGAATATATATAGTACTTTGATTAACGTCAAGTCATTCCTGCTGCTAACAGTTTGTAAAAGGCAGACAAGTTGCAAAAAGGCAGCTTTTAGCAGAGAAACAATGAAATCGCGCTATCAACCTGCACAGTTCAAGAATATATATGCATAAAGCTTAGCAACTTTGCCCAAGTAAATGATTCGCTTGCAAATTTGAAAACCTTCAAGATCAGCTCAGTTTCTGCCCAATTTCAAACCAATTCGATTTGATTCCAAAAATAATGCGACACAATCTTATCAAGTCTATGGCCAGCCCCGTTCGATCGTGCGTTGCTATGACAAGCTACCGATCCGTTGCCGATGCCGTTATCAAAGGGTCTATCTGTTGTTTGCGCCGGCCAAGTCGACCAAGTCAAGTGGCTATGGTTACGTATGGCTGGCAGTACCATTTATTTTTTATGGAGCTTGGCTACATAAACCATAGATAAAGATAAGATCCATAAAGCAAATCGAGTATTGATTTGCCTGGCGATTACTGTGCATTATAGTACATATAGGTAGCGAAATCAATGGAACGCTTTGAACAGCAACTGACAACTGACAGAGAGGCTGATCGCAACGGATCTGTGTGCTATATAATGTTCATAATACGTTGCGACAGCATTGTAAGGTGACAGCTAAACTACGCTACGCTAAAGATTTGTATGTAACTGATTGATGGCGCTAGTATAGATTATATATATATAGTTTCCCTTGTCTATATGTGTGCTATAAATCAGCTGCTTGAGCGATGAATCACGCAATAGCCACGAGCGCATGTGGCATGCTGCACGCCAGCCAGCACGTGGCAGAAGGTAGCAGGGGTGTGTCTCCAACCCATTCGCAACAATTTGTGACAAGTGATCGTTAAAGTGCGATTGCACAGTTCGGGCTAATTGAACAGCGCGTCGTATATCTTGTCGCGTCAGAAGTTATGCCTCTTTCTTCCTTTTCACCCACTGCCCCCATGGTGTAATGTGAACAAATTTTCAAAACAGGCCGAATAAGTTATCTGCAATCTTAGAGAGTGCATAGATTTCTGACCTGCATCAATATCAATAGTCATTTCTGCTTGTGCGTTCGTATGAACATCTATAACTCGGAGATTATAAGAGCTACAGATATCAAATTCGATGACAACATGTGTAGATGTTGCATTCAAAACATAATTGGCTTAGAATTTCAGCACGTCCATTTAAGCCAGCGAAAATCGAAAAAAATGAATTTCAAGCGTAATATTAAAGCTAGAACGTTTCTTTTTGGTGTGTACAACGATTTTGGCCATTCAATTAGTTACTCCAAGTTTGCTTACGTTTGCTTGGGAAACATAGAAGATATTTAGGAAATAGTTGTGAGCGGTTTGAACAGGTTTTTTAGCTATCGGGTATATTCCAATCAGTAACTTTCTTTCCTTGTTCGCAGCCCTGTACAATGGAGCATAAGGTGTACGCCACCACGACGCAACCGTTGCCCAAGACGCGCAGGCGAGGCTACTATAATCGTCGGGACAAGAGCGATTTGGGTGCCGATTTTGTTGCCCCCGATGGCGGCTGGGCGTGGCTGGTGTGCGTTGCCGCCGGCCTGTCCAATGTAGGTGAATGACGCAGCACCATGCACATGGATGGCACTAAGATGCTCATGCCTCTCTCTCTTCCTTCCACCTATCTCTATCTTGCAGCTCTCGCTGTATCCGTGTCTGCAGCAATTTGGCTTCATGTTCCGCCAGCGTCTCATCACGCTGGGCATGTCCAGCAGCCATGTGACGACCATAATCAACACCAATCCGGCGGTGTCTGCCTGCACAGGTCTGCTCAATGGGCCCATGTTCCGTCGCTTCACCTTCCGCCAGGTGGCCATGGTGGGCGCGCTGCTCTGCTTTAGCGGCATCCTGCTGACCGCCTTCTGCGAGACCTTTGCCGGCTACATGTTTGCCTACGCGCTGCTCTACGGTAAGCCCTGCTGCGTCCTGGTTGCTGCTTGGTTGCTCTCTATGTATCCCTTTCTCTGGACAGGCTTTGGCATGGGCATCAGCGTGTCGGCCTCGTCGCTGGCCATCAACACATACTTCCAGCAGAAGCGACGCCGTGCCGCCGGCTTCTCGTGGACCATCACGGGATTGGGGCCGATCTTCTTGCCGTATCTGGTCACCTTTATGCTGGACATTTACGATGTCAAGGGCACCGTGGTGCTCTTTGCCGCCATATCGCTGCATGCTTTCGTCAGCGCGCTGATCTATCAACCTGTGAGCTATCACACAGCCACGCCGACGGCTCCGGCGGAGCAGCAACTGCAGCCAGCGGCAGCAGGTGCTGTAGCAGGCCAAGATGGGGCTATGCCCATTTGCGCCCACTGTGCACTGCAGCGCAAACGGGAGACGAGCGGCATCTTCTCCAGCCAGTATCTGTATCAGGATGACGATGCACAGCGTCCTGGCTACGAGATTATCGAACCGGGCACGCCCATGTTGTCGCGCGCCAACGATGGCTGGTATGGCTCCAAGTTGTCGCTGGCCAGCGCTGCGGCAGGTCGTGGCCTGCGTTTTCGCACAGTGTCCAGCTCGAAGGATTTGGAGTTGGCGCAGCGTCTGCATGCGCCCATAACAGAGCGAAAGACGTCGACGGGAGCGGGGCCGGAGGCAGAGGAGGAGGAATCCTTTCTGCGGCCCAATAATTTTCGACGTGAACGCGAAGAGACGCAGCTGGAGTCCAAGCTGTGCTGCACCTGCGCCGAGCAGCGGGCACAATATGTGCGCAGT
Source organism: Zaprionus ghesquierei (assembly GCA_018904095.1). Lineage (NCBI taxonomy): Eukaryota > Metazoa > Arthropoda > Insecta > Diptera > Drosophilidae > Zaprionus > Zaprionus ghesquierei. The sequence continues at coordinate 5,008,503 of JAEIGP010000394.1, read as the reverse complement.
AACAACAAGAACAATAACAACGAGGATGAGGATGAGGATGCCAATGAGGCTGTCGAGGATTACGTTGAGGCAGCGCTAAGTGAGCTTAGCTTTTGGCAAAAGCTGATCACATTCTTCGATCTCGATCTGCTGCGCGACATTACGTTCGTCAACCTGGTCGCAGGTCTGACGGTCATCAACTTTGGCGAGCTCAACTTCTCCATACTGACGCCGTTTATACTGACAGACTTCGGCTTCGATACGTCACAGATTACGGTGGCCATGTCGCTAATGGCCAGCATGGACATAACCATGCGTTTTCTGGTGCCCTTTCTCACAGAGAAAATACCCTGGGATAATCGCGTGTTCTTTCTCATCGGTGTCGTGGGCATTGCCATTGGGCGCACCATTGTCGCATGCACCCGTTCGTATGGCGTCATACTGGGCTGCTTTGTCTGGATTGGACTGTGCAAGGGTGTGCGCACCATTTTCTGGCCCCTCATCATACCGGGCTATGTGCCGTTGAATCGCCTGCCCGGCGCCTCGGGGCTGCAGCTGCTCATTTCGGGGCTGTTCACATTGATGGGCGGTCCGTTTGTCGGTGCGTATACCCTGTAAACGGGCAGCCTCACTGCGCGAGTACTACTCTCTCTCTTTCTCTCTCTGCATTCATCTCTTTTGCAGGTCTGGTGCGGGATCGCTACAACTACTCGGTGGCGCTGCACTGCCTCGACGCCTTGTCGTTTCTGGCTGCCGCGCTGTGGACGCTGGAGGCGCTGCTAAGGCGACGACGCAGCAAGCTGCGCTGCTAAATTTAAGTGTATTGCTTCATTTTTTTTTTTTGCTAGCCTTAACTTAAAAAACTAAATGTTTACAAATATATTAAGTACAGTAGAAATTTATTATTATTTTTTTTAAATTTAATTGAAAGTTAAAATCGTTGCATACTTTCCAGCGCAACGTATTAAGTTCGAATCGCTTAAAAGCATTGCCTACTTTCGGGCGCCGCAGTTAATTACAGGCAAATAATTTGCTGCCTACTTTCGGGCGGCGCAATTAAAACACTTTTCCAGTACAAAAAAATTCATTTATTTCGCTGCTTGATGTAAAACACTTTCGTTGCAATTTCTTCTTCTTCTTCTTCTTGTTCTGTTTTTTTTCTTCTCTCCTCTTACATTTTAAATAGAATAAAAGTGACTTTGCTTGGTATTTGCTGTTTCAATGCTTTGCTTTCAATTTTACAACACACGAAAAAAACACAAAAAAAAAGGTTAAGCACAAATTACCAATACATATGCATGCACGTACATATGTATGTATATAGAACTAGGTGTACGTGTGTAAAGCTACCAAATGCAGAATACTCTAGAATTGCTTTAGGCTTACGAATTAAACACTCTCTCTCTCCTCATGTCTCTCCCCAAACTGGCCCGGGGCAGTGTTGCAAGTGTTGGCGGAAAGGGCAAGTGGGGGGAAGTGGAGGGAAGGGAGGGGAAAAATATATTACAATAGGTGCGCTGGCTGCGATCATCTGCTCCTGCTTCTGCTCCTGTTCCTCTCCTTATCCATGTTTCTATCTGGGCGACGGCGCTATCGTCGACTTGGCTGCGGGACGCTGCAGCGCGGCCGCTTGTGGCGCCGACGTCACAATCGTTATAACCTGTGCGTGTGTGTGCGTGCGTTTATGAATGAGTGAGTGTTTGTTTGTGTATGTGTGTGTGTGTGTGTGTGTGAAGACAGAACAAACGTTAAGATTTCACATATCAAGACGAGCAAAGTGTCGATTTACTTTGGAATTGCCATCGATGATCTCCACCGGCTCGGCGGGCACGTAGGCGGACAGACCCATCAGGCCGAAGATGTCGGGCGTGTAGTTGCGCACCTGTTCCGTAGAGGGTGTAGGCGTGGCAGCCGATAGCTCGCCTAAAATATAAAGAAATGTTTTTGAAAATTATGCAGTTAAAATATTACGTTATGTAGATTTAGTTTTTATTTAAAAACAAGTAAGAAAAGCTACAGTCGAGCGCGCCCGACAGTAAGATACCCTTCGTCCAGTTTTGAAAAAAATTATCACACTTTTATTCCCATTAAAAAACACTGCACAGATCTATGCATCTTTAAATAGCGCCATCAACATGTGCAAACATCGTAGCTTTACACACGCTACGGCTGAAACGAAGCATCGCGACGATGACGAAAAAAAACTCGATCTACCTATGGTATACAGGAACCTTCATGTGAAATTGGGTGTCTCCAGCTTTTATAATAGCTGAGATCTAGACGTTCAAACGGACAGACGGACAGACGGACGGACGGACAGACAGACGGACATGGCTCAATCGACTCGGCTGGTGATCCTGCGTCAGAATATATACACTCTGTGGGGTCTGCCACGCCTCCTTCAGCCTATTACATACACATTTACACAAACTTAGTATACCGTTCTAAACCATTTTCAATGATCGAACGGTATAAAAATTAAATTGTATTGATGAATTAACTTTTTTTAGCTTTTTTATAATGTACAAATATTTTTGGCTGGTTTGGCATAGCCTGCAAGTCAAACTGGCTGCACTAACGTAAAGAATTCGCCTTGCAAAAATTCGTTGCATACTTTTAGGATGAGGGCAAAATTCAATTAACTGCTGCGCGCAAAAGCAGGCAACACAAAACGGACTGCAGCTAGGGCCAGGCTAATCTTATATACAAAGAACAATCCCACTCACCTGTCGCACTGCCCGGCGTGGGCCTCACACGCGGAAACCTGGGCGCCGGCGTCTGATAGACAGGCGCCTGTGCGGATGCCGCTGCGGTCGGTTCGCTGCTGTGCCGCTGCTGCTGCAGGCGCTGCGGCTGCGGCGTCACCACGTAGACCTTCTCGTTGGTCTGCGGCAAAATGGCCACCTTGGCCTGCTTCCACAGCTCCATGGGCGCTGGCGTAGTGCGCACATACAATGGCGTGAACACATCCCGCGTGGGCGTGGCCGTGGGCGTTGCTGTCGTAGTGCTCGTGGTGCTGGAGCTGAAGCTGGAGCTGGAGCCGGAACCGGAACTGGCGCTGGCAATTGGCGTTGTGCTGTAGCGCTGGCGATGCTGCTGCTGCTGCTCGTAGTAATCGGGCAACAGGCGATTATCGTCGACCGGCTGAAAACGCTGCAGATGCAGTTGCTCCAGATTGTTAATGGACGTGGAGAGATCACCAGCAGCAGCAGCTGCAGTGGCACTGCCTCCGCCGCCCAGCTCGAAGCCGCCGCGCGTATGCTTCGACAGCGATGTGGCCGTGGGCGTTGCTGGCGTTGTGGTGGTGGTCAGATACTCGGAGGGAATGTGCTTGGAGCGACCACGTATGGTGGGTGTGCTGGGGCGATGTGACAACGAGTTGTACTCCTGCTCTGTCCAGCCGTCGATGTTGTGCTGCAGCTTGGAGATGTCCACCCCAATGGGTGATGCAGGTCGTCCGCGCTTCGTTTCACGTTCGCGCTTGAGCAGCTCCCGCAGATTGGAGGCCAGTATCTTGGTCAGATATTTGGTGTTGCGCTGCGGCGGCGGTGCAGCTGTGGCCGAGCTGACCAGCTTCGATTCCTGCTGCTCGTGCAGCTCCACATCGTTCTCCTGCTGCGGACGCACAATGCCCCAACTGGGCGTCCACTGGGCCGGCTCGAAGGGGCGTGGCTTCTGCTTGGTCGTATACGGTATGATCACCTGCTGTGGACTGGGCGGCGACATGCCAGCAAATTGTCCACTGGCATCGATGGCGCTGTATGTGGACGTCGGCGTCGGCGCCTTTGTTGGCTGCGTATGGCGCACGCTCAGCTCGGCGGGATCGCGCGTGAATGGACGCGGCGGCGGCGCAACACCCTGTGCATGCTGTATGGGTGAGTCGAGCAGCCGCTTGGGCGTCTCCCGCTGCCTGCCGTCGCGCAGATGCTGGCGCTGCTGCTGCTGTTGCTGCTGGGATGGTGCCAGGTGATTGTTCAGCTCCACGGCACCGGGCATGGGTTGCTCCGTGGTGGTGTACAGCAGCTGCTCGGTGTATTGCGGCGTCACGGTGCTCGTCTCGATCAGCTGCTGCTCCAGATACTGCTCTGCATAGTAGAGATGCTGGTCGTGCTCCTGCTCCTGATCGTGCTCCTGGAGGTGGTGCTGCTGGTGCTGCTGCGATGAGGCTGCCGGATAATTGTCCGCCGGCGGCGGCAGCGTTGTCTGCGTTGTCTCAAAGTGCCCCAGTTCGGTGAGCAGCTGCGAGGCGGGCAAATGCTGATGCACTGCACCGCTGCTCAGATCCTCCAGCTGGTAGCGCACAGTGCTAATGTCCTGGGGCAGCAGCTGCTCCGACTGCAACGTCACCTTGTGGTTGGCGGGCAGCTGCGAAGAGGTTGTGCCCACCGGCGATGTCTGACCCAGATCGATGGCATGCGACTGCACAAAGGTGGCCGGATACTCCACGGAGGTCACGAAATCCGTCAGGCGATGACTCTTGACGATCTCGAAGTTGCCGCTAGACGCTGGACGTGAGGTGGGCAACGGCACCGGACGCAGCTCCGAGTGGGCGCCCACACTTTCCAGCGAGGGTGAAGGGGCATAGGCTACCGCATGGGATTGGGCATGCAGTTGGCTCTGGGCTTGGGACTGGGGTTGTATCAGCGGGCGAAAGGGCTGCGCATTGTAGAGCGGCGGCAGCGCAACGTGACTGAGCGCCGGCACTGGCACCGAGATGGGCAGAAAGACGCTCTGCGGCACTGGCTGCGCTCCTGACGGGTGAAATTGCACTGCGCGCTGACGCTGCTGCGATGCCTGCGCCTGTGGCTGCTGCGGCTGAGGATGCTGCTGCCAGCCGAGGAGCAGCTGCTGCGGTGGCTGACGCTGCTGCTGCGGCTGTTGCTGTTGCTGCTGGGGCTGCTGCTGGCCGAACATGGGCACCCAGGGATATTTGTTGCACAGGCCGCAGGGTTTGCCGGCAGCGTCAAAATGCTGCGCCGGCTTTGGATACGCGTAGCTGTTGTGCGAGGCAGCGCTTTGCTGTTGGTCACGCGGCGTCAGCGACTGCGGCGACTGCGCAGTGGCGCCGCCCAAGCCAAACCAGCGTGCGACGCGCGTCATGAATCCCGCTTCGACGGCTGCGGGCGGCTCCGCGTAGCTTGCCGCGTGCGTTAGTCGCTGCGCGCTGGGCAGCTGCGCCGCTGCGGCTGCAATGGAACCCGGCGCAGCAGTTGGCGCTGGCGGCGGCACCAGATGATCGGCTGGCTGCGGCGGCGTCGGTGCCGGCGATAGCGCTGTCGTTGCCAGCAGCAGCGTTGCCAGCGTAAGGCAGAGTGTTGCCAACTGGCTGTGAGTTGCCTGCAATGAGAGCGAAAGACAGAGAGAGTGAGAGTGAGAGTGGGAGAGGATAAATAGCGGGTGGGGAGACTGGGTTAATGCAACTGCTCGATAAATTTCTCTTGATATCGAACTAGTGCGATTAAACAGATTCGAAATGCATTTTTCAAATTTGCCGATTAATTTGCAAATCTTGTTTAGCGAACAAGTTCGATAAAACGTAATTAAATTTCATATTTCAATTTTGCCGATTAATTTGCAACTTATATTTATTCATTGCACAAACAAATCAAAATTCATCGTTCAATTCAGTTTAAATGTTTCTATTATTATTAACGACTCTAAATTAATACAAGAGTTTACTCAACTCATAAGCAAACTATATTTCATTAATCATTCGTTGTTATTGTGTTTTCCCCCAACCCAGGCCATCCCCACCCTTTCGCGCAATGCACTCGCGCGGCCAACTGGTTGCGCCACAAATTTCACATTTCACTTTTCGGCTCATAAATCGAACGACTCCGACGATGGCAGCCATTAATTTTGGCCAAATTGGAGCAGGCCGTAAATGATTGGCATTATTGATCCGGTTGCGGTTACGTTTACGTTTACCAGATGAAAACAGACCAGACGAGAGACCAGACAAGACGAGACGAGACCCATTAAGCCGAGCCAAGCCGGTTATGTGCCTCAATTTCACGGCCAAGGTCTGAGGTGCGACTTATTATTGTAAGCCGAATTCGAATTCGAATTCGACTTGATGGCGCAGTTTCTTGGCCAAGGGGTAACTGGGGAAGCTGCAAAGTGATAAAAGTGAAATTAATTTGCTTTGATCTCTACGGAAGTAAAACCACAAACAGACAAATTAATTACTTCATTTATCTCTGTAATTGTAAGGAACAAAGAATAATATAATACGTAAAGATATACATAAATTTTGCGCTTCTTTCATCACTTCCATTCATTTGAAAGAACTTTCCTATCGGTCGCACGATTAATCGGGTATTTACGCATTTTGATAGAGTGTTGCGACTTCCAATTGCGGCGATAAAAACAACGTCGAAACTAACTGTCAAGATTATCTGAAGATGGCTCGCCGACATTGGGTAGGCAATGATAATCGGTGCTTCTATTGAAACCAGCAAAACAAATTCCAGGAATGCGCAAAGACAGTTCAATTTTTTTTTTTTTTGGCGTTTGATAAGCATAGAACACACAATATGTTTACTTCCCGCTATAAAAATAATATACATTATATACCTATGCATGTTATTATGACATTGGTATAATATTAGATCTACAAATACGCAACATACGATGATCGTGTGGTAAGCATCACGCGCGCATCTCTAGCTAATTCACAACGTTCGCCTAGTCAACCGTCTCAGTTCCACACCACCTTCTTCTTCTTCTTCTACCCCTACCCCACCCCCTCTCTCCCCGTAGAGCTCGAAGCACTTGCAGCCAAATTGAATATGGACTTTGAAGAGGCTTCTTTAGATTAAAAGCCAATTAATGCCAAAGGCACGCACATCCCCGAAAGCACCGCACAAAGATAAAGCCATTTGACCACAGTCACACACACACACACGCATAGACAAACGCCACATATGTACATGTGTTTGTGCAATTTTGCGTGATACGTGGTTTTTCTTAGGCAAATCAATTAAATCTGACTCAAGTTGGGGCTATGTGTGTCATATAAACACATGCGTGTATGTGCATATGTGTGTGTGCATTTGTAAGTGTGACCAATGTTAGCAAATTTTGGCCAGTTGCTGCTTGCTTTCTCTGCACTCTGCGGGGCGGGGTCGTGGCCCAAATTGTTAATTGAGCCGAACCGGCAGTGCGCTACCGGCCACCAGATGGCGTCATCATTATCATCATCACCGTTGCAACGAACTGTGTGTGTGTGTGTGTATGTATTTGGCATGGCTTTTACTATTGCTTTATCTTTTGCATTTACTTTTGCTTTCCATGCCGCAGAAATGACCACAAGACAAAAAGCTGCCTGCAACATACGACGAACCCACAAATATGCTGAACTTCCTTCCATCTAACCATTTATGTACATATGTACATATGTATGTACGTCTAAACGATAATTTGCCATTATCTACGCTTGCTCTTGCCATTCGTCCCGCTCATCCACATGCGTTGCAATGATTGCAGCTGAAGTAACTACCATAAGCTGCCACTGCACAAAGTCAAACATTCCGAGGCGATGCAATAGGTAATTTTCCAGCTTAATTGAAATAACTCATTAAATGAATCCCTTTCGAAAATTTACTGCCGCCTGAAATGGTTTGCCGAATAAATGTCCTCCTTTTATTCGCCTTTGATTGAGGACTAATTAACTTCATTTCATTTTATTTATTAAATTAATAATTTAAATCAAATGAGCGTTCGATAATTGGAGTCAATAAGACGCGTGAACGATAAAGGAGTTCACTTGAACGAACGACATTCGATCGCAGGAATAAATTACGCGTGAACGATAAAGGAGTTCACTTGAACGAACGACATTCGATCGCAGGAATAAATTACGCGTGAACGATAAAGGAGTTCAGTTGAACGAACGATTTTCGATCACGGGAATCATTCGATAAGCTGAGTCCTGGAACTTAAGCTAGAAAAGCAGCCCCACTGACACACAAACAAACATAAATTAAAAGTCACACATACATGAAAACATACGTTTTTTCTCTGGGTTATCACACACACATACAAATTGCAGCCGCACAATGATGTCGCATTTTCTGCCAACCACAAACCTAATTTGATAATTTTTTTTCAAGACATTTCATCTCAAGTTTTTTTGACAGACACCTTGGCTCCACTTGGAATCTCTCGCTTAGTTTTCGTTACAAGCTTCCAACTGCGCTAATTATGTGAAAACGAGCGCAATATCAATGGCAATAGGTAAGATTGAGGAGGCAGCCGAAAAAGAAGTTAACACAACAATGGGCGTTAACTTTCTCATAATTATTTTGGGAAGCGGCGCTCCAGCTTCAGCTCCATCTCTCCCTCTCTCTCGCTCTTGCTCACACTGCATGGGGCCCAAGCTCAACGTAATTCAATTAGAGAAGCTGCGACAAGATATCAAAACAAAAGCAGCATCAAATCCGCGGGGGCTGCTCTTAGGCTTATGTATGCCCCAGCGTTGCTGTTGCTGTTGTTGTTGCTGTTGTCATTGGTAATAAATTGGGGTCACCGCAATTTCGAAAGAAAGTGAAATTCTGCAACTGTTGCTCGAGCTACAGCGCCACAGCTGATGGATGAATCAGGCAGCCCAGGCGAGCGGGCGTGCGGCCCGCGAATCTCCCTCTCTGTTGCTGTCGCCATCTCCTGCTCGCCTGCCTTATAACCCGTTTCGTGTCGATAATGGAGGCAACTGCCTTAACTGCCTCAACTACCTCGACTGGCAACTGGCGCCGCCAGCGGCCGCCACTGACAACAACTGGCAGCTCCTTCGCATGCAACCTTGGCTTTGCACTTGAAAACGCCATAAGGTTTGACAAACGACCCCAGCAGCAGCGGCAGCACTGCATCCTCCCTCTCTTTCTCGCGCCCTTCTTCCCACTGTGCCAGCCCAAAGTGCATGCGATTCAACAATGCGCCTGGGAATCTTTTTGCCAAGCGCGTCAACAACAGCAACGGCAGCAGCGCACAGTGGCACATTTTCACCGCATGTGTGGCAGAAAAAAAAAGGGCAAGGCGCAGTCAGAAAATCGCATGCACAATAATTGATTACTGGCAATTAGGCAATAATTTTGCATATATTTTATTGTGCTGAAATTAATTGCAATTATTATTGCACATGATTTGCATAATTGCAGTAAAGTAAAATAACTTCTTTTTTTTGCCAGGCATTTCGTGTGCAGAGCCCACAGTGCGTAGCAGCAGCAGCAACCGCAATTTCTGTCTCGAACTCATATGCATGTCTGCATGGTATCTATTATAAATGTGCATAAATGTGGATGCACACACACACACACACAGACACAACACATTGATATCTTGATGAGCTCGCATCGTCGTCGTCGTCGTCGTCGTCGTCTTCCTCGTGTCTTGTGGCGGCAACGAAAAGTGAAATTGTCGATCAAAAATGTGAAAAGGGGCGGCAAATGCAAAAACAAAAACTGTCACAAGCGTGAAAATCATAGTACACACGCACACACACACACACACTGATACTGGATTTTTCATCACGACGTGCATTTCTTTTGCAGCTGAAAGAAATTAATTACGAAAATACTCATCGCATGGCCGTAAATATCGTTAGAAAAAGCCAAGCAACGCCTCGCAGACCTTAGGAAATTCACTGCAAACCTTTTTTATTGTCGCATGGAAGTCCAAATGATTATTAAGTAGTGGAAAACATGACCCATTAACAGTTGCATTGAAAGTTTATTGGGTTGCCGACTCAGTGGCGAAATCCAGTTCAGCCTAGAGATACCCTACGCGCAAATTGAATTTCCTACAGTAACCAGAGCTGCACTTATCGATAGACACAAAGATAAGTGAATTACCAACACTATCAGCGCTTAACGGTAATTACGTACCTAACCAAACTTTTTCACACTTAGCATTTTAGCTGTTTATACATTTTGGAATTAATTTTTGCCAGTCACTAAACTTTCTAGAATCCCAAATACACTCCATCATTTCGCCCAACCTCATTTCAATGCAAAGCAGCAAATCACAATTAAGAGAGCCAAAAAAGAGCCACGCCTCCAAATGCCGCCCACAAATTCAGCGAATCAATTTCATTTCACAACGAGCAAATACAATATAAAACTATGTATTATATATGTATTTCCATATGTATTTGTATGTATGTGTGTGTGTGTGTATGTACACTGGGCATTCCAGCGCAAATTGTTCAACGAATGCCTCGGCGACTTTTCCGTATTCACGACACAACGTGGGGCGGAAATTTCTGTTGTTTCAGCGATGCATTTAATTTTGCAATCCGTCAGAGCGGGCAACTTTTCCAAATGACTCGGCAGAAATGCCAGAAAAGCTGAAATTATGCACCGCTATCTGGGCCAGAGGGCCAAAAGGGAAGAGATCACGTGACACAGACTCTTTGACGGATTCCCCTCCCCCCCCCCCTCCCTTGCCGTATGCCCCACAATATGGCGCACAGTTAATTTGATAGTACAGAGCGCGATAATATTTCGAAACTGGGCAATACAGGCAGTTGGGGTTATATTCTGCTGTCCATATCGACATAGACAAGGCACAATCAGGCATTGTTGACGCATAATTAAAGAGCCGACAATGGGCAGCTGTCAACCTGTGGCGGCCGTCAGATAACTTTGTATTGTTCATATTTCAGCTCTTTCATATGCCAGCACACACACATACGTGCATACATGTGTGTGTGTGTGTGTGATGAAGCCAATGGGAATGTTGCGGTTTCGCTTGTGCGTCAAATTAATGAGCTTTATAATCGACAATTTTCGTTTAACAATTTGCAAGGAAGTCGCAGAGCAAAATTAAACTGAAATTTCCTTTTATAGGAATAAAGACGGTTTCCTGATAATATCTTGGCTTATAAAACACAGTATAGTATTTTTTACTATTGTTTACTTGAACAAACGCTTCAAGACTCAAGACTAAAAAGTCTTATAAAGAGAGAGCCTTATAAGAGCGAGTATCTCCTCATAATACCTAGCTAGATATGGCCATGCTTTTCTAAAGTTTCTTTGTATAATCATAATCTAAAATATTCTATTCTAACTTTGAATTGATGCACTATAAGGGTATCAAAAACTATTTTAAGTAAACATAATCACATCAATATGGGAGTCGAACTAGCGATGTCCGTCTGTCCGTCCGTCCGTCTGTCTGTTGCAACGCAAACTAGTCTCTCAGTTTTACAGCAATCTTGATGAAACTTGGTATACATGCTTCTTATTGCTGCACGCTGTAAATAAGCCGGAACGAGCCGAATCGGACCGATATATCGTATAGCTGCCATAGAACCTATCGGCCGATTTTTGTCATTTTTCAAGATATCGCCAAGAAACGTTCGCAATCTATGCCTTAGTATGTCCATTCAAAGCTGTGAAAATTTGATCCAAGTCGGACCGATATATCGTATAACTATCGGCCGATTTTTGTCATTTTTCAAAATATTCCCATGAAATTTTTCCGATACATGTCTAAGTATGTCCTTTAAAGCCTGTGATTTGATCGAAATTGGACAGATATATCATTATACTGCCATAGAACCTATCGGCCGATTTAATATTTGAAGTAACTGCAAGGGTATGAAACCTTCGGCGTGCCGAAGGTAGCCTTTCTTACTTAATTACTAAAAGTTAAACTTGACTTGAATCCTTGTAAATTGACTTGTTGAACAAATCTCAGTCGGTTTGCATGTTTTGTTCCTGTTCGAGTTCGAGTTCGATTTTAATGAGTTCATTTCGAAAGTCGAACAACTCTTGGGGGGCAGCCTCGAACCGACCTTGCCGCAGGCAACCAAGCCGAGCAACCGCTCGAATGTGGCAAATTCATAAAGGTGCTTAATTTGATTAGTTGCGCTTTGCGCCGGCGTTGTTGCTTCTGTTGCCACTGCCTCGGCATGCGTTGTTGTTGCCACTTCACTGGCCGCCAAAAAAGACATTTGCGCAATTTCTTTCGTGCAGCCAGACGAGGCAATTTGCGAGCTGCCTCGCAATGCGGAATCATAAAGCGGCGCCAGGAGACAGCACCAGAGAAAGAGTGAGAGAGATAGCGAGTGCAAGTGCGAGTGAGCGAGTGGGAGACAGGCAGGCAGAAACAGAAGCAGAAATGTGTGGAGTCAACAATTGTGACAGCACGCAGGTAATTAACTAGTTTTTCTATGATTTTAGTCGCGTAATCGCATTATAAACAAATTAATGCCTTGCATGGGCAATTCGAGTTAATGGCACAACACACATACATACATGCATGCACACATACTCTCGTACATAGAGCAGGCGAGTGTCGCGTTCCAGCGATCGATCAGAAAGGTGGCGCCATCGCCTGTCGCTGTCGATGTAATCCCGCGCGATTCACACTTTCACACTCACTCACTCACTCGTTCATTCGTTCATTCATTCATCGCATTGTCTTTTTGCATAATCGCATCTATCGAAGCCTCTGGCTGGCATATTATTCCAGTATTCGGTTTTGGGTACACGCTATGCGCGGCACTCCCGGAAGACCGCAACGTGGCGCAGCACTTATCGCATTCTCATTTTGTTTGTTATTGTGGTAATTTGTGGTGCTATCAATTACAATGCATACATATGTCCCACGGTTATAGGATTGATTGATTAATTGATTCATGCAGACAGGGAAACGCGCAAATGCGCGCAGAAATGTCCTAGATAACGCACAAAAATTAATTATTGCCATTTCGATCGTTGTCAGTATTAACAATAATCGTTATCGGCATTTTGGTATTTTGGTATTTTTCGCAATTCAAATTTGCCTTGATGCAGGACATGCATATCGATAACTTCAGCAAACAAAAATGCCTAATTTTGCCACATACTAAAAGATAAGCAGAAACAAAGAGAAACGACAATTGGCGAATACAAAGTAAGACAATTGGAAAGATGCAGATCGTTGTTCGCAATAAACTGACAATGATACACACTCTCTCACTAATACATATACACTACATGCATACATGCGCACCAAGGCAGCGAAAATAATGTGGCCAAGACCCCTAGAGCGACAACTGCTGCGGCACAGTGGGTCGGTCTCCCACAAGATTTCAATACAAACAAAACGAAACTTTGCAGATGCAACACTAAGGCGGATAAGAGAGAGAGAGAGAAGGAGAGAGCAAGAGCGAGAGCAAGTCATAGTATAATAATAATAATAACAACTCCCAAGATTGGTAACATAATCGGCGCATTGTGGATTTTTATTGTTATTTCCATTGTCGCATGGCGCTCCAGTCACCCACAACCCACAGACCACAATCCACAGCTCCTCGCTAACTAACTAACTAGCTGAGCTGCTGCCGCTGCGACACGCTCGCGCCGTGAGGCTCGACTTGCCTTTTGCCGCTGCAGCAATAACAAACGCGGCGCAAGAAAAGGTTAAGAAAAACCAGAAAAAAAATATAAAGAAAAATTAAAATAACTACAACCGGCACGTCAAGCCGAGCGCCGTGCCGGCTGAGACGCCGACGACACCAGCAGCAGCAGCAGCAGCAACAACAACAACACACAAGAAAAAAAGTGAAAATTTGTCCGTGCCCAAAAATTATGCGCTTTTCACACGCGCAGCCTCTGTCTGCGTCTGCGTCTCCGTCTCTGTCGCAGTCAGCGGTGACGGTGGCGGTGGCGGTGGCACTTGCCCGTGTATAATTGCTGCCAGCGCAGGTAAAGGGGAATGTGGTGGTGGGGACTGCGACGTGTGACAACGTGTGCGCGTTGACTTTGCTTGGAAAACTTTTTTTTACGTATTTCTGTATGTAGAACCGGTCGCAGGTTTCGTGAATCTTGCAGGTTTTGCTTTAGTTTCAGGCGCGACGCGTTGCGCTTGCGCGAAAATTCACGTACATGAGCACAGTTTGCCAGGGAGAGGGGGCACTAGCAGCTTGGAGCTGGGAAAACAGCTACGAAAAAGCCAGAGCTGCACACTGGGGCAATGTCAATGTCAAAGCATAAACTATTTTAAGTTGATTCGCACTTTATGGCAAACTTATCGATATTTTTTTAAGTATATTTCGATAATAAGGCAAAATAAGGATATAATCAAATTGCGACTCTGTGGTGCAGTGCAATAGCCAGAGCTGCATTCGTGCACAGTGGGGCAATGTCAACGAGATACGAAAAAGAACCTTCATTTTGTTTGCTCCACAACTAATTGCAAATTTAGCAATGTTTTTTTTTTTAAAAATTTTCCAATATTAATGCAAAAAGAGAATCGTGCAACCACTGTGCGAACGGCGACAGCGACGCTGAACTTGAGAGTGTTGAAAATGTAAATTAAAACAAAAGTAAAAGTTGTTGTTGTAGCGCGCGTTTCTTAGCATTTTCTATTGTTGTTGAACTTTTTTTTTCGGGGTTTCTTTTGTGGCCATTTCTTTTGGGGTCAACAGCGCGCCGGTCAAGTGTGTGTGTGTGTGTGTGAGTGTGTGTGCGATCATCTCCCCCTTTGGTAATTAAGATCTTGTTACTCGGCCTAAGTGATGCCAATTAAGTTACCATTTTATGGATCGCTGGCCCCCAAAGCAGATGCAGATGCGTCTCCAGCTAGCTAACCCGGGGGTGTGAAAGATCAGACGCACAGAGTTACATAGGTATCTATACTAGATGCTCTACCATTTTCCAAGTGACGCATGCAACGGCGGATTATGTCAGCGAGCTAGAGGAAAAGCCGAAAAATGCTTCGCTTGTTTGCTTTTCCTATTCGCAGCATTTTTTGGACTGTGGGAAAACTTGGGCACAGTTCGGACAGGCCTCAATTATGAGACCGGACGACGACGACGATGCGAGAGGAGGCGAGGCGAGGCGAGCCACATAAATAACTGACACTCTGGCTGTAAGTTGTTAAAATTGAAGTGAAATTGCAACTGATTATTTGAATTATTTTTTGTTCAGTTTTTTTTTCTTTTTCTTTTTTGTTGTTGCTTTTTGTTTTGGTCCATAAAAAAGGGCATAATGAAGGAGGAGAGTCAAAGAGCCGCAAAGCCGCATAACACATATACATTTTGGTCATAATTAAATGACGCGACGCAAGAGCGCTTTTAAATAGTATAAAACATAATATGGCATTATTATTATTATTATTATTGTTGTTGTTATTGTTGTTGTTATTGTTGTTGTTTATTGTTTTCATTCGCTGGCGTCGCTGTCATTAATTTCAAGATATTTACTTGGGCACCGTCTTAATTGGCCGCCTCTTAAATCAACAGCGAGACAACTGAGAGAGCGCATTATTAAATCCATCGCATAATCATGTCGAAAGGAACGTGTAACACGCTGCGTATGCGTAATGTGTGCAGATTAACCATATGTACGAATCTGTGTGTGTGTGTGTGTGTGTTTATTATAAATACCCCAGATAATACATTCCCGCAATTGCAGGATTACGCAACCGGTTCGCTTTCGTATCGCACATCGTCATAACTTTAATCCGCAGCTTAATCTGCTGGCGACAATCGATAAACACAAATCGGATATGCAAAATTTGTAAAACTTTCTCAATTGGTTTTTTGTCAAACAAAAAGGGCTGTGAATTATACCCCGCATGCAGCAACACAGGGTATTTCTAGCACTAAGAACAAAGTATCGATGCATTTGAGGCAGCTGTATTATCGATAGATTTGTAACGATAGAATTTGCGAAAAAGTGTGAACTTTATTTAGAAAATTAAATGCAGTTTGATTGTACACAGTAACTGCTAGTCGCGCACACTCGCCCGGAGAACTCTCGTTAGTTTCTATGCAAATAAGTTGAACATTTCAACGGATGTTTGCGGCCCAAATGGGGAAATGAAATTGTTTATGCAATGAAATTTCTAACAATTCACACCAAGAGTTTCACTTTAAATGGCATAAATGTATGTCTATACTATACGATATATATGCTGCTATAGGTTAGTTATCGCACAATATATCTATGCATAATTTTTTACATTCAATTTGCCTGCCCCATCGATTGAAATTGCATGCATTGCCTCACAGTGCATTGCCCAAGGGCGCCGTCAATCAGCACAGGGTGCACAGAGCGCAGCCCGCACATAGTCGCACAGTTCCCATGGCACCCTGTGGCCCAATCGATGCAACGATTTGGCTCGATTTGCCATCGAGCATGCCAATTAGTTGGGTATTACTTTTGACTCTTGCTTTCTTTTGACTGGCACCGAAATGAAAGATCGATGCGGCCTTTTGGCATGCAAAAAGCGCAGCGAACGCGTTACATAAAACAAAAAAAAAAAAAAAAAAAAACCAAAGCAGAAACCGAAACCGGCAAAGCCCAAAAATTATGCTTAAAAATATATTTCGGTTAACTATTGCCCATTGTTGGACTTACAGTTACCGTTAATGTTAATCTTATTGTTATTGTTATTGTTGCCAGGGGCGCAGAGGGGGGGCATGCCACGGCATGCGTAACAGGTGGCACGTCCAGTGCATTTCAATTGAAAAAGTGAAACAAATGCGAAGAGTGGGCGAACGCGACACGCAGCTACAAGCATGTATGTGCATGTATGTGCATGTCTGGGTGTGCATAATGGATAATGGATAATGGACAATGGGGATAAGGCGCAGGCATGTCTGTATGTACAATAATTGTGGCACCTGAGTTGAGCTGGGCCAATTTTGGCTTCCATTGTAAATCGCATTGTGCAATTGTTACATTGCATTTGATTAGTTCCAATGCTGACCAGGGCTGTGTCCGTGTGTGCGTGAGTGTGTGTGTGTGTGTGCGTATGTGTCATTGACTGTTTAATGCGTCCAAAGCTGCGCACGGGCCACAATTATACAATCGCTTGATGATGGCACTTTAATTGACTGATGCGGCTTTCATTGTCATGGCTTTGCTGTAGACAGGAAGAAAGAGAGAGAGAGAGAGACAGAAAGAAAGAGAGAGAGAGATGCGACGACGCATGAACGTGTTGATGTGATAATTCATTTAATTGCTAAATTCATGGCAAATGCATTTGGCAAGAGGAAAGCGCGGAATGCGTGCGTGTGTGTGTGTGCCGACTTGCAACAGGCAAGTGGCATGTGGCATGTGGCAGGCAGCTGACAATAAGCCAACTCACATCTGGCGCACCCTTTGATTAGTCGCAAAATTACAGGTGTCCATTGAGTGCAACAAATGGGCCACTGTCAGGCGAGCAATTAGCGTTAACAAGCCGACGACGTGCAGCCAAAAGAGACAATGCGATGAAGCCTCCAATGAGGAAGCGGCTCAAGAGAAGGAATTAAATGAACATACGAGTATATAGAAGACAAGGCAGAGCGGGAAGGTGTTCATGTCATGTATGTCTCAATCAAGCTAACAAATCTCACAAGCCTAATTCTCTTTTCAGCTACTGAGCGTGAGGAATGTAAAGTGGATATACCTATGTATATTATTAGAAACAGCAGCAAGATATGCATTATATACAATTACCATAGGATCTGTTATATATATGTCAAGCTATATAGGAAATTTCACTTATCTACCTTCTAGATTTACTGGTATACCAGTATTTTTGATAGCAAGTATAGCTATATAGCTACATATGGTTTAAATTAAGTTAGATGTCAAATTTCATGATTCTTACTTCCTTGGATGTAGGAACTTCAATCTAAGGAATGATACTTGCTTCAGTTCCACACTGGAAACTCTCTGCATTCTTTATTCCGTTTTGCAAAACCCTTAAGATTGAGGACAATAATCTAACTTATTTCATATGAAATATGCATGCACGTCTAACTATAGCTCATTAGAGGTGTTTCCTTTCTAAATTCCGAAAAGGTCTTAGAAAATCTGAGAAAATCTTCATCAATAAAGAGACAGCAGACGACTTCAATTGTCTTGCAGAGTTCGCGTGTGAAGCAGCAACGAGACGAATCGAGACATTTCTCCGTCCTTCTAGCATGGGTGCTACGAGTAGAAGAGCAAACGAACCGGAAAGTGGAAAGTGCAAGAGAAGAAGAAGAAGAAGATAAGGAAGATGCTGAGCCAATTTTGAGTTGCCATAAACATAAAATGCCATCCGAAATGGCCATTAGCCAAAGCCCTTGATACGAAAATCCCTGACCTAACCCGAGTTGGATAATTCCAGGTAAACGCATTTGATTTGGTTTTTCCATTCAATTTTCACACACACTTACCATCATTTTCACACTCTGCACAGTTGATGCATACAATTTCCCAGGAAAATGCTCGAGTGCGCCAGTTGTCTCTCTCTCTCTCTCTCTCTCTCTGGCTCTGTCGGGGAAAATTCGTGAGTCGGCGCGTTTATCCGGACGCGATGCCGTCTCTGGTTGATGGATCCTTAGGTAGATTTGTACGCGGACGTGATGTGAGAATTGTTTTCTCCTTTCGAATGATTTGCTTTACTCAATTTCGTGCACTTTTCTTTTATTTTCTGAATATTTATGGTATAATGAAAACTGCACTTAAAAAAAGGAAAAAAACAAGAAATTCTTGAAGGATTTTCTCGCGTTGCGTTTTGTTTCGTTTCACATTGAGGCGAAGTTGCAGGAGAAGTAGTATAATTGTTGCACACAACGCGCACCCACACAGATCTGAGATCTCGCTATATCGTAAATCGTAGATCGTAGATCGTATCTGTCGCGTTTACCGTTAGCCAAGCAAAGCCAAGCGATCGCAGACAAAGACACAAAACAAACTGCACTTGCGCGCAGGCGCCCACAAACTGAGTCGCGCGCTTGGAAAATGCGGCAGGTAAAGCGGCAAGCGACGCGACGACGACGACGACGACGTCGACGACCAACGCGCACCGTGAGACCGACAAAGCGAGCGGCCAGAGAAAGAGGCAGAGGCAGCCACAGCGGGAGAGAGTGCCAGTGCCAGTGCCAGTGAGAGTGAGAGTGAGTGCGTAGCATAGACGAGGCGAGAGAGACAGAGTGGAGAGTGCAGCAGCAGTGGCAGTGGCAGCGCTACGCGAGTCGCTCGCGGGCGGCTTCGCTCAAAGGCAACATGCAAAATGTTGCAAATATCTGTGACAAGATTCGCGACTCAAGCAGACGAAGACTGGAGACTCAGAGAGTCTTCGCGTCTGTCTCTGTTAGATTCGTCATTAGGTTGATGTTGCAAATGGACCGCGAGGCAGCATCGGCATCCTTGCAGCTAATTGAGACATTTTCGATAGGCAATGCACAAATCGATTGCACTGTGGGAAACTTTAGCGCAACCCTTATCTAATTTTTGAAATGTAGAAAAACCAAATTTCATTCGCTTCTGTTTGTAACAAAGTTATCAAAGTTGTGAGCTTAGAAGTCCTGTCGGTGATGGTACATTTCAAATTTTGCAATCGATACTAATATCGTTTTTTGGTCTCGAATAAATATCGTCTAATCGATTACAAAAAATATATGTTACAATTAAAATTTTAAAACGATAGAAAATTTTAAAAATCGGGAAAAAAATGTTCGAAGTTTTCAATTTCTTTAAGTCTCTCCAGACATCAACCATATGTTAGTCCGCATAAGAATTACTTGATTTTCAACAAAATTATGTGAGGTTAGAATTGCTTTCTAGGATTTTACATATCTACTTGGAAGACGACTTCTGATAAATGATAAATTCAATCATTTAGTTTCTATACTATCTAAATATCTTCTCCAATTAGCAAATTTCATCATATTTAACAAGATATTATATATTTGAAGACTTATAGCACACGCAATCCACTATAACCTATTTCTCTAATTTCATAAATGCAAATTGTTATTTGCAGGTATTGCCTCCCAAGTGGAGTGGGATAATGGGGCAAGTTTCTGTCGGAATCGTTTGTCTCATTTGCAGGGCGAATCGTATAATTGTACAAGAGTTAAGTAAAGTGTGTTTATCTCGACGGACATATTTCAGATTTCAAATTTCAGATTTCGCTCTCAAATTATTTGATGTTTTTGGCGGGGGGAAGGGGGAAAACAGAAACAACGCGATGGCAAACAGGGCACAAGCAACGTGCAAATGGGCAGATGACGCAACAAGTGCGAAGCAAGTCAAGTAACATTCAAATAAAGATACAATTGTATCTGGCCATTTATCTCGGCTGCCAACACACAGGGTGGGTTAGGCGGGGGGAGAATGGAGAGAGAGAGAGAGAGAGAGCGATGGGTCGCCAATGGGCGCAGCTTGTGTGTGCCCAAAAGAAAACGTATAAATAACGCAAAAGGTTCGCACGAAGCGTTTGTGATTTGTTTCTGCCCACCACTTCCCCCCCTCCTCCTCCGCATACCCTTCCGCTGGGTCAATCGAGCAGAGTTGACACCTGCCCGCGGATGAAAGTGAGGAACAAGCACGCGCACTGTTTTTGGCCAGAGCTGCAGATGCAGATGCAGATACATTGTTCGTGTAATGGCCAAATGACAGATACATTTGCGCACACTGTACAAACGTTTAGGGCCAAATGGCACAGTCTCTCGCAATGTGCACGTACCGCGTCTCTAACGCTTATCACATCATCATCATCATCATCATCATCGCAAGGGCCTCGCCAAAGCACGGCTGGCGGCAGCTAGAGCTAGAGAGCTACGTGCCTGGACTGCGGCCAGTGATTTTGCATTTGCTCGACTCGGTCTACGGCTCCGAGACTACGACTTAGACTCGGGTTCGGGTTCGGACTTGGACTCGGACCCGGCTTGCTTTAATTGTCGCCAGCGTCGAAATAATTTTAACGAGTTACGCGCATGCGCAATTGTCCAACCAAGCGACCAATTCCCCCCCACCAGCAGACCCACTGCCCTACCTCCATCTCTCTCACTCTCTCTCTTTATCACTCTGTCACTCTTTCGCTTATGCAATTGCCGCTAAGACTTTCACTCATTTGAGAATTCATCGAGCTGCGGCCACCGTGTGCTGATTTGCTCACTCTATGCAGATTTCAATGGATCGCAGCAGAAACTGCTTCCTAACCTCACCAAGTTGACAGGGTGTTTTAGACCCAAGTATTCCAAAGCTAATTCTGATTCTAGATTCTGTTGGCAATGCCCAACCAACCATTCCTGTTCAATTCCTATTTTAGATACATCTCCGAGTTGGATACCCAGTGAGTGTTCAGGTTTTGAATACAGTTTTAATCAGACTCTAAACTTCTATCATCATTAATTGAAATTTATTTGAAAGCAAATAACAAATATGACAAACACCTTAGGCGAATTCGGAATGTTTGCAAAACCCATCCGAGTGACATAAGAGCGTCTCGAAAGGCGGATGAAACGCTGTGCGGACAATCGTAATGCATGGCACAGATTAGATAGGACCATGATGAGGCGCATTCCACGTTCCTCACAAATGTTTTGTATGCATTGCACATTTCGGAGGAAATATCGTATACATACGTATACACAAATACCCCATGTATATTTCCGCTCAGATAGTAGACAAGCTCTATTACTATATTGTACGATCGTTCAAAGGTCAAATTTCCAAAACAGATGCGAAACGATGAGTCAACAAACTGCATGTGTCGCTCTGTAACCAGCACAGATAAGGATAGAGATAAACCAGAATTTACAACTAGGAAAATTATACCCCATAATTGTGCGCGTCTCTAGGCTCTCTAGCGACCACGTGATATGGGAAAATACTGTACTGAAAAACATATTAGAAAAACAAAAACAAAAAAATTAATACTTCCAGTTTCAAGTGGTGATTTGTGATAAGACTCAAATGAAATCGAAAATTAAATCTTTTTTTTTGGGGGGGTATTTTTAATTGAGTCGTCAATAGACTTTACAAACTGATGAACTCTTCGTGGCAATTAATTAACAATTAAACTAGGACTTATTTATTCAAAAAAAAAAAAAAAAAAAAAAAAAATATAAGGAATATGGATAGATAATAACATGGATATAGTTATGTATTGCTTGGTGGATTGCACAGCGATAGGAAAGTTTATTTTTGCATTATTTTGTAAGGAACTGAAAAGAATTTATGCTCTCTCTATCTCTCTCCCTTTCTTCTTTTAGGCTCTTTCTACATCCCTCTCTCTCTTTGAATTTTCCTAATCTGCTGTGCGTCGCTTGGAAATTGGCTTAAGTACAGACGTATGAGGCCTCGCAATATCTGCTTCGCGGATTGAACTGCATTGTCTTGGGACAATCCTGCACAGCGGATCCAATACTGTCGCTCTCCGTTGCATAGCACAACACATACTTCGAGCAGTCGCCGCTAATTGGAAAGGCTCCAGTTGTAGCACATCTAGGTATCTCAGTTGTTCCGGGTTGATCGGTATTGTCTCCATCTGTTGTTTGTGTTCCTGGCTCATCGGTGTCTCCACTTGATGTGGCGCCGGATGGGGTTGGGTCCGAGCTGTCAGTGGACTGGGGGCTCTCAGTGGAGTCCGAGCTGTCAGTGGGTTGTGGGCTCTCAGTGGAGTCCGAGCTGTCAGTGGGCTGGGGGCTCTCAGTGGAGTCCGAGCTGTCAGTGGGTTGTGGGCTCTCAGTGGAGTCCGAGCTGTCAGTGGGCTGTGGGCTCTCAGTGGAGTCCGAGCTGTCAGTGGGCTGGGGGCTCTCAGTGGAGTCCGAGCTATCGGTGGGCTGGGGGCTCTCAGTGGAGTCCGAGCTGTCAGTGGGTTGGGGGCTCTCAGTGGAGTCCGAGCTGTCAGTGGGTTGTGGGCTCTCAGTGGAGTCCGAGCTGTCAGAGGGTTGGGGGCTCTCAGTGGAGTCCGAGCTGTCAGTGGGCTGGGGGCTCTCAGTGGAGTCCGAGCTGTCAGAGGGTTGTGGGCTCTCAGTGGAGTCCGAACTGTCAGTCGGTTCCGGGCTCGCACTGGTGTCTTCGTTGGGTTCGTCAGAATTATCGTCCAGGGGTGAGGCTTTTGTGGTCTCTGGCACTATGTCGCTTGTACTTTCGTCCAAATTGTCTGGCGGTACCGTCGGGTTTTCAATATCGCTGCCATCGGCTGCCACCACAAATCGCCTTAAGGTGACACAACGTCCGAGTTTCGAGCTGAAGACCATGTCAGCCTGGCAACGCATGCGATGCAAGGAGTAGACACCGTCGGAGCCCAACTCGCAGGCCAGGTACTCGTGCTCGTTATCTTCAATCTCCACAAAGCCATTGCGATCGCAAGGATGGTTGCGCTCCGCATGGGCGGAACAGATGAGCAATAGGGTGGCGGCACCCAGTGCCAGTGGAATGTTAAGCCTCATGATATTCTCAGTAATCTCGCTTCGGTATTATTGCTTGCGACTCGGAACTAGATTGGACAGACTAACGGGATGGGCAATCGATTGGCCCCTTTTATAGCCGGTAGCAAACAATTATGGGCAATCGATCCATTGAAGCTGATACGAACGGCCACCGAAGCTGGCCGACTAAGCGATCGACGGACGAAGCGCGCGATGTATAGATATGGGTTTTTTTTTAAGAACTCTTGTCTTTATTCATGCAAAACAACAAAAAAAAACGATAAATTACAGCGGGTAATACACCAACATAGATGGAAAGGAACGGGGAGTTGGGAAGAAGTTTTGGATGGGTAGCGTGCCTCATAGCGATTGGGTAGCGGGTCTATTTGATCTAGTTCTCAATGCTGGCCTTCTCCGGCGACTCGGCACTCTCCACGGAAACAGGTTTGTTGGCCTTGGCCTCCTTCTTGGCTTGCTCCTTGGCCGCCTTCTTGGCCAGCTTCTCCTCCAGTTTCTGCTGCTTGCGTTTTAGTTTCTCCTGGTTCTTTTCCTCCTTTAGACGCAACTTTTCCTCGGCCTTGAACTGCTTCTGTTCACGCTTAATGGCAGCCAGATCGCTTGACTCCAGAGACTGTTGGCCCGGCGTCAATTGCGACCAGTCGTAGCGCCAGCAGCGATGCACGAGTGGTTCGTAGCGTTCGCCGCTGGAGCAGCGCACAACATACTTGTGGAAGCCACCCTTGAAGTTGATTACGCAGTTGTAGTAGTAGCTCTCATCATTGCCGGCAAAGTGTCCGGGAGTAAGGCAAACGAACTCATCGTTCTGGCAGGCGGCCACATCACGTCCGCAACGGCGATAAGAGGGCGAGAAGGCTGTATCCGGAGGGCAGTACATATCCAGGGAGAGTAGCTCACCCGTCAGCGGGTTGAGCAGACAATTGTGGAAGCGCTGGCAGTCACCGCTGATGTGCGCGAACAGACCGGGGGTTGGGCACTCGAAGACAAGTGGAGGAGCTGGTGGAGTTGGCGCAATGGTGCTTTCAACTGGTTCCGGTTCGCTAGAGGCGGTGGTTGACTGTTCCTCCTCTGGCGCCAAGGTGGTCTCCTGTCCGGGTTTGTTGGGATTCTGGGTGGTCTCAGCTTCTGGAGCTGCTGTTGTCTCAGCTTCTGGCGCTGCTGTGGTCTCCACCTCTGGTGCTGCCGTAGTCTCCGCCTCTGGTGCTGCGGTGGTCTCTACCTCTGACGCACCTGTGGTCTCCGCCTCTGGTTCTGCTGTTGTCTCTGCCTCTGGCTCTGGTGTGGTCTCTGCTTCTGGCGCTGCTGTGGTCTCCGGCTCATTGGTGCTTTGATCCCAGCCGCTGCCCTCGCTCAGAGTAGTCGTCTCGCTTGCTTCATCCGCCTGGACGGCAGGCTGCACTGCGGCTGCGACTTTGCCATCGCCATCACCGCTGAGTGCCCAAACACCGCAGGATCTGGTCACTAGCTGTAAGTAAGGTGAATGTTTAGATATCCATTTTCCTAGCAAGCATCCTCGGACTCAGCCGGACTCACCAGCGCCAGGCAGAGTAGTAGCACAGAGGAGGTGGTTGAGAACAGACCACGCCTTGCCGCGCTTCGTGTTGTTCTTGTGGTTTTTGTGGATTTTGTTGTCATCGTTTTTGATGTTGCTGTCGTCATCGTGTTGCCTGTGGCTAACTTCGGTCGATCGTAGTATGAGCCACTCGCCTCACCCTCACCACGTTATATAGGCGCAAAATGATCTGCCGCCGGATGCTGCATCTTATCAGGCAGCGAGACCTAGACCCGCTACCGCCCAGTTACCCACTTAGCCAAGGCGTCATGTTTTTTTCGCTCCTATCTCGATCTCTGGCTATATATGATGCAAATAAACAGTCTACGTCGACGACAATACAAAATACAGTTGTAAAGCCATAAAATCAGCTGTGCGAATGTGTCGCAGCCACGCCCAATGCGCCCACGCTGTCCACAATTGAAACGGAAGTGTGTAAAGATATAGCCAAGATAAGCTCTGAAGGGTGTGATGGGAGGTCAAGTGACGCTTCCCGCCCTCCAATGTGCCATGATGAGCTGGAATGGGGCCCGATTGGTGTCGCTACTGTGTCTATATGATAACAACAAACAGGTGTGAATCACAATTTCGATAGAAATTTTTCTCGTACATCTTGGCAATGTCTCTTATAAACGAATTTCGCTTTCAGGCAATACATATCTCGTTTTCTTGGGAACTTCTTAAGGGATTTGCATATCATATTCAATTGAGTTCTCTAGACAGCGTTTCTAAGCTGTAGTTTTCTAGTCAGACTATATTAACTACTACAATTACTAGACCAATAAATGAGATATGAACTCTTATGGTCTAGTTAAGTGTAGATACAAGGATTTTGTCACTTATACTAAATATGTTTGCCAAAACTATATACTACTATAATTACTAGACTAAAAAATACGATCCGTATTCTAATAGTCTAGACAGGTGTAGTTAATTTCTTCTTTCTTAATTTTCAATATGTACATACATCATTAATATATATATGTACTATATGTATAAATGTTCAGTATGTTATTCACATTACCTTAAAACTAAAGTTGAACTTAAAGTTAAGGTTTTACATCTGCACACATTGCATACATATTTTTATGTATACTATACTAACTCTCTATTATAACTATTTTATTTTATATCTTATATTGTATCTATTTTATTTTAGAAAAAAATCCAATTAGGTTAAGGCAGAGTGCACAGAGCCTGCGGATTAAGCTGATTCCCTCATAAAGGAGCATTTTAACGGAGTGAGATAAGAAGAGAGAAAGAGGGAGAGAGGGCGAGGCATTGCTGATCAGCTGGCGTCTGGCCATAAACATAATCCACTGTCGCTGTCGCTATCGCTGCCGCCGCTGCTGCTGCTGCCAGTTTGATGGACAGAAATTGCAGCAGAGACAAACGCGTCACAGAAGACAAACGCTTTTACATACGTCGGAGGTGTCTGTGTGTGTGTGTGTGTGTGTGATATGTCTATGTAGTATCTGAGGTTAATCTCTCATACACCCGCTAGTACACACGCACACAAACACACACACACTTACACTCACCAACGTGTGTGTTTGTATGTAGATATCTATATCTTCAGTGTGATAAGCGCGATTATTATCACAGTTTTTTCGCCATTATCTAAACGGGTTTTGGTTTGGTTTTGGTAAATGATGAATGCTAACACGGCCAGACGACGCGACTCACACAGTGCCAGAGTACAGAAATTTCAAGCGAACTGCAAACGGATTTCGTGCATCTTCCCAGTCCAAGCAGTTCTTGGCTGAAAGGATCCAATTCACGGATTTCAGCCGCCCCGGAGGCAATGACGACGCCAGCCCCAACGACAACGACGACGACGATGCCAACAACAACGATGGCAGCGGCACCTGTGGCCGGTGCGCCAGTGCGTCGCGCCGCTGCCCGGGCTACAGCCGGAGTGCAACGACGTCGTGTGGTCAAGAAGCACATACAACAGAAGTACATGCTCTGCGGCTTTGCCATACACGTAAATAGTCGCACGCTCTCTCCCTCTCAGTTCTCTCTCTCTCTCTCGCTCTCTTTCTCTCTGTTGGCGATCTGCTTTGCAAGCGCTCTCTTTAGTACATTTAGCCCCGCTCTCTTCTTGCAGGCCTTTCTGGCAACACCCGCCTATTTGTACGGCAACGTTGTGGAGTCGGATAAGGATCTTGTGCTGCGCATCTGGCCGGCTATTGTCTACCAGGCCACGGGAGAACTTTGCCGCTCAATAATGGAGCATTTGGACACAGAGTACAGCGGTCGTGCTCGGGAGACCAATCAGTATCGTCGCATATTTCTGCTGGCCACGCTCATCACCTGCATTTCGCTAATGATTAGCGGTATCTTCTTCTCCTCGGCCTGGGTAATTGTGACAACCACAACGCAAACAGTGGCCATTGTCTTTTACGGTTTTTTTGCCGGTAAGTCTAATCCTTGTTTGTTTCTCATTAGATGTTGTTTGGCTCATGATGTTGCTTACAGGCATTGGCTCCAGCTTGTATTTGTGGAAAACCCATGTAATTCTTGAGGCAGTGCGTCCACGGGAGGACAAATATGTACGCAAAACGATTCATTTGTGCGGCGAGGCCTTTTGCCAGCTTTTCCTTTCGTTCGTCTTTACCAGTCTGCGCACTCTGTACGGCACAGCACAATCGATTGTCCTTATGTCCGCACTGCTGGTGAATCTCATACCACTGAGTTTGATCATAACCAAACATCGCCAGGATGCTTTTACCACCAAACGAATTTCGGTCATCAAGGCAGAGGCCGGTTTTGGCTCATTACCATTACGCGGCCCGCTGTCAGCAAATTTTGTGGCAGATCAACTTGATGGTCTGGACACGGCCATGTCGTGGCGCAATCCGGCCACAGAGATGAGCAATCCAACGTCCGTTAGCACAGCTGTGGCCGCTGTGCCCTCAGCTCTGGCTGCTGCTGTCGTAGACACACATAGCAACTACATGCTGGCCACCGACGAGGCCTATGTGACATATGTTAATCCCAACGGTGTGGAGATTATGGAAATCATACCCGAAGAGGATGAGACCGTCTCCATAATGCGTTCGAGCAGTGCCACAATCGATAATTACGGCATATCGCAATCTCAAATTCTGCACAAGTCCCATTCAAATGGTCGACTCTATTCTCAAAGTTCAGTGAATCCTCTCAATCCCAGCTTCACTGGCACCGGCACTGGCAGCTCCTCGCCGCTGCCCGAGGCTTATGAGAATCTGGTAAGCTAAAATGGGTTTGGATTTAAAGAACATTCGGAGTAAAATTTCACAATAATTGTTTCAGCATCGAATACGTCGCATGTCGCTGGCGGTCACCTCGCATTTGTGGTCAAATTTGCTGGACAAGATCGCGATGCCGTTGCAACATGCGCTACTTGTGCCACAGTTGTATGCCAGCACGCTGCTCCTCTCTGCTGACATCTTTAGCTATGTGATGTGCCTTACTGTTTTACCGGGCCTTGCGGTCAGTCATCATGCGTTGAAAAACGCCGAAATTCCATTCCTCTTCTCGCTGCTCGCTTTTCCCTGGATGTGCTTCTCACTGATGACGCCACGCTTCGGTTCGAGTCTGTACAAACGCAAGCTACAGTGGTACACATTGGGCAGCATCTGCAAGTGCCTGGCGCTAATTTGTAAGCATTTTGAATTTTGAACTTTTCACTGCCATACACAATTGCCTTCCCCGCTTCCACATTTCACCAGTTATCAGCTTCTCCACATCCAAGCTGCTGCTGAGCGTGTCGGCTGTGCTGCTGGGCTTTGGCCAGGTGGTGACTGCCTTTCTGCAAGAGATGGTCTTTCAATTGGGCATGACGCGTGCCAATTGGACGGCCATTCGACGGCCCGTGCACTTCACCAATGGCCTGCTGATACTCATCTGGGGCGCCCTTGCCCATTGGGTCGTTGTGAACTATTCGTTCCAGGCGACGGTAGGCTTAGCTGGCGCTCTGTATGGCGCCACAACATTGCTGTGGAATTTTTTGTTTTTCTGTTGTCAGAGCAAGGATTAATACTTGTGCGCTGCTCATCATAATTTAGCCTGCGGGAACATTATATACTTATAAATTAACACGATTTTGTTTTTATTTACAAAATGGGGGCCAAATTGTACTCTTTTCAATTCAAGGCGCAATTTAAGTCAATGTATCGCAAAAATAACAATCGATATATAGTCTATCGTTTGCATCCCTGTCGCCTAGTATTGTAAAATGCCGAATTACATATTATGTTTTTTCCTTCTTTTCGGTGTTTTTAAAGATCGTATAAAAATATCGATATGTACTCTCCATGCTGACACACACTTAAATAAAAAAAATATTATGTCCATCACTTGAATAACTTCGCAGCGTAAAATTTATTTCGGATTTAGTGCAGATCTTTGCGTTATTTTTTGCAAGTAATAGTGGTATTTTTACAAAACTGATAGTTAATCGTTGATACATTTCGAAGTACGGTCGATGTATCGATATATTTGTCTTTTGCACGCTTAATTCTTTGCGAGTGAATTTCTTTTGCTGTAAATTTCATTATTTTAAAAATTGTGTACATTTACTATAACAATTGAATCGGTAAGTCGCTGTGCCTGCCGCAATGCAGAACTGTGCGCAAATTTAAGACCATGTTTCATTGGCCAGCTAAAGAAAAAGACGATTCACAAAAAAAGCGGCGTCAACTCGGAGGCAGCGTCAGCCGGCGTAAATTGAGTTAAGCCACAGAAATGTTTGCGGGAACTAAATTTAAAGTGAGCGTGTTAATTGTAATGGCTCCCCCCGCTTGTTTACATTACTATACCATTACGAATACAAACAAATCGCAGCTTGTTTTTATTTTCATTGTCGTTTGTTGTTGTGCTGCACTGTTAGCCGCTGTCGCAAAAGCGGCGCGCAAATTGACGGACATTGCAGTGTCTGAGAGAGGGCGAGAGTGAGTCAGGGAGGCGGTGGCGAAAAACAGCAGCAGCAGAAATATCATGATCATCATCATCATCAAAAGACAGCCATGTTCTGGCCAGACCGAATATAACAACAAAAGCAACACAATAATAAACAGCTGAATTTTAACTTTCATTCCTTTCTTCATTTCCATTATCTTTCAGTGCTTGCACACTGTCGGCAGTGTGCCCGAAGCAGCCAATATACTGCCCAGTCGAGTAACTGTAGCGGCCAGCGCAGCCAGTAACTGGAATCCAGAGTACGCCTTGCCATTGAACGGAATCGCAGGACTGTCGTATTCAGATTCTGCTTATATGACCAATGGCGCTGGCCCATCCCCATCACATTGTCAGCCATTCCTTAAGGATACCCTAAGAGACGCCTATATTGTCACAGAGCCTCTGGAGCAACAACAACAGCAACAGCAAACGAGCGACAATAACAGAAGAGCAGCTAATAGTATAGGACAAAAAAAGCTTGATTTTCCAGTGAGCACAGAACACGAATCGGATCAACGACTCACAGTGATACAACGCGCCTTGGACTTCATTGAGCACATCTGTGCGAATCGTCACGTGGAGGAATTGTGGAGCGTACTGCTATTGCAGCGTAAATTGAGTGATGTGCGCGAGTATTTGTTAAGCGAAACCCAGGAAACATCATCATCATCATCGGTAACAACAACAACAACAGCAACAGCAATAAGAACAGGAACTAGAACTGCATCGGCGGCAAACACAAACAGGCTGATTGACGAGATCGATCAGAGAATCAACGCGTTGTCCTCGACAATTGACAATAGCACAGCGCTAAATCAAAACAAAAATCACGACTCGATGGGCTTGGATCTGTTTAACAGGATACGACACTGGTTTTTGCTAGGCGGTCGAAACAACGTCAAGGATCCACCAAAGTCCCAAGGCGAGGATAGTGAACAGATTCGTAAGCGCAGGTAATAAAAAATATATATATATTGAGTATCTGACACGGTGATAATTCGATGACTTCCCTTGTAGCTTTCAGCCGTTGGGACACGAAGACGCTGGACAGCCTTTGATCAAGTATCGTCGTGTCGATAATACATTTCCCAAATATATGCCGAATGAAGGTCAGTAACCTTTTTGTTTAGAAGTAGAAACACATTTTTAGAATATTGTCATCTTATATATACATATATATAACGACTTTCTAACTTACAATGAATTGAAAATAACAACTAACCACATTATAAACATTGCAGCAGAAGATTATAGCCACATGCCGCATCACAATCAGCGCAGGGAACAGGACAATAATAGCAATCACATCTCCTACCAGACTGATAATCAAAAGCGTCTCTCCATGTTCTGTGCGCCGCAAACGCGTCAAGTACGTGTGCGGAACACGCAACCGGTAGTTGCCATCGATCTAACCGATGCGGAGGAATATAATGAGAGCAGCTTGTATCAGACATTTTCCGATCGTCTGGCCACCGGAACACAACCGCTTGCGCATCAGGACTACGAGCGCAATCATGCGTTGGCAACAACAGCAGCAGCAGCAGCGGCAGGAGGAGGAGGAGCAGCAACAGGAGCAAACCGACCAAATATGCTGTACTCAGATGCAGTGCGCTATGGCAAGAACGGCTTTGTGGCCGATCTTAATTATCGACGTCCTTCCAGCAGTCTCTCGTCGTCGGAGCCGCGTTTAAATGGCCACGGCCTAAACATGTACGAGTCGTCAATGGCCAACAGAGACAATGTCTTGGTACTGGAGGATCAGCGCAGCGAGCACAATCAGTATATCAATCTAATCAACAATTTGACCCTGCACGAGACGCATGAGCGTCCACTCACAAATCGCTCAGTTTCCGCCTCGATCGCTGCCACAGCTCGTCAACATTCGCATGAGAAGCCAGCGCCGCCGAAACCGCCGCGACTGGAACCAATTGCACCCATCGTCAATGGCGATGATTGGATGCGAGGCCTAATCAAAAGTAATCCAGAGGCACGGGCAAACGATGCCATCGAACGCCAAGAGTTTGCCAAGCTGCTGGAAAGAGGAACGAAACAGCAGTTGGAACGGCAAACGCCAGTGGTGGTCAAGAAGCCACCCGAGCTCGTGCAATGCTACAGCCTCAACAATGCCAGCAACATAAGGTCTAGCAGCAATGATAATCGCTCGAAAGCGACGCAAGTTATCAATCTAACCGATGATCCCCTTGAGCAAAGCACTAATAAGTGAGTCGACCGCCGCATATACCCAAAGTCTGGGCGTCTATATGCCAACTTGTATTTATTCACATTTATTTATATATGTTCCACTACAGATCAAAAATTCCTCCGAAGACTCAAGCCTTGCAGATGCGCCACAGCACATCCATCTACTTTTCAGACAACTATGCGCAGCTCTTCAAGGATAAGTGCTCTCGCACTCATCAGGAGACGAATCATGCCAAGCAACTGGTGCTAACGGAGTAAGCTAAATACGATAGAAAAATAAACGTTCAATTCTTATTAAACATGCACTATTTCGTTGCACACAGAGCGGAAAAGACAACCGAAGAGCGGCGCTCCTACGAGCAGGAATTGCGCGAGAACTTGGCCAAATTGCGCTTCAAAACACAAACTCTCTTCGTGCTGGAAAAGTATACGCCGGCAGAGGAGAGCGAACCAGAGTTTCTTCCATTCACCGAGGAGCATCATCGGCGCTATAAGGAGCTGATTATTGGGCCGCCCCAACAGGTATGAAGCAATCATCATTCTCTCGCTCAATCATTATTCTCTCGTTCTCTCTCTCTCTGCTCTCATTCTTCCAGGTGCTTATTTCGAAATTCAGTTTGAACATAACACGCACTGATATTCACACACTGACCGGCAGCTGCTGGCTAAATGACGAGATTATTAACTTCTATATGAATCTGCTGACAGATCGATCACAGCGCAAGGAGGGTAAACTGCCAAGTGTTTATGCCATGAATACGTTCTTTGTGCCGCGTCTGCTGCAGAACGGTCACAGCGCCGTCAAACGCTGGACACGCAAGGTGGATCTCTTTAGCAAGGATATTATACCGGTGCCAGTGCATGTGGGTGGTGTCCATTGGTGCATGGCCATAATACACATGAAGAACAAGACGATTCGCTATTACGACTCAATGGGCAAGCCCAATCAGGTGGTGTTGAACGCCCTAGAAATGTATTTGCGTGCCGAATCGCTGGACAAGCGGCAGAAACCCTTCGATACCAGCGAATTTTCCATCGAGAATGTCCAGAATGTGCCGCAACAGACAAACGGCAGTGATTGCGGTGTCTTCAGTTGCATGTTCGCCGAGTATATATCGCGCAATAAGCCGCTAACCTTTTCGCAGGATCACATGGAATACTTCCGCAGAAAAATGGTGCTTGAGATCTGCAGCGGAGAGCTATGGATGTAGTGTGCCCTGCATTGCACTGCACTGCACTGCACTCACATTGCCCATTCTTATCCGCGCGTTCGCGTTTGCATCCGCTTCCATTGAGATCGTATGCATCGAACAGCTGCTGCAGCGAATCTACCCTCTTATCATTACTAAATTCTCTAACTAAGATAGGTGTACCTTGCGGTTCTCTAAAGTAATTTATTTATTATTCCTAAATTGCGTGTCACTGCACCACAAATGGGTCGTTCGCGCTTAAGCAAATAATTGTAATCTTAGGATTTAAATCAATCATTTATCTTATCTTTTTTTTTTGAACTTTTCATTTTTCCTTTACAAATCAATTCAAAGTTTTGAGTTTCTCTTCTATTCGATTTCAATTCGTTGTGGTAATTTAATAAAGAAACTAAATAATGATAAAGCTCGTAACTGATTGTCGTTTTAAATTGGTCGATATTGGTTCACGAGCATATAGCATCTTTGTGCCGGAATTCATAGGTTTTTCCTTCAACCTTTGAGAACTTTGTGACCATGTTGTTTTATTGGGCCTAGCTAGAATTAGGATACCCTGAGCGTAGGGAGATCCGTTGGAAGGGTTTAACGAGGTCATTCGCCAACGGATTCGCTTCCCGGCATGTGGGAGTTGATCTGGTTCCGACTAGGAACGCTTTCAGGTCCCACGATTAGTAGGTAACGTACCAGGGTAGGCAGCCTTACCTGAACTAAAGCCCAAAAGCGACCAGAACTTGCCCAACTTACCTTATTCCAAGCAACTTACTATTTTCTATGGAAATCAATGCAATAATGACAAATGTTGAAGGATTGGCGAGGAAGGATAACTTTGAAAATCAGTTTAAAGATATATATAGTATACGACACCCTGTTGTTGTTGCAGACTGAACTAAGGCAAAAATTCAGATTAATTAAGTCGTTAAACACTTCGCATCCATATAAGACCCTGGATTTCTGAAGATTATGAAAAAAAGTCAGATTGAGAAAAAACTGTGATTGCTAAACGCGTTTTTCAAAACAAAACATATAATTTTCAGTTAGACGACAAGCAGTCCAAGCAGTTGGAAAAAACACTGCTTGCTTGCTTGCATTGGGCGGAGTGCAACGTGGTTGAAACGTAACTTTTATGTTCATTATCCGATCGGAACCAAATTTTTGAGCGATCGATTAGTTGATGATAGTTATCATACACACCAAAATACTGAATACTGTATCTTTATTATTGCGCTTGCCATACGGTTTAGCGATTTGCGGGGGCGGAAGTAGGCGTGGCCCAAATTTGGCCCTAGCTTTTTTAGTTTCTAAAATATAGGCGTTCATACAGACGGACAGACAGACAGGGCTCAATCGACTCGGCTAGTGATCCTGAGCAAGAAAGTATTTACTCTGTGGGGTCTGCCACGCCTTCTTCTGCCTGTTACATACATTTCCACAAACTTAGTATACCCTCTTTTGAGCATTTTCAATGATCGAATGGTATAAATATTTGCATTTAAGAGTTTCCTAGCTGATTCCGAGTACTTTGCCTGAATGGAATTGAATTGAATTGGAAAATCATAATCTGCTGTTATCTCTGGGAAAACGGGACGAACTCCAATCAATCAGAACAACAAGAATCTTTGAAATTTGCCTTCATAAGCGTAGTACATCTAGCTAAATTATATGTATTTATTTTCAACTATTTTTACAGGATTGTGTAAATTCATAGAAAAAAACAATGTAGTAAATAAAAAAAAAAAAATTCCTTAAAAGCTACCATAGTATTGCTAATGTAATTCACACACTTACATGTACATATACATCTCTTATATGCAATCTCAAGAACTCTTTGTAGGATTCACGAAAATCGTATGTATATATCTCTTGCCTTATGTTTCTGATATTTCTTTTCTTCTTATTTCTCCATTTGTTTGCGTACAGAAACCAATGGGGACCGGGGGGTTGGAGGGGTGGGGGAGAGGGGAATTGAATGCGAATAGACTAAAAACAAAACATCACTTTTCTAAAAGTTTATTTGTATTAGATTTTACTTTTCTTATAACAAGCACAGGGAACTGGAATTTGTTGTCGTTCTTTCATTCTTTTTCATTACATTAAATGATGTAAGGAGTTACGGTTAAATCGAAAACTAAAAATATATATATGTATATATGCATGTATGTATGTAATAGTCTACACTTCTATGAATATCATCTCGGTGGCGAGTTGTTCTCTGGCAAAAATAATAAAAAAAAAAAAAAAAAAAAAAATGAAAAAAACAAAAATTTCTTTTTTTATGAAAATAATATCTGTACATACATTTGAGGTATATAACGTGACCATCATCAAGTGTACACTATACTGTACTCGTCTATATATTCTTAATAATGCAGCAACTTTATTGGTAATACGTTGCCAATCTGAGTATGCTCATAATGTTGCTCTCTTTCTCTTTGCCTTCCTCTCGCCCTCCCTCTCTCTCTCTCTTTCAATCCTGCTCTGTGTAGCCATCTCTTTCGCACGCGCTCACTGTCTCCGTCTCCGTCTCCTTCGTGTGTCACGCCATATTCTATCTAATGTGTACCCACTAGGCTATACATACATACATATCGAGCTATGTACATACATATGTATATGGTTTAGGAAGTCTCTCGATATATGCTTCAGATCTCGCTCCATATACTATATATATATATATATTGATTTTGTATATCGAAGTAAGCCAGCGTTTCAAGAGGTTTTTGTTTTCATTTGCTTTTCGTATGCATTATCAAAAAAGCATAATTTACTCTATCGTATATACATATATATACATACATATATGTGTCAGTGTGTGTGTGTGTGTGTGTGTGTGTGTAACTGGCCAGCTTGTGAGAGATCTTTCCCATCTTATTGTAGTATCCCATCCCATCTCAAGCACCTGGCGATACTTAGCTATGTACATATGTATATATAGTGTACAAGTCAAGAACCCTATGTACTATATATATCTCTTAACTTTTGCCCCGATTCAATCTCAGCTTATGTTAATAAGTTAATGGTTATAATAATACTTCAATATGTATGTACATGAGATGGCCACAACACAGACACAGGCACAGACACAGATATGTCCATGTCCAAGTCCATGTCATGCCCTTCCTTATTGTTTTCATACGACGAGTACTCGAGCATAGGTTTAACAGCCTAAACATACAGTTTCTACTATATATTCATAATACATATACATACATCCGTATTCTGCATATACTCGTAGTTCCATTATTAGTTCGTACCTTCTTAAGATCCTCCAAATACTTCTTCTGCTCATGTATTTACACAGAAAATCAACACAAACTAAATGCGATTGCAATTGAATTTCTATCACAAAAATCGGATCAAATACATATATATATATATATAATCTACAGGATGAGTGTAGTTGTTAATGAAGGGGGGAAACATAAAGATCGATAGAAATTCGCTGAAACGTGAATGTATTAAGGAGGCAAGGGATATGGAGTGCGGGTGAGGTGGATTGGGTTGGGTTGGGAAATGATAACACATACACATATTCGCAAATACATATAACTTTCTGATGAGCCCCCCCGATGAGAATTCACTATATAATTGATAATTGATTCTATCATCCGTGTTTGGAAATGCTCTTGCGTCGTCCGTATATGCGTAAATGGTTTACCCATTGCGATAATTTAGTACTAATTCCGAAATCATATCATTTATATATATATATATTCTTGTACACATCGTACTATATATGTAGTATGTATGCGCGTTGAGAGAGATATCACCCGCCACTGAGTTAAGTATTTCAAAGATATCACGTTTCATCGAGTAAACGCATCGTGTGTTTTATAGTTTCATTATTGGTGAATCATCTAACTTTAATTAATGGGAAATATGTACCAATAATATACGTAATATGCATGTATATATATACACATATGTATGTTTGTATGGTATGCTAGTGGTAACGTTTCTTCTTCTTCTTCTCTTCTAGTTTGTTGTTGTTGTTGTTGTTGCTGAGTGAATGACATGGATGATGATGAACTTGTGTTTTCATATACTTCTTTTTCCTCTCCTCTTCTTCTCTTCTTCTTCGCGCTCTTCTCTTTTTGTTATAAAATAATTCGTTCTTAGTGTTTTCTAGGAGAAACTTATCGATTGAAGCACAAAAATAAGATTTGCTGACAAACGAGATGTCATTTTAATCTAACCATATATATATATGTACTTATAGAATATGTTCTTAAAAATAAAACTTATAAAAGGTTTCTTTGTGATTTTCTTCTCCTTCTCAGTAATTCATGGAAATTTGATTACTTATTATTTAAAAAAAAAATTAATATTATAATTATTATTTATACACATATATATATATATATATTTATATACGATATATATACACAAATATGTATGTATATTGTAAGTATATGTATGCTATATATCCATATATATATATGCATATTGTGTATGTTATGTTCGCTTATGTTCACACTATATACTCGTTTTAATATGTAGTATATATATGTATACATATGTTCAACACACATCGGTCAACCTGATGTAATAGATTTGCCAACGTCAACGTCGTCAACATGTCACATTATTATAATTTCTTGTTCATGATGATCGACGACGACGATAGGTTCGCGCTCTTCTCTTCTTGTTAAAAATAGTGTGTGTGTGTGTGTACGGTGTGTGTTTAGGGTGTGTGTAGTGTGTGTGTGTGTATTTGTGTGTTTGTAGAGTATTGTTATGTTTACTGTTAAACCTATTGATTCTCATCATCATCACCGTCGCCATCATCATCGTCATGCTGATCGTCCAGCTGTTGATGCTGTTGCTGGGCAGCTGCGGCTAATAACGCGGCTTTCTGCACGGCTTGTGCCTGCGCCTGGATCGACGCTTGCATTGAGGGTGCTGACATGGCAATTTTCCCGCTTGTCTTGTACTCGGTCATTTCCTAAAGAAAGAGCAGCAACATTACTATCTCTTCCTCTCTTGCTATATCTATTTTTGGATAACTTACCCGCTCATATCGTGCCTTATCCCGCTCGGCCATCGATTCGTACTTCTGCTTGACCTCGGGATCAACGTCAGACCATTTGCGGCCAAGCTCTTTGGCAATGTCACCAACACCGAATTCCGGATTGAGAGCCTTCACCTTATTTCTTTCATCATTGCAGAACCAGAAGAACGCAGACCTACAAAGCGGAACACAAATTGATTAGTTATATGACGCAGTTTAAGAGATCATCTTTTTTTTTTTTTTATTTAATTTGTTAGTAGATTAAGGGACTTTGCTACGAACTCACAATGAACGTTTTGGCGCATTCGGATCCTTGATTTGTTTTCTCTTCTTCCCGCGTCCCACAACGGTTCCCTTGGGCGGCACATAGTTCTGCATTTCCTGCTCGTATCGCTGCTTGTCTTTTTCGGCCATCTCATGAAAACGTTTCTTCTCCTTGTCAACCATTGTCTATGAAAGAGGATAGTTTACGCATAAGTATACATGTATTGATTGGATCTTTATATGTATATGACTTACCTTCCATCGCTCAGCGCATTTCCTTGAGAATTCTGCGAATATCACCGTCTCATCGGGATGCTTCTTTTTGTGCTCCTCTCTGCAGGTTTGTACAAAGTATGCGTATGCGGTCATGCGACCTCTGGGTTTTGCATCGGCTTTGCCTCCTCTGATCATGGGGCTCTACAATACCAAGGTGAGCGACAGAGAGAGAGAGAGATAAATGTTTAGTAACAATTACAAATGGACGATTCGAATTGATGAGGAGGAGAACTTACCCCGGCTGAGTTGATGACATTTTGTTGCTGTTGCTGTTGTTGCATTTGCTGCTGTTGCTGTTGTTGTTGCTGCTGTTGCTGTTGTTGTTGCTGCTGTTGTTGCTGTTGCTGCTGCTGTTGTTGCTGCTGCAATTGTGCAGCTGTGTTGGCATCAACCTGACCCTGATTGGCAGCCGAATACCACCACTGGGATCCGGGCACTGCTGCTGCAGCCGCAGCCTGTGCCATATTTAGACGGTAATCGTAGCCAGTGCTTGCCGCATTCGAGGTGGCAACAACCTGGGCCATTGTCGTGGCTGGATTCGGGAAACTACTGGCCATTTTGTATGTGAACAGCTGTTGGGTGCCAACGCCGGCTGTGGTATTGGAGCTATTCTGATGCGCTTGCTGTTGATTCTGCTGGACAACTACTTGATGTTGTTGCAACTGTTGCTGTTGTACGGCAGCCGCTTGTTGTTGTTGCTGCGCAGCTAGTTGCTGCTGATATTGTTGAATTGTTTGCTGATCAATAGTTTGTTGTTGTTGTTGTGATTGTTATGATTATGTGTGCGTAGGTGTGAGTGTGTGTGTGCGTAAATGTGTGAATTTGTGTATTTTTTAATGCACGTGCAAGTATGTATGTACATGCAGATGAGTATATAAGAGTGTAATAGATTCGGTAAAAAGCTATGTAAACCCTCCACCCATCCATCAATAACTACTCTACATGCCCGCAATATCGATAAACCTCGTCTATCCTCAATAATCCCCCGCCAAACTGAACGAAATTGCATACATACAAACATATGTACGTACAACAATATCAAATAAACAGCAACAAAACTGACCTAGTATACTTATATGCACATACACATATGAATGTATGTTTGTATGTATCTATGTACATATGTATGTAATTGCACGAATGGCGTTAAAAATTCTCTAAGTAATGTGTACGAAAATACACATAAATCGACTAAGAACGCAGCAACTGCGAGAGAGAAGACGCAGATCCCGTCGAGAGCGACCATTGGCGTTTGGCGCCAAAATAAAAAATAAAACAACGCGATCTCTCACGCTTTGGCTCTGCTGTTGGCGGCTTTCGCGCTCACAAGCGCACATGCACTCACTGATACGCGCGCACACACACACACACGCAAGCAAGCATATATATGTGTGTGTGTGTGTGTGTGTGTGTTTTTATGCAAGTGTTCAGTGGGAACGCGCATGAGCGTAAGCTCAAATGGTTGGAATAACATCTGCGTTGTTGTTTCATTTCTCAATGGTTCCATTCAGGATTTATCAATACGCCACGCTACGTTTCTTATTAGCAATTCTTACGTACGATATGTAAACAAGTTGTTACGCATATTTGCACACACAAAACACACACGCATACATCTATGTGCCCCTGGCTGTGTGCGCGACAAGTATGTACATTTTGTGTGAATATGCTTGAATAATAAATATAAACAAAAACATTGCATTGTTTTGTTAGAGAGCAAAACAGCTGTTTATGATTCTTTTGTACCTCCTCCAGAGGCTAGGCAAAACGCAACAACTGGGAATGGGTTGAAAGATGGCACGTTGTTTGCGGGAGAGCAGCAGGTTCATTTAGTTCATGAACCAGTTTATCGATGATACCAGGGATGTCTTAACTATTCTTGCAAAAAAGGGCAATACTGGCCCAAACGTACATCCGCACATGCTTGCACAAATACAAATACACATATACATATATATATTTGTATTTGTATTTTTATTTTTCTTTTTATTTGCATATGTAGGCATGTAAACTTAATAAACGAAACTAAATGTTCCTCACTTGTAGGAATAGTGTGTATATACATACATACATATGTATGTAAGTAACTAAAAACAAAATGGTTGTACAATGAGAGAACTGACAAAGCATTTTGAGTTTACACACAGACACACGTACATATATTTGTATGTATGTACATACTAGTTGTAGTTGTCTCCTCAGAGAAAGAGACTCACCATACAAAGAGAATTCGCATGGGGCACTACAAACAAACATACATATGTACATGAGCGTATGTATGCATGTATGAGCATACAGCCAATTTCAGATTACGCAAGCTTCAATGTTGTGTGCATACATATGCACGTATTTTAAGTTTTCAAACATATGTATGTACATTTATAGCTTTATGTGCACATCTGCATGTATGTACATAGCATACACACACACTAAAACGGCAAGGCATGTGTGTTTGTGTTTGTGCAACATTTGAAATTTCGAGGCACATGTCATTTCCAATTTTATACTGTGTGAAAATACACAAGCCATCAGCGAAATGTGTGCAATTTCGCTGGCGTTCTAAATTAACAACAATTTAGTACACGGATTCGTAAATAAATTCGTTAAATCATGCACATGTAAACAACAACGAGAAAGCTACAAAATAAAATAAAAAATGGCGACCTAAGATGCGCACGCAAAATAAAGTTTTGCTACTATGTATGTATGTATGTTTGTATGTATGAAACTTTGTATGTATGCATAGCGTCTCGTACATGCGTATGTCCGTGTGTGTGTGTGTATATATATAATATACATATGTGTTTAGTTTCTGCCTGAACGTGTGGACGAACCGATGATGTACATATGTTTGTATCTGCGTCCCAAAATGCCTGTACGTATGTGCGTATGTTTGTACATATTTACATACACATGTACGCATTGGGATTCCAACTTGGCCATTGTAAAATTTCCATACTCTCTCATGCGTCTCACTTCATGTATAAATACACGCACACGTATGTACGTACATATGCATGTTTGTTTGCATGTGTGTGCACAACAAAAGTTGTGCGTGTTTGCCAATTTTATTTGTTGTTGGCGGGAAAAATCTTTAATGCTTTTGTAACTGGACGCAAAACGTACAGTGAACAAATAAGAATATGATGACCAGAAGGAACGCCAGCATAATTTGTGCACAAAGAGAGCGCGAGAGAGATACACATGTACAAACAAATAAACATATGTATGTAATACATACATACATGCTTGGATGGATGGCTGACTGGATGT
The DNA here is from genome assembly GCA_018904095.1 of Zaprionus ghesquierei. NCBI lineage: Eukaryota > Metazoa > Arthropoda > Insecta > Diptera > Drosophilidae > Zaprionus > Zaprionus ghesquierei. Next base: position 4,966,648 of record JAEIGP010000394.1, on the reverse strand, counting down.
GTTTGCCTGTATGTAACATGTATGTAATATGTTGGTGCGTCGTTACATATGTACATGTATGTATACATATTTGTTTGTGCACTTAAGCTTACCTGAATTTGATGAAAGTGTTCCATGGTTCCGACCGATTTCTGTGTAAATTGATCGTATTGGGGATTGGGGGAATCGAGTGTTTTTAGTTGCGATTTTGTTAACAGTTTTGCTTTCTGGATTGCGTATTGTATCTGCAGTTAATATCCTCTTGTTTTTCTGCTGCTAATTGCACTGCACAAAACACACACAAATTCAATGGATAAAATAAGTCGAAAGCTAGTTCCAACTAGCATTCGTTTGTTCTATGTATGTATGTACGTATGTATGTTGTATTGATTATTATACATACATATGCATGCATGTACGTATGTGCATATGTATGTTAGGCAAAGGAACAAACGGAGGTGCCGTCAGACGCTGCTGCACGGTTGTTTTTTTTTTTTTTTTGTATTTTTTGCTTTAGATGCTGCTGTTTTTTCTCTTGTTTTATTTTTATTTTTTAGTTTAGTTGAAAATATAACCGATTCTTACGGCGAATCGGCGTAACAGCGAACGAAACGGTAACGTAACGCAACGCGAGTTTGGAGTTTGTGCTTTCTGCTCTTGTCGTTCGTTGTTGCTATTGCTGCCGCTGCTGTTGTTGTTGTTTGTTTTTAGTTAGTAAAAAATAAACAAACGACGCCACAAACGCAGCTTTATTGCAGTAATGTGTTTTTGTTGGTATCAATGCGGAAAAGATGAGGTTCGCGCGCCGCTCGCTTGATTGAAAACACACACAGAGAGAGTACCAACAACGAATGCAAAGGCTATTGAATTGAATAGCCGTCTCTGCCTTACTGTGCTTCATGGCCCAGCCTGGCTAGCGCCAGACTTGTGTATGCGTTGCGTGCGCAAGTGTGTGTTATGTGTGCGTATATGTGAGTAACTCTGTGTATGTGTGTGCCCTGTGCCGTGTGCTGAGAGAGGGTGTGAGTGAGCGAGCGAGCTATAGAGAGAGGGCGCGCGAACGAGAGAATGAGCGAACGCCAAGCAGAGCTCGAGCGGCGGCATGCTCTGAGTACAGTTTACTGAGCACACTTTCTCTCCGGCTGCCCAATGAGTGCTGAGTGTGAGTACGTGTGTGTGTGCGCGCGCGCTCGTGTATGTGTTTACGTGTGTGTCTGTCTGTGTGTATACACGTGGTGGAGGAAAACAGGCCTTATAACATTTTTGGCTTGTTACTTTTTGTACAAAGGTATAAACCTACATACACATACACAGAGAAACACACACACATACACATGTACACTGGAACTCATGCAGGCAGACCTTTAAAAATGTACATACTAATATTATGCTAATGTGTACATTAAACGTAACCTAGTATACGTACATACATATGTACATCTGTATGCACATGTGTACGGCAAGCGTACATCTGTTCATATTGATCTAAGGTTGTTATAACACATTGCCTGATACGCATGTACCAACTGTATGTACATAAGCAAGTAATAAATTATGTATCCCAAACTCCCAATTTGGCAGTAAAACAACAAAACCCAGTAAGAAACTCACACTGAGGAAAATTACAGACTTTGTTTGTATGTACGTATAAATGTACGCAATTATGTACGCTCCTATATATATATACATATTGATATATATAGCTATATATGTATATGTTTCAATGTACATACACACCTATGTACATCTGAATGTTTGTATGTACGCAGCCCCATCCCATTCCAACAATACATTCTCATTTATTTGAATGTGTGCGTTTGTTTTTTCGCCTTAACACAAACACAAAAATGCATGTATTTTATTTGATATACACACACAACGATATGCTTGCTACATACACATGTTTCATTTTGCGTTCCTCGTCTGACTGTACTTCCCAACTCTCTCATTTTATAAAGAGAGAAACATTGTTGGAATAATGCAGCTGTGTGTGAACGTGTTAGTGAGGTCAGAAATACCCAACACACAAAATTTCTTTGATTTTATTTGATCGTCGCAAGGGTGTTTTTAGTACACAAACAAATTTGGTAACATAGTTGTAAGTTTTTCATAGAATTTTTAAAATTTGTTTTTAAAGCCTAAAAAATTAAGAAAAAAAATAATATAAAAATAATAAGGACGAATATGCCAAGAACAGTATAAAATATTATTAAAGGGCAATTTTATACTGGTGTATACACATACACACAGAAACGTAAACATAGATACATGCATAAAAACAAATGTATTCGTAAGGATTTTATTTTTGGAGAACGATTGTCGATTTATCCGACCGTTGCATTTATAATAAAATCGTGGGATTCGATAAATCAGCAATAGAACCCTGTGATTATTTTGCTGGATGGAAACTCACTCAAGCGTGCGTCACATTGGTCTGTTCGTGAACGGAACTTTTAAGTTCTTTTTAAATGAACTGTTTAAAATAATATAACAGTTTTTTATATATATTAGTTTCAAAAAAAATAAATATTATTTAAAATTCACGTTAGCAAATGTGCGAAGGCTGAGGGCCCAAAGAGTAGTTCATTCGTACCCATCTATATGAAATATAGGCGCTTTGTTTTCTTTAAATACGATACGAAATAATAATTATAAATAAAAAAACAGTTCTATTTAGGGTAGCAATAAAATTTGTATTGCTTGCATTTGTTATTTAGGTGTTAATAATTAATTAATAACTGGTTTTTTTTTCGTGCCAGCCCTGTTCCATTGCCAGCGTTTCATATTGCAGCTGTCATCTGTGCTGTGTGCGTGTGTGTCTGTATGTATTCATGTGTTTTCATACGAATGTGTGTAACATTGTGTATTTTATTATGAAGTGTCGGCGTTGGATCTGAACTATTGTTAAACCGCATTAGAACTAAGTTTCATCCACAAATAAATGGCTAACCGAACCGAATTGCCGCTACCTGCGGAAGATCTCGACTGGGTGCAGTTGCGGCAGGATCTCGGCCCGCCCGTCGAGGTGGAAACAACCAAAGAGAAATTGCTACGCAAAATCAACGCGAACCCTTTGGTGCCGATTGGTAAGTAATAGAAACAGAGCTCTATTGTTGTTATGTAAACAAATTAACGACAAAATGCAATATTTGCACAATTTCTTCGACAGGTTGCCTGGCCACCACAGCCGCCCTGACAGCTGGTCTATACAACTTCCGTACCGGCAATCGCAAAATGTCGCAAATCATGATGCGCACCCGAATTGGGGCACAGGGATTCACAGTGTTGGCCCTAATAGTGGGCGTGGTGATGACATATGGCGATAAAAAAACAAATTGAAAATTTGAAAATTTAACTATTACAAATACGATTGTAGCATAAATTAAAGGAGTTACTTATAGAGGTATAACCTGAATGTTTTTGTTTTGTTTTTTGTTAAAAAGAGATGGCATACATTTGTTGTATAATTAGTTGTAAGACTTTGCGTGCCTTTGCCTAGTGAAAAGTTTATGTATTTTAATAAAAGTTAATCAAGTCGATAAATATCGCGTTCTTATCTATGAATACAGTAAGCAGGAATTCCTGTGGTACAAATAGTTTCAGGCATGCCAAGGATTTAATCGGTATAAGGGATAAGCCTGGGTGAAATCGAATTAAACTCATCAAACTGGAATAATCGAAGGCGTGTGTATTGACTGGGTGTGGCCTCTGAACCTGCAGGGGTTACTTCGACCTGGCGGGCATGTAGGAGCGCAGGAGCACAGGAGATGCGCGCGCAGTGCGCTTTCTCTCTCGGATTGTGAACTGTGGCAATTGGTGAGCAGAGTACTCAGTTCAAGGTGGAATCTCATCGGCACAGGACGTTAGCTTGGATTAAGGTTTGACCTGATGTTTTGAACGAAATTTGCAAACAAAGTGCGTATCAAAGTGCGTAAGGCTAGATAAACCAGATGGAAATAAGTATATGTATATATTCGATAAGTGCAGCAGAATCCTGCAAAGGGTTAACCCCGTACAGTAACAGAATTTGGGTCGATTGGCATAAACGAAGCATTGTCTGCTGGGCATATATATATAGTATATACATGCATATATTTCCTGGTTAAACTGCAGAATCAGTTGTCCTTTTGCTTGGGGTTCGTTAATTTGATGTAAATGTTCAAAAATTCCAAAATAACGACAAAACAACCCTCCAAAGTTTGTTGTGGACATAGAAAGGCGTGTGTGGGAGTGTGTGAGTGGGAGTGTGGGTGGCTGGGTGTGAGCATGTTTGTGTATGCATCATGTAAGCTCTCCTAGATATGCGCATGCAAGGTTACTATGTAGGTATTTGCTCAGGTTTGCTTTGTGCTCTATAAGGGGGTATGCCAAATATACATACTATATGTGTGTGCGTGTGTGTGTGTGTGTTGGTTTGTAGACAAATCTGAAAACGTTACTTTGGTAGAGCTTATAGAATGTTTGCCCAACATCTTATGGGGTTTCACTACTTCCGAATATATCTAAACTAAGAGAATCAGCTAATCATATGGACTAACTAAATACATATATCTCTTTATACATATATGTATATTCTGCGATATCTGTCACATACCATTGCAGGCCACAAGATGAACTTAATGTTTGGAAATTGCGTCGGTAGCTGCGATCAGCTTGCCGGTCCGCCGCCCGATTTCATTCTATCGATGCCGCCGCCGCCGTTGCCATCGTTTCTGATCACGAAGCCGAAGAGCGTGGTGGACATTGTGCTGCCGGCGAACGAGAGCCAGCCCTGCTTTGCGGCATTCATGTGCGGCCAGAGCAGTCTGCAGCATAATGATAGCGGCAACGAACTGATGGAGCTGGTGCGCAGCGATACCAAGAGCTTGGAGAATGTGTGGTTCTTTGTCTCGTCGTGCATTGGCATCTTTGTGCTTGGCTGTTTCCTGGCACTGATCGTGATCCGTTGCAGAGAGTAAGTGGTGCCAGTGGCGCTGGGTTCTACTATATATATAAGTATGATAGCTGTTATATAAATCGAAGCTCTTTCAGCAATTTTTTCTCGTACCACGATGCGAACATCAAGCAGACGGCGATCAATGCACTGGGTGAGGCAACCAAATCGAATGCGTTCACCTCGGGCGGCATACTGTATCCGTGTGCGACGGCCAATAGTCGCGATCTGCTGCAGAGCCAGTTGGTCAACGATAGCCGATTGCTTTGGGCCACATTGACACCGCACGGCACAAGGCATTTTATCATTGAGAATTCGCAGGATGGCGGCAGTGGCGGCGGCAGCCTTGGAGGCGGAGGTGGACATTACGAGTCGGTCGATTATCGTGGCAAGGCGCACAGTCAGGTCTTTCGTGGCTATGCCAAGCAGTCGCAATCCTTTGTCAAGGTAAGCAGCAGCAGTCGAATTAGTTAACGGCATTGATAACGATAACGATAACTTACTCTCTCTCTCTCTCTGTCTCTTAATTAGTCCTTCGATAACAATGGCTTTGTTGATTATGATTACGAGGATCCGACGCCGCTTATGGACTCGTACCATGACGACATGGACTCTGGGTATCAGGAGCCGCACGAGGTAACCGGCTCGCTGCGCAGATCGCCCATGCGCACGCTTGCCTCATCGCCCACTGCGCACGATATATCGAATATCGTTGGTGGCGCCAATTGTGGTGGTGGCGGTGGTATCAACACCTATGGCAGCAGCTCAAATCAAACTGGAAACGCTTTGTCCATCAGTCGCAAGACCACGTTGTCGCGACGCATCAGCGATGCTTCGTCCCATAACGGTACATCAATGTAATGACTAATCTAATCTATCGAATAGCCTATCGCATAGTTTAACGCGCACACACCCACGCACACGTTATGTAAATTACGCATTGATTGATTTGAAGAGCGGCAAATGCGGATAAAGATAGTGCGATAGTGGGAGAAAGAGAGAGAGAGAGAGAGGGAAAGTGTAAGAGTGAGACAGAGAGGAGAATGCGAACTAAGAGAGCCTGCCAGTCGTCCACAGATCAACTATCGCAAACTATCGTGCAGTATTTATACATATTTACATATATGTATGTCATCCTAGGCTAAGTGAATACCTAATACTAATTACATAGAGGTAATACAACTGCTTGAAACTGCTAATTCAACTACTTAAACATACATCAATACATACATACTATATATGCCATATAAATATGGTAAACGCTTAACGATAACCGCAAGCCGTATATGAAGCTGCACAACTATCGTTATCGAGTTAAAGTTCATCAAAAAACTAGCACATACTATCGCTATAGACTACGAATTTGAAAATAAACCAGTTTCTCTTTGAAATCCATGCGATGTTTTTTGGTTTTTTGATTGCAGAATTTTAATTTTATTTTACATTTTACATTATAACAACTTAAGAGCAAGTTTCATTTGTCTTTTAGTTTATGTTCAACATGTCCCATTAAAAAATAAATAATTAATCATAACGAACGTCACATACTACGTAAATTACGGGGTATTTGCGAAGAATACAAAAAAAGTAATAGTAATTAAAAATTAATAAAAAATTTTAAACTACTACAAGCAACTTAGCAACTTAATATACTCTTGATCCAGTCGTGCAGATGCACCTCGATGACATTCACCTGGTTATAGTTCTTGAGATGGAACTGATTGAACGCCGTAGTTAGATGCATAACGGCCGATACAAAGTCGCTGAGACGCAGTGTGCCATCCTTGCGTATATAGCGCTGAATCAGGCAATTCATAATGTCGGTGCTCAACTGGAATCCGATGTCGTAGAGCGCATCGCGCAATCGTTCCGCCCGCAAGATGCCGGCTTTCTCTTTCGTGTACATTTTGAAAACACCTTGCCATGACTTCAGGTTGACCATAAACGTTTTGAACTGTTGGAACGTGATCCGACCGCTGCCGCTCTTGTCTTGCAGCGCAATCACCTGTCGGCAAATGTCGATGTTGGCACAGCCCTTGATGTAATCGTTGGGCAGACACGCCTCCAGCAGCTCGTGCAGCTCAAAGCAATTGATGGTCTTGTTCTCGTCGGCCAGCTGCATGTACACCGGTTCGTATTGGCAGACACTCTTGATCTTCAGCACATTGTCATCGCTCTTGAGCGATGGAAACGGATCGAGCAATATCATCGTTTGTGTCTCCAGGCACGACAAACGGAAGGCGGCTGTGCCCAAGATGCGTACCGTAAACTGTGCCTCTTCGGCGGGTTCGTATGTCGTCGGCATTAGCACATAGTGACCCGCCTCCAATTGCGTGTGATAGCTAACGTGCCGCGTATTACCATAGTCGGAGTTCAGATATGAGACATGATTCTTGAAGAAATCCTTTTGCAGACACTCGTTGAGACTGTATTCGCGATTCCACATGTACATTGTGAATCCAATAACCTTGGGCTCCACGGCCGTATGCTGGTTCAGTGCGATAACAATATCCTGTTTCTCCTGTATGGCAATCAGCAGCTGCGGATTGATGTGAAACGATTCGTGATTGCGACAACCGCCCGCAGTCACGCCACGCTTCCACTGGCCCTGGTACATTTTCATTTTCCAATGTAACGGTCGACCCTTGAGCATATCCTCTCCGCTGGCCGTGTCCGAGTCCAGATAGACCACCTCTAGTGTGGTAAAGGTTTGTACAAAATCATAGAACGAGATCCAAAACTCTCCCGGCTGTAGCTGGGCCAGCAGGCGACCACGCTCTACCGATGTTACACGTTCCCAGGTCTTGGATGTGGGCGACCAATCGCCCAGGAAATTTGTCTTGTCGCCAAAGGGTTTCGCTGAAAATGTGTCCTTGATGCGAACCAATTGCACCGAATCGCCCATAACGGTTTCCACTTTGTCCAGGCAAGAGAGTCTGATAAAATAATGAAAAGTTCATGAAATTAAAGAGAGCACAGGGTGCGGAAGAGAACGAGAGAGAGAGTGAGAGAGATAAGCTCACCTGTAATTTAAATTGAGAAGAATCCCATTCGAAAGCCTCTCTGTGGAGTTCTTCTTCTGAACCGGTGCGTTCTTCACTGCAATACAGGTGACAATGCAGGTGGTGGCCAGGTGATCCTTTAATGTTTGCGGTCTAATGGTGTCCGATATGATGGGCATACACTTGACCACGCCGCCAAGCAGATCGGTTAGTCCATCCGAACGTGTGCCATATTTAAGAGCCTCATACGAGCCATGCAGCTTGGCAATGGCCTTCTCCAGCAAAGATGCCCAAAAGCAATTGGACAACTGCGGCTGCATGAATGCCAAGCGACCATTGATTGTGGGCAGGCGATCATCCACCAGCACCTCAACCCATTCACCGCACCACCAGAGACGAAAGCGATAGATGCCCATAGATTTCTCTAGGCTCTGATCGGCAGGTACAACGCGATAAAAGAGATTTCGCAACGAGTATAGAACACCAAGGCACGAGACCAACCAGCGATCCCCCATCTTTCCGGGCACCACATCGAATTCGGCATTCTCATTGAGGAACGCTGCCTGCGCATTATTCAGTTCGGCAATACGTTTCCATTGGAATGTGAATGGAGGCGTTTGATAGTAAAATACAGACGATTGTATTGCTGGAAAATCAGCGTCTTCCCACAGCACATTTTTCGACTTGCAATCACTGATAATTCTCTCATATTTCGATGCCATATTCGGTATATATTCAGTTTTTTACGATATTGTCCATTCGACGATTTTGTTTTGTTTTACATCACTTTCGAGTGTGATATATGTAGTATGTATTTGCGACTTTTAGTTTTTCCAAGTGAAAGTTAATTTGTTAAGCTGCTGCGCTGCTGCGGGTAAGTCACTGCCACCTAGTCTAAGTCTGGTTCGTTTCTTCGTTCAGTGTGACCAGCTTTGTGTGGTGCGAAACGCACCAATCTAAGCCGCACAACAATCGCGGCTCAAGTCACGTCTGCGCAGACATCGAAAATGGAAGGTGGAAAAGAAAGACTTTTGTGTGGGCAGCTATGTAGGTCGTACAAAAAGGTTTATTCAAATTCAAATTCAAATTCAGTACAGATACAGACACACACACATATAGATGTATGTATGTATATCTGTACTGGGCTGTACTGCTCTAAAAGGCAGCCGAAACAATTCCGGGATGGCAACGTAAATAGTAATATATCATAAGCGCAATGCCTGCTATATAAAAACCGATTATCGCCACAGTTATATACACTGGTATATATAATGCACAGACTATAATGTTCTGCAACAGACAGAACGTTAAATAGATTATATACTTGTTTCTCGTTGGCGCATCCCTAACTGGCGTATAAACAAACACATAGACTACTCCGAACGTAAGGCACAGTATGTAGTTTACAATGGCCGAGCTACGGAACTTGGGCGTATCCAGGGCAAAGACAATGGTGCTGCATAAGAAAATATGCACCAGAGCGCCAATCAAAGTTTCCATGGGAAATTTGCTCGCCATATAAGCCAAGAATATTGTCCGAGAAGCTGGAATAACAAAAATATTTGAAACGAATCAGCAGGATATTGACATTGAACTGTAACTAACCCGTCAAGCATAGGAGATACCAGAACTGTACAACAAGTCCCTTGGTGCCTATGTCGTATTTATCCAGCTGAACTGATCGATTCGAGCGATTATAGGCAACCAAACACCATGCGATGCTCAGGAAATATATGGTAAATGTTACGCCACGTAGATCTGCAATAAATCCTATATAAAGCTCACTTCAATGCATGTATTCGACATAATTACAGGTTAAGCTTTCGAGATTTCGTAAGAGTATTGCAAGTTGTAATACTTTCTGGGGAGCCGATTCCAGAAACGAATCGAAAAGCCGTATAAAGCCCACATTGCACTCCTCCTTTGAATGTCTGTGGTAAAACCTGAAATTCGACAGAAATATAATAATATAATGATTTTTTATGTTTCATTTCAAGTTCTTACTCAATCTCTGCCACTCTGTCGCCTTGTTCTTTGGCCTGGTAATATTTCAAGGCCCAATTTAAGGTTACTGCATCGCGAAACAAATATGAGAGTACAAGTTTCCATATGTGATCCGCAAGGTTGAGCGTTTTTCTTCCCAAGTTGCTCTCAATGAGTCTACCAAATGTATTCAATAAGATCTGATAAATATAAAAATGAAATACTAGTATATTACTTACATATTTGAATAGATCAGCGTTGTCAAGAGCATCGGCACCAATATTGATGCAATGGTCCAGGAGCAGTGCGCATAAGATTCAGATTTACCATAATCAAACGCCAGATACCAATTGACCATGATCGAAATAAAGCGCATTATTGCCGAGAAAAGAGTCATTGCTGTATTGAGCGGCGTAATCTGGCATGATAATGCTGAAGACTCGTAGTTTTCCATTTTTCAGAAAAGAATCTCATAAAGAGATTCCACACACTCGCATGCTTCATCGATGGATTATTTAATTGCACTGTTTATGTGATATTGTTTGATCTCCGTCCATGGCTTGCAGGTGCAGCTTCTTGAATGCAATTCAGCTGCAGCATGCAATATCAGGGATGGTTAAGCCTCGTTCGATAGTTATCGAGCTGCAAGGCATGCGATTGCAGTGAACCGATAAAATTGCCCGACAGATGCTGCTAGCGGCTAAGTGAACATTTATTGATCTTGCGTGCATTTTCTTTAATTATATTGATTATTGACAAATTTTCCCCGCTTATTGCAACGCAACTCACTGTAAAAAGCTTGCCCACTAAGATTATTAAGCTAAGTCGACTATAAAATATTGCTGACATAATCAAATTCTCTGTATATCAATTTTCTTTTTAATAGCTGAGTTCAGCTTGTCGTACAGGCGCGATTTTAAATAAGCAAAAGCAAGTCAAGCACAATGTCTATGACGCATTGCATTTTAAATAATACGCACATTGTTTTATTTTCAATACTATATTTCCACATTTAATATATAAATATATATCTATAGATGTATATAATGTTGCCATGTACAAAAATAATAATCTTTCAACCTATGACCTTTGCATACTGGATTTTATATGAGAGTACTTATGAGATTGCTTCTGTGTATGAGTAACAATAAAAATATGAGATGTGGTAAAATATAAGGGGGGCTGAGTGTATCTGGCATGGGAGATTGCAGTGTCTGAATAATTAAGAGTATACATTTTAAAATTGTTGACTTAATAATTACGAACGAACATTTGACATTCAAAAATAGTGAACAACTTGCTGTTGTTATTGCAATAGACACCGAGAAATCAGAGCCAATAGTAAAATATAATACATATACATAGGATTGATACATCAAACTCGTTTGTTCTTCGCGCTTTCTGGCAACATATTTTTTTTATCTCTTTCTCTTTTAGTTAATTATATGTAGCTGTTGCTCGTAGTTTTACTGTTACTGTTGTTAACTTTGTACCTTAGAGAACCTATACCCGATAGTTCATTCACGCCCCCCGCCGATTATAGTAAATAGAACACCGGAAAGACAGACTTTTGAACTCGGCAAGATTCATGTTCGCTTCGTTTCGATTCGAGTTTGCACCGATGTAACATAAAATTGATGAGATTCTTATTGGGAATCACTTAGAGTAGCAGAGCTTGATAAGCATAAGTATTATCTGGGAATACATTAGGATAGTGAAAATGGATGATGATACTGATGTGGCGGCACTAGCGCCAGTTAGGGGCAAAGGTTGATAGTTGCGGCATAGAGTTTCGTTTCTTATAAAGTTGAACATAGATTCTATCAGATTGGCCGGTGTGATTTTCGTACAATGCTCCAAATGGCGAACAATGCACGATTCCAGCGTGCGAATATCGCCACATTGTTTTTGGCCAACAACCAGCTTGGGTATCGTTTTGATTTTATTGTTGTCCTGCAGATCGGCACTATTGAAATATGTTGAGAAGGTTGTGTTGATACACTGTTCGATATTATCCTTTTGGGATGCAAGACACTCTGGTCCCTCCTCGGCAATGAATAACGCTATTTGGTCGCCATCCTTGTGGCACACAAAGTTCAATAAGCTCTGTACAATACGTTTGATCACATCCTGGCTTTCCTGCTCATCCTTGTCCAGGCACGGCAACAGTTTGGCCGTGAATACATCAAAACATTCTATGGCATTCGATCGCTTGGCGCAGTACTTATTGAAGACCACATCCAGCTCACCGCGAGGACTCGCCTCTTGAATTTCCAATTGCATTGCCGTGTAATTAACAATATTGGTCATGCATTCGGAGAGCGTCATAAAGCCGGCCTCAATATCCTTATAGGCTTGCTCGCCGGCCTCTTCGCCGGACACTTCGATGCACTTTTTGCTGAAAATTTCCTTAACTTCGTTGTAGCTTAAGTTCGTTTTAGAAAAATCCTCTGGAAGTTGACTCTGCAAGTCGAGTTGATCCAAATTAAATTCGGCGCGTACTTTAAATATTCCGCACAATATTAAAATGGACCAAATACAGGCACAAGTTGGCAGCTTCATCTTGTTATATGATATCTTAATTAGTTTAATATTTCGAACGGAATTAAGTTTTTTATTCAATAATTGGTCGTTTCTTAAGTGTTACGCTTCCTGTTGCATTACTGATAACCCTTTAAATAAATGTTCTACAATTATCTTAATTAGTTAAAAGGTTAAATTAGTCCCATGTCTCTAATATGTACTTGTACTTTGAAATCCGACCGACCCGTCAGTGTGATTTTTTACAATTAATTAGTCATTGTGTTTATGTTCAGGTAAGCCCAAGTGTGCCTTATCCTGTTATCGTCTATCGGTAAGGTTGGAATAGAACGAAAAAAAAATGGTATTTAAACGATAACATACTAGTCAACTGCAATGAACATAATTTATTGCAGTTAAGGAACCTTTTGGTCGCGACAAAGTAAACTGTTAATTTATGTAAATTAATGAGCTCTCAAGCATTTTCGCTACAAGCCGCAACTTCCAGTTTCAATGTTTTTTTTTAAATTGTTTGCTGTCTGTAATAATTTTAAAATTTTCATGATAACTGACACATGTTATATTTATTTTTATACATACATATACCAACAAAGTATTTATAAATAAAATTTATGTCTCAAAATAAATGTTATGAGAAAAGAAAACTGTTTTATAAAATAATTTGAGTGTTAGTCTCTTATTTGATCTGTAAAATTTAATTTAGTATATATTTTTAAATTTAAAAAGTCAATTGCATATACTTTCGATTGCAATTTAGCTAGTTCCAGTTCTTACTAGGGCTGTAAAAATATTCTAAAAACGTCGTATCGATGATATATATATTTATATATGCATTATACAACTTGATAATGCTTTATTTTTAAGTGCAACAATAAATTTTACCGAATTATCATGAAATAAGTATAAATTTTTATCAAAAAATATCGATATTCTGATATATTTTTCGCAGCCCTAGTTCTTACCCATGCGATTGCTGCATTATCATCACTTGTACGCAGCAGAAGCGGGAAAAGTTTGCATTTGTTTAAATACTTTCGTTTTGTTCTGTTGTGTTAATACTGTAAAATGTGTGATAATCTATTAATTGACCTAACAGGTTGGAATGAGCCTCCCAAAGAGGAAATAGTAGCTGAGGAGCCAGTTCTAGTTGAAGCCAATAGTTTCAAGGGGCCATACGATCCTTTTGATACGGTAGAAAAGGAAGCTTGTCTTATGGTAAGTGTGCACACACACTCATGCATATATATGCACATATTGCACACCAGATACATATAAAATCTTTGTGTATAGGGTTTAAAGTTACCAAGTAAAACGGAGAAACCTGAAATGGAAGCACAAGACTTTCAGGGTCAATACACTGATCAAGATTTGAATAACGAACCTCCACCTGATTCCCTGGAGTTGGACGTATCAGTTCTTCAATCTCCAGAGCCTAAACTTACCAAGCCGAATGGAACATTATGCCATAATTCGCCACCACGTAATTCCATAAAATTGTTCAGAGATGGCATGCTGGATAGTCTACAAATGATTGCGGCTGAGTCGCCAATTAAGTTTGCAGAAGATGAGCCGTTAGAAGTGCCCATTGCTGTTGCAGGTGCCGCTGCATCTAATTCAAATGACTATGAATGCTCTAACGCTGAGTTCGAGGAACGCCTTAAGAATCTGAGAATCGCCATGTCGGGATCAAATGAAAAGGCAGCTTCAAGTACTCCAACACTTGCCACAGAGGAGATTGTGACAAAAGCAAGTCCTGGTAATATGGAACGATCTACATATGGCCATATTGAATGCCTGCTGCAAATACTTAAATCGTTGGTATATGTGAATGTTGAAATGTCGAAAAGGATGGAGTTCGAATTTGTGATTGAAAGGTTACGAACCTGCATTAATTCGCTGACATCCTCTGTGGCAGCTGCCAAGCAACCTGCCACCGATTCGCTGACATCATCTGTGGCAGCTGCCAAGCAACCCGCTATCGATTCCCCACACGCAGTTTATACCCGCCAGGCAACATTTGACATGCAACTTCAGCAACAAGTAGGTGTAAATCATTAGATCATTAATGAACTAAGTATTAACTTGTGCATTTTGTATATTTCAGCAACAAAAGGAAAATGCTGAGGCAGGCAGAAAAGTTGATGCATTTCCGGACGCCATGACCTGCTCCTCGGCTACCTACGATGGCGAATCCGTTGCACCTGTACCGCTTCCGATCATCGATTCCGAGCAGCCAAAAGCAATGCCTGAAATATGCGTTCAAAAGCCAGATTCCTATATGTCTAAGCAGGTCAATGAGAATCTTATGCTGCAAATAAATGAACTTCTGGAGCGACACAACCTGCAGTCGAACGAGGAGCAGCCCAAACAGGAGTACGATTATAATAATGAAACCAAGACGGGCAGTGCATCAACTGTTATTCTGATTGTGAACTCAACTGCCAGCAGTAACCAAACACCCAGCTGCATTGTGCATCCAACAACAAACACAACAAACGCACCAACACCAGTTGCAGTGGCATCTACTAACAGCAGCAGCAGCAGCAGTAGTGGAGCTAGCACATACCGACGACGCTCCTCATCACTCTCCATTCACGACAAAGCCAAACCGGAGCGCACCAAGGCATTTGTAAACCAAAATGTGCCTCCAAAAGAGCTACTTACTGTGGGCGACAAAGTCAATGCAATGACCTCGTTTAGACAACGCCGCAACTCATACTCCATCAATTCAACAGCTGCCAAAGGAGCTGCTGTTACCAAAAGTGCAGCCATTAACGAGTCAACTACACCCACCAAGGCGGTGATACCCACAAAACGTGTGCTGCCCCGGGTGAAGCCATTGAATGTCTCCACAGCTGGCAATTCACATCTAAATACGCCTATGCCGAGCAGGACGAAGTCGGGTGGCCAAATGTTTTGCACCAGCACACCTATGCCTCAAATGCGTGCACAACAACGCAGATCCTTGAGGCCCGTGAGCAGCTATGCCAATGCGTCTGCATCCATTTCAAGCGTGCAACCGTCGAGCTACTCCAAGAGGTCAGCACAATGAAATGGTGCAGGCTATATTATACTAGGATCTAAGTTGAATAATCCGTCGAATTTAGTTCATAAAACTTACTATGTAATTATTGATTAACTGACTGAACTGTTTCTGGTTTCTGTTTACTGTTTCAAGGAGAACCACCAACTGGCTGGCACAAAATCGTGACGAGCAAATAAAAAAAGACAAGGAATGTATGTGACTACGTGATGGAATTCTTTAATTACATGTGTGTGTGTGTGTGTATTTAGTACTTAGTTCATGTTGCAAGTTAATTGTAGCGTCTAATTCTCACATTCCTCTCCCTCTCTCATTTGTTGCCACTGTTGATCTTGTTCTTCAAAATGCTCAGGTGAGTCAGGCAGTTGTCGCGATAGGTGCGACGCTCAGCTAGCTTGTCGAGCGGCACCATTTCATTAAGCTGCTTGGCCATCTCGACAGCAACGGGTCCCTCCATCTTGGGCGTGGGACCCATGGTCTCGCTGACAGCATAGATTGTCTTCGAGTAGCGCTCAAAGTAATTGGTCATGCCCTCGGCATTCAGATGAGCAGTCTCCAGAGGACCCAGGAAGGCATAACGCATGCCCAGACCATCGCTCATCACGCTGTCAATGTCTTTGACATTGAGTATGCCCGCCTCGACCAGACGCCATGTCTCGTTGAGAATGGCATATTGAATGCGATTCAAAGCGAAGCCCTCGATTTCACGCGATAGCGTCACTGGCTTCTGGCCAATCTCATCCATGATGGCGCGTGTGGTTTGCACAACCTCTGGCTTGGTCCACGGCGCTGGCACAATCTCAACCAGTGGTACATAGTAAGGTGGATTCACAGGGTGCGAGACAACGGTCTAAGAGTGGCGAGGGTAAGGGAAATTAGAAGCAGGTCAATCACGGGGGCGATCACGATCTCTAGAAGTCAACACAAGGACAAGGCAAGCGCTGACAGCCGTAGATAAACAAGCTGATATGCCAGCACATACAGATACAGAGACAGATACTATGTATATGTATGCATGTGTATCACATTGGAATTCTTGTTGTTGGTATGTTTTTTTTTTTGGAAATTTTTCACGGTTAAGTGAAAGACATCACTTACGTTCTCCTTGTGCTTCAAACCGGCGGTAAACAACGATGGCAGGAACGTGCTGGTCGAGCTGGAGAGGATTGTATTGTTGTCGACGACGGCGTCGAGTTTCTTGAACAGATCCTTCTTCCATTCCAAATTCTCGGGTATGCATTCCTGTATGAAAATGGCACCCTTGGCCAGCTCCTTGATGTCATTGGTGCCGCTGATGCAACTGAATTGCTCCACAGCATTCAATTTGCCGCGCAACAGACCCTTTTTCTCCAAATCGGCCAGCTCCTTTTCGGTTGCCTTCAGTGCACCCTGCACCTGTTCGGGCAATATGTCATACAAGACCACCTGATAGCCCACCGAGGCGAAGAGCATGGACCACGAGCGACCAATGAGTCCGCTGCAGGAGTAAGCGGTGAGAGAGAAATGATTGCTTGATCCTCCGGCACACTACACCGCCACCGCCTCCTCTTCCTTACCTGCCCACAATTCCGATTTTCGATGTCTTCTTCAACTGCGACATTTTACGATTCTGATGCTGCCTGATGTACTTGCTGTGCTGTGCTGCTGCGGTGTGTGCAACCACGAAAGAACGAACGCTAACAATCAACTACCACTTGGGCCGTAGCACTTGCTGCGTTATAAGGGGAGCGCGACCGGTTCTGATACGCATTCATTCAGCGCGATAACAGCCAAAGGTGAACGCGACCTACATGTGTACACAAAGTGTGATGATGTGCGATCTGGGTGTCAACGCTGGGTGCTATGTACCGGGTGTACGTACGTATGGCTGTAGTACCGGGCTTAGTTAGGTGTTGGTGATTTCCAAACAGATAATGCTTGCCGGCAGCGCGAGCTCGAACTAGTTTTCATAGCTGCGCAGAGCAAATCAAAATCAAACAAAAACAAAAACAAAGTACCCGCTAGAAAATCGCACACTCCAATATCAACTGGCATCGCTTGGCTGTTGTTGTTGTTGTTCTTGTTTGTTGGTGGCGAAAAACCAGTTTGGCCTTCGCAGCGCTGCGAGCAAAATAATCTGCACCAATAAATTCCACTTACCACTTACCACTTGGCTTGCTCTATTTGCCTCTCTCTCTCTGCGCGCGGGCCACTTGACTGCAGCCAATTTCCAACTGGGTGGGCACTTTTCACGAAATCATGCCGAAACGCCCTTAATTTGACTTTTCCCATATAAAATCTCTTTTTTTTTATAATATTTACCCCGACCAAGGAGTATCTATGTGATTTGTTGTCATACGCGCCTGTGTGTGTGTGTGTGTGTGTGGGTTTGTTTGCCAAGAGCAACTTCAAGCGATATTTATAACTACTGTGCGAGATAAACTCAACTCAACTCAACTTGACTTGACTCTGTGCGAAGTTCGAATCGTGCACAATTTGTGCACCCCATGGGACATAGATAGACACACAACCATCAACAGGTATTAGGCTAGTCCATGCCATGCAGTAGTTACCCGAAGACCCAAGCGCATTGCATGATCCAAACTGAAGTAACAGTGGCTCGCATTGCAATCAGACATGCCAGCCCCTAATCTCAAGTCGTATCTGCCTGCCTGCCCGCTGATTGAGCGTAAAATGACTTTGATAAGCTCTAGCATAGTATATGTAAATGGGTCTATTGCGTAGAGTATGCTGTCTGTTATACTCTGATAAGCAGAGGCGGGAGCTTTCCGCTTGTGTGTTGGCAGCTCACACCCAGCCTAATTAATTGTTGTTTGCTGGAATCTCCGGGATTAATTGATAGCAGCATCAGAATTTATTGATTCTCCCAAGGGGAAAGCAAAACAAGCAACAAAAGCTATAGTCTAGCGCGCCCGCTAGTAGTATACCCTGCGCTCAGTTTGGCAAAGCCGTCAAAAACATCTTCGCAACAAACAGAACTGTCACATATTACTTTTAAAAACTATCGGACATGGAGGTATACAAAAAGAAACAGCATTAAGTAGAGTAGAAGTTGCGCATGTATAATATATATAGCTAGATATACACATGTATATATGTTCAGTGTCTTTGATTATAAGTCGCTTGTGACATTGCAAAAACATATCACAGGACATTCTCGATGGCGACGATCCCATTTGCATGTGTGTGTGTGTGTGTGTGTTCTCTTTCTTTGTCAAAACAGGAACTCATTCTATATGTTGCTTTCGTATTATGTATTAACTTAAGTTCATTTAGTATATAGTCTGCATGCTTTATATGCCGCTTTTTTTCTTAGCCTGCTTCTTCTTCTTCTTGTTCAACTTCTTATTTTCCGTTTCATTTTAAGTAGACTTTATCGAGGTGCATCCATTGACATATGTTTTGGATTGGTATATTACAAGATAATTTTGTTCAGCGTTTTTCTGAGGCGTTATATAAACTGTAAGTGTAACTAGTGTGTGTGTGCCATGATGTATCCATCCAGCCTGCCTGCCTTCTTATAGCGCCATTTTGCGACCCTCAATGGATATTTCGACGGCGCGACGACTCTCCTTGGAACGTTTTGAGTCCAAGAATCTCTTCATGTGTTTCTCATAACGATTGGGCTTCCGTTTCGTGGACTACAATCGGGGAGTGGGAGAATATATATATATATATATGTTAGGCTGAATTTGAATACTAATTCTAATTGAAATCATACCGTGGATATTTCGCCTTCTACCGTTGACTTGGGGCGAACAACATAGTCTTTGTTTGAGGGCATTGGTACACGGGCGCGAGCCACCCAGCCGGGATCACCGGGACGCAGCAGCTTGTCCTCGCTGGAAAACGTTTGATTCAACGACGGCGGATTGCTGGACGATGCGGGCTCTGGGTCGGGACTCTTGTGCCGATGGCGTGACATTTGCGCAAGATCACGTTCTTGGCGCTCCTCTTTGCTCATCGCTGAGAAATCACAGCTCAAGTTGAAGATGGGACGAGCCCATTCCGAAATCAGACGGCCCGCACGATCGCGATTTGATTTCGTCTCCTGTGGATGCTTGTACAGATACATAACGGCTTTTCCAATTCCCGATTGTTTTAGGTAACTTTTATCTATTGTTGGAAACTGAAACGAAACAGAAAGAGAGCAACAATGTGTAAGAGAGAGCGGAGGGAGATTAGTTGCATCGAAATAGCCAGAACCTACATCAGATAACAGCCTTAATATACTCTCTCGTATCTGAAGACAAGGCAGACTCTTATTTGGCAACGGAGCCAGCCAATCGGTCAGCACATTGAGTATATTGTGTTCCAAAAAGGCCAACTGCAGATCCTTCTTGATTAGTTGTGACATCACTTGTTTGAGCATTGAAATCTTCTTGGTTGCCGGCTTGCCAGTCAAATTCAGCTGGCGATCATCGTCGGATGCGTTCTTCATATTGATAATTAGCTGATCAATAAGATCATCATTGTCATTGATTAGATCGATATCCCTCTTGCGTCGGCGCACCCGTTTCTCCTCCTTCTTACGCAGCAACATGGCATCGAAATCGGATATGAAGTTGCTGCTGTTCCTAAAGAGAATTAGAAGAGATTTCTATAAATCTGATTTGCTTCTTCGTTCGCCTTTACAACTTACTCTGGTTCGTTTGAGATTGGCGTGTTCTCATCGTCGGAACTCTCAGCGTTTTTGTCCTTTTCTTTCTCTGCTGCTTCCTCAGCACCGGGCTGTGGCGCTCCCTCCTCATCCTCCTCGTTGTCTGTGTCTGTAATCTTAGCACGTTTTCTTTGCAGCTTTGGTGCATCGTCTGGAAAGAGATCGTGTTGTTTAATATGTGATGAAAAGATCCGATCTGTAGGAGCTTACCGTCGGAATCACTTGTGATGGTACGTTTTCTGTTTGCATCGCTTTGGGAGCCCACAGATTCAGCAATACTCTTGGAACGCGATCGACTGCTGCGTGATCCATTCTTTTTGGCATTTTCACCACTATGATTGGACGCTGCACTCTTTGAACGACTGCGGGAGCGCGCTGAACCACTACGCGAGCGCCGTGAACCACTGCGAGAACGTCGAGATCCACTGCGTGAGCGACGGGAGCCACTACGTGAACGTCGGGATCCGCTGCGGGAACGTGAACGCTTTGAGGCGTTCGAGCCGCTGCGCGAGCGTCGTGATCCGGATCCGCTGCGAGAACGCCTTGAGCCACTGCGTGAACGCCGGGAGCCACTACGCGACCGCCTTGATCCGCTGCGTGATCGTCTTGAGCCGCTGCGAGAACGTCCTCCCGATCCACTGCGTGAGCGTCTGGATCCGGAGCCGCTGCGTGAACGTCTTGAGCCGCTGCGGGAGCGTTGGGAGCCACTGCGCGAACGTCTCGAGCCACTACGTGAGCGTCGAGAGCCCGATCCACTACGCGAGCGCCGAGAGCCAGAACCACTGCGAGAACGACGCGAGCCTGAACCGCTACGAGAACGTCTGGATCCACTGCGAGAGCGTGCACCCGATCCGCTACGGGAACGTGCATTAGATCCACTGCGTGAGCGTCTCGAACCAGAGCCACTGCGAGAGCGTCTCGAACCGCTACGTGAACGCCTAGATCCACTGCGCGAGCGCCTCGATCCACTGCGAGAGCGTGAGCGTCCGCCAGAGCCACTGCGTGATCTTTTCGAGCCACTACGTGAACGTCTGGATCCACTACGGGAACGTGTGCCACTTCGCGAAAGTTTAGATCCGCTGCGTGAGCGTCTAGACCCAGAGCCGCTACGTGACCGATGCGAGCCACTACGGGATCGATGACCAGATCCAGATTTGCTACGTGAGCGGCGTGAGCTGTCAACTACACTGCCGCTGCGACTACGCGATTTGCGTGTTGCACTTGGTGAACGGCTTTTTGTGCGTGGAGATCCTTCGTTTACCTTAACTGGTTCACTTGGCGGCAGAGACTCTTCTGTTGCCTCTGCGGCTGAAGTTGAATCAACCTCATCGTCCTGAACTCTTTTAGATGCGCCATTTACGGTCGCGTCTGTGTCCATGACTTTAGCACTTTCCGATTCCGGTTCCTCGCTGAAGGTTTTCTCTGTAGAATAAAACGTGAATGCATAAGCACGCTAACGCTCGACATGTTAGGGAACTTTGGTGTAATACCTTTTTCAGCTGCTAGAACTTCCATTTTTTGAGCAACACAAACGTATGCCGCATGCGAATTACAAAAAGAAACCTACTTTGTGGTTCTCTATAGCCACAAAGCCTACTTGAGGTTTCTTAATGCGAAAAAAATTATTTGAAAGAACGCTCTTGTCAAATTTCTAAATAAAATACGTGCGTACACACATTTGCACGTTTGTTTGTGTGTGTAATTGCTTCGGCTTATGAGACATTAAACGGAACAAATGGAAATGGCACACAATTTTTTCGATATGTGTTTATGCACATGAGTTTGAGATGTCATCGATTCGATTTTCTTGGTACCACGAACTAGTTCACATAATTTAATTTTTAAATTAAAATAACTAAACATTAATATTGACAATTGAAAATAAAACAAATTATCTATTAATTCAAAAGCGAATAAATAAAATAAACTTAATGAATATAAAGTATATGTTTAAAGTAGATTTTTTATTTATTTATTTTAACGTTGATTAAGATGATTACCACAAATCAGAACTTGCACTAATTACAATTATTCATGCATTCGAAATCTGCGAGAATAATTAATTTCTAAGATTACTGAGTTACTGTATTAAGTTTTATACTTGTTCTTTGTATTCAAAACCAAAAAAAAAGTATCATGATCATATATATGTACATGGTTGTATATTTCTCTTTTAATTATATTTGGAATGACATTATAAAATGCCGGGTATAAAATATTTAGCCAGTTAAGGTTTGTTAATGCAAATACGACTTGGATTTACCATAATCGAATAACAGATTAATGTATATATATCGTGTAAAAACTAACTTATGTTTTAATCGAGCTATTTTGTGTTCCTTTAAATATGCCCAAACTCCGGCAACATCCTGGTCAACTGATTCCAATTTGCATAGATTGCGTCATATGTGCAACAAACTTCACAAAATTTGCTTTCAAAATTCGTGTGTAGGCGAAGTGTGATTGTAGAAAGAGTAGTAATAGTAGGTAGAGTTGGGCAAAGCTTGCGTTAGATGCTGGAACTACCATGCATGTCTGACGCAACTATCCACATCCGCCACCCATGGGGCATGTACTGCAGTTCGTTTGTTGCGGTATGCGCCCAATGCGACGGTTTGGCCATAGACCACCTCCGCCGCCTCGGCCACCACCGCCTCCACCACCACCGCCGCCACCTCCTCCACCACCGCCTCCTCCGGCACCCCAACCGTATCCGCGACGTCCCTCACTGCGCTTATTGTCATTACCGCCGTTGAAAGGAGCCAATAATGTCTGGAAGCTGTAGGACAGATTAGAATTAGAAACAATTCAAAATATTTGATCATATCAAAATGCTTACAATTGCAAGATCAAGTACCACAGTCCAACGAAAATTTCGATTATACGTTGAAAGTCCCAAGGACGTTTCTCCCAAACGCGACCATCTAAATGCGTGAGACATTGTTAGCAGAAGCAGAAAATATTGCGCTGTAGATTGTGTGTACTTACTACGGTCAATGTAAACCATTTTTCTTTTTTATTATTTTTTTTAACTGGTTCGTATTTCCTGTTTATTTATTATTGACACATTTACTAATTTTGTCGACCATGACGTGTCTGAGGATGACAAAAAAAACGATTGTGCTTTGTTTAGGTATATATTTTTGAAATCGATATATTTTTATAAAAGTTATCGTTACCAATATATTGATAAATTAACTTTAGACAAAAAAAGCTATTCATTGAGAGAAAACCGCTAAGGCTGTAATTTGAACTATCAAATAATCGATGCAAAAATGATTGATTCCAAAGATAAATGTAAATATCTATATAAAAGTTTCTTTAACTTTTTGTTATCGATAGTTGGCAACGCTGATCAAGCCTTGCTGCTGGTTTGACATTCACAGTATCAGCGACCACTCTAAACAGCTGTCCGTTTCCCGCCTTAATTCGATCCCGCAGCTGTGGAGCCATGCAGGGCACAAAGAGCTAGAGAGAGCTCTATTGGAAAGTGCAATCAAAAGAGCAAATTTGACAAAATGCAACGCGCAATAAGGGCCAATTAAGTGGCACAACAAACAATTGAATCGAGAAAGTTAATCGGCGCTTTAGTGTGCCGCCAATAGTGACCAAGCCAGCAATATTATTTCTGTAAATTACATTTTATTTCTGTGTCTTTTGTCCCCCAAACTGGTGTTCTTCGCATTTGGCGCCGTGATCTGTCTTGTGTGCGCGTAAAATGTTCATACAGGATCTAAAGAATGACTTCTACAGGCAGTTGATAGGCAAACGCATTCTGATCGTGGTCAATTACGATGTCGATGCAATATGCGCCAGCAAAATCTTGCAGTCGCTGTTCAAGTACGATCACATGCTTTATACTGTGGTCCCCATAATGGGGATAACGGGACTACGGCGCGCGTACACGGAGCACCAGGGTGATGTGAAATACGTGCTATTGGTAAACTGCGGCGGCTGTGTGGACATTGTGGAACTGTTGCAGCCAGCAGAGGATGTTACGTTCTTCATATGCGACTCGCATCGGCCACTGGACGTGTGCAACATTTATAGCGATCGACAAGTTTGCATTTTGGGAGATCCAGCATTGGAGGAGAATATACCAGCATTTGAGACAATATTCTATGATTCGGATGGGGAGGATGATGACGACGACGAGAACGAAGATGAAAATGGAGATGGGGATGATGCTGACAGTGGTGCCGGAGATGACTCTGATGATGGCGATGTGGAGCATGCAGAGCGAAAGCGCGCACCCAAACTGACGCGGATGCAGCGGCATGAACAGCGGGTGATGCGACAACGGGCGAGACGACAATGGGAGCAGGAACGGGATCGCATTATGTTTGACTACACACAATTCAGTTATTATAGCCGATCGACGGCATTGCTTATCTTTGAGCTGGCCTGGAAGCTGTCCAAGGACAACATGGATCTACTGTGGTGGGCCATAGTTGGCATCAGCGAACAGCTATTGCTTGGCAAGATCGAGAGTGGGGCCTACACGCTTGAGCTGGAGCACATACAGTCGCATGTGTCACGCCTGACCAACAAGACGAACGATCAAAACACAATGAGCGCATCCAAGATCAACTTCGAGAACGATCTGCACCTGGTGCTCTATAGACACTGGACTGTCACCGAGTCCATGCGGTAAGTAGACTGCAGCAGATTATAGCTGAATAACTTTGCTAGTTATGCATCTCTCCATCCATAGCTACTCGCGCTATTCCGCCTGCCAAATGAAACTGTGGACGTTGCGTGGCGAGAAGCGGCTGCACGAGCTGCTGGTCGAGATGGGTCTGCCGCTTGTGCATGCACGGCAGATGTACAGTGCAATGGATCTGGTCTTGCGCAAGGAATTCTTCACCATGGTCGAGCAGCTAGCAGAGAAATATGGCATTCCGGACATTGTTTACGGCACCTTCACATTCAGCTATGGCTATCGGAGTCGTTACGCTGCCGCCGACTATGTTTATGCGCTTCTGGCCATATTACAGTCGATAAAGAAGCACAAGACGCCCGAGGATTGTTTCATGGAGGCGTCCGATGCACTCTCGCGCCAGCACAAGCAACTCTTGAATGCGGGCATAGACAATGCCAAGCTACTGCATGCGGCGATCTTTCGGCAAGTGCAAAGCTGCCTGGAGGCGCATCAGGTGCACTCGACGGGCTCCTTCTACTATTATGTGCTCCAGGAAGAGCACGCCTTCTTCTCCTACCCATATGCGCTGGCAATGTTGGCAAAATTCGTATTGCATGGCCATGTGGCAACGACAAGAGCACGTCAGGCGCCCGATTTACCGCTGATCGCAACCTGCCCGCTCGATGCGACGCAGGGCATGTGCCTGCTGGTCGGCATTGCACCGGTGCGTGAGGATTCGCCCAAGAACTTCTTCGGCAAGGCATTCGATCAGGCGGCGCAGAAGAGCAAAACAAGCCTGCTGCAAGACTTCTTTGAGCCGTCCATTGTTCAGATACGCCAAAGTGATCTGACTCGATTTCTAGATGCGTTGACCGTGCTCTTGACTTAATCAACACACCACCACCTCCCTCCCCCCGCTTGAGTCGAAGCCCTAAGTTAAGTCCCTAAAACAAATACATATATCGACTAACAAACGACTTTTGCTAACCAGCCCAACTTAATTTAAGCTAATTTAATTTATACTCGACCATTTTATTTTAAATATGATAGATTCATTATTTTTTTTCCGCTTCGGCGCCTAGAACTACTACGAATAGGAGATATTGTAAAAGATAAAATGTACGATAAATTAGGACCCAAAATGATGTAGAGAATTTCACAAATTATGTAAAACGGACCTTCAATTATAATCTATGCTTAGCTGTTAAGAAATGAATATAGAGTTTCGCTTAGAGATTGTATAAAGCGGACTTCGAAATATATCTATATATGTATAGTAGTACAACTTGTGTTTATCGTAAATAATGTTGTTTGATTTCATGTTGAAGTTGAACGAGAATATAACGATGCCTGGTTTATAGTATATAAATATTTATTTCTGGTTGACCAAGAAATATCGTTTGATATATACAATTTTTGGATAGTTCCCTACTGGTTTCCCTATATATGTACATGTTCATGTGATTCAGCCTTTGCAAATGCTATCTCTCTATCGCTACTTGTTGCTGCATTTGCTGCAGGGGTTCTGCATGCAGAATGCGCGCTGATCCCAAACACGCAATGTCGTCATAGAAGACCGCATACTGGCCTGGCGTAATGGCACGTAGCGGTGCTTCTAGCTGCACCTCGCCGGCATGCAGCTGACAGTTGACAAGCGGTTTAGTGTGCTGAAAGCGAAAGCGACACTGCAAGCTGCCCAGCTTGGTCAGCTGCTCGTGCGCTCGCCTAGACAACCAGTTAATGTGGCCAATTTGGATGCGTGTGCTTTGCAGTGCGGGATGCTCGTGGCCGGCGGCTACAAAGATTGTATTGCTGGTAGCATCTTTGCGTGCCACAAAATATGGCTGCAAGTAGGAGCTGAGACGACAGCGTTGTCCTACGGTCCACTGATGAATGCCCTCGTGCGTGCCCACAACTTCACCGCTGTCGACATCCACAAAATTACCGCGGCGAGAGCTGATGTACTGATATGCGGAGAACGTCAGTTATTGACTCAAGTCTGTGTGGTATCTTTGTGCTCACCTCGCGTATAAAAGATTTGAAATCACGTTTGCCCACAAAGCAAATCCCAGTGCTTTCGCGCTTCTCGGCCAGCCGTTGCAATCCAATGTGACGTGCCAGTTGTTTTACCTCCGTCTTCAATAGTCCGCCCAGGGGAAACATGGTGCGCTGCAATGCGGACTGTGCTATGCCAGCTAGAAAGAATGTCTGATCCTTAAACGTATCGGCAGGAATAAGCAGACGCACATCGTCATAGGGCTGCTGCTCGTTCGCGTGTTCCAGGAAGTCACCTAGACTATTGCGCGCATAATGTCCCGTGGCCACGGCATCGTATTGTAACGTTTGCAGCGCGTGTCGATGGAAAAGATCGAATTTGATATGCTTGTTACACAATATGTCCGGATTGGGTGTCAGGCCCTGTTGATAATCATCCAGAAACTGACTGAACACCGCTGTCCAGTATTGCTTGACATAGTTCACTTGGCGCAGCTCGATTCCAAGCCTGTGACATGCCCACTCGGCATCCTTAAGATCCTGTTCGCCGCTGCATCGTCCGGCTTCGTCATGTTCGTCCCAGTTGCGCATGAAAACGCCGAGCACATTGTAGCCTCGTTCCTTGAGCAGATGCGCGCTGACTGCACTGTCCACGCCACCCGATATACCCACCACAACATTCCGTATCATTGTAGTTTGTGCAGCATTTTTTCTTAGCCAAAATATTTCGAAATTACGACGGCTCTTTCCGTTAAAAACTGCTAGGTTGCCACATTAATGCCGCAAGTAAACAACATGTCAACAAAGCTTAACAGATTGCTGTAATGTAATTAACAGAGCATGCAACAATCGCGTTTTATTTCGCTGGTTAAAAATATGAAAATACAAAAATTAGTCTTCTGTACCTTATTCTTGCATTTTATTGTTGTTTTACTATTAAGGTTGGAGACATTTTTAGCCGAAAAATGTGCCATCTAGAAATAAGTTTGAATTAAACAGCCAACTGTAAGTAACTAACAGAGCCCTAACAGCACTGCAGACAAATTTCTATTAAGCAGGTGCAGAGTGACCGTATAAAATTGTGAGGCAATTTTGGTGGTAAAGCGGCTCAAAAAATACATAATAGTATTTTTGAAGGTGTTCTTGATTTGCAATTCGCTTTTAAATGGTGTGCTTAATCTCTTTTTAAAAAATAAGAAATGCAATTAAATTTTTCCGTGGCCATGCTCAAATTATACTTATACTAGTTTAAACTAGAAAACTATATAAAAAAAAATGTGAGAAAAGTCGTATACATAATTTTGTTTTCATACATAATAAAGTTAAATTGGAGCCAATCTGCTAATTGTTTTTATTTAAAAAAAGAAATATAATGTTCTTGTCTTAGGAAATATTTTAATTTTAATTTAAAAAAGTGGTAGTAGTAGACGGAAATTGAAATTAAAATTTTTGTCGGAATGCCCACAGTCTTGGCAAAAAACTGCACTTTAAGGCCTACCATGAAATGGTCACACAAGGATTGGCGTCGGCAAACCAAACCGTATTTACAGTTAGTTTGTTCGTCATCCTTGTTGCGTCAACTTGCAGACTTCGGGCAGAATCTAATTTGGTGCGTTTTGTGAGTTCAACGAATCTCAGCAGTTTCAACGAGCGTGCACCCGTACGAAAGAAGCTTCTCATAAGCAAAAAAAACACTGTCCAAAAATTTTTTTTGAGTGTTTGCTAAAGAACGTGTCGGACCTGTAGGAGACCCATTATTTAAACTGCATGTCATTTTATGACCAAAAAACAGCACACATTGAACAAATATAATTGGCATTCTTTATTTGTAATTCCAGCGCATATCGGCTGCAGCGAGCATCCGAGTTTAAAGGTAAGTAATTTGAGGTTATGTTTGTAACGTCGATCAAGTCAAATTATTTGAGGTTATGCATTTGCATTGGAATATTGGTAATAAAGCTTGCTGGCACAAAGCTTAGCTTTAAAATTTAAGCTAAAGTCAACTTATGTTGTCAATATCGTGGACAAAAACAAAAAGTAAACACAAAAGTGAACATGTTTTGACATGCGGGAATATTAAAGCTCCAATCCATATGTATCCATTCACCCATGTATGTACATACGTGTATGCATGGGTTTTTTCGAAGGGTAGCACATATATAACGTACTATAAATGTTTAAGCTCCCCTGGGGCATCTGTGGGAAATAAATGTGTAGCTCTGGCTTTCATATTTTTATACCCTTCGACCATTGGGAAATGGTTGAAAAAGGGTATAATATATGTGTGCAAATGTAGGTAGGCGTGGCAAAAAAATATATACTAATAGCATCTATATATGCCTGTCTGTCTGTGGGTTTATATGGATTATATGCAGATGATGTTTCATTTCAAAAGTAGATCAATTTAAGTTAAAAACATTAAAACTGTTAATACTTGATGTAACAGCAGATATGTATATATGTGTATAGCTGATTCTACTGACAAACCTCCTCAAATTGGGCATAGGGTATCTTAGAGTCGAGCGTGCTAAAACCATAGCTTTCCTTGTTTGTTTTGTTTGTTTTTTTTCTATTTTTCGCGATTCTGCTTGGGGCAGCTTCAATGGGATTGCAAAGGTTTTGACTTCATGCCAAAAGTTAATTATTTGCAGTCCGTATTAAATTGAAAACTTCCCCGCCCCCCCGCACTGCTCGCTTTGCGCCAGCTGTCAAAACCACAAATCTTTTCTTGTCCAAAGGGACACAGCTTTGGCTTAGAAGAGGAACGAACAAAACAAAAAAACACAAAAATATGACAGCCTTTAAAAAGGTAAGTAACGAAATGTGTCGAAAGAAAGAAAAAGTCTCTAATTAAAAAGAAATTAAAGTCAAGTGGATTCAGCAGGATTTGGCAGTGCGAACAGTTAACTGGGCTTAAATGGCGCTCTGCTAATTGCGAAGCGCAGAACACAAGCCTGGCCAGACAAGATGTAGATGTAGTGCATGATACGAAATATAACCCCTCAGAGGGGGCTCAGTTCCTTTGAGCTGTTGAACATGTTGTTTCTCATTTTATTTTAGCCGACTCTTTTCAAGGTTGAGCCGCAATTTTTATTTCTACTCAGAGAGAGATATGCACATACCTACATACTATATCATGTTGCAAGTACGGCCAGCTACAATTGTCCTTGGAATGAACCAAATAAGTATATAGCGCAGAGTCTGGCAGTCTCAAGAATTAGAGAGTGAGAGCAAGAGAGAGGGAGAGAGAGAGAGCTGCGTTTAGCTTGCAAGAAACGGAAGCAATTAGAAAATATAAATGGCGGCCGGAAATGCAGCTAACTGAGATGGCAAAAAGATCCGCTATCACCCTGTGTTTCTCTCGCTGTGTGTGGAGGTGTGTGTGGTTAAGCATTCTTGTTATTGTTGTTGTGCTTGTTTGCACAAAGCAATTACGCGACACTCGAATGGAAGCCACATTAATCATGAGCCACTGCGTGGGCCACATAGATACACAGAGCGAGTGAGGGGCGTGGGGGCGTGATAAGCTTTGGATGTGGGGCAGGTTGGGGCTGTCTCTGACAAATAGGAGCAGCATCAGCATTAGCTGATCGCCACCAGTCGATTGGGGCCAAGAGCAGAAACAGAAACGGAAACGGAAACACCAACGTCGTCGGCGTCGTCGGCGTCGTCGGCGTAGGCCAAACAGATGCCAATCAGTTTGTTTAGCAATCGGCTTTGGGCCACTTTGGCGCTGATTCATTTTGCAATTTGCAAGGCATAAGAACATGAAAATGGTCTCTTATTTTTTTCTTTCTGTTCTGCTTTCGTTTTCTTGGCTCTTTGCGGCCCCCTCCCTCGCTGCCATTTCCCATTCCATTCGACCTGGCAACCTTTTTGCCGCTTGTTGCTCCGCCTGCCTGCCTGGCGCAGGGCGGGCGCTAAGACTTTGCAGCTTTTTTGGCGTTGACTTTGTAAAGTAAAACAAAAACAATTTCGCTAAATTTACGAATGTATTTTGATTATGAAATGAAGCACGTGTCGGCGCGGGGGAGCCTAGGCGGGGCGAACGAGGCGGCCCGTTGGGTATTTTTTTTTTCTTCAGTCCATGGGCAGCACTCAAAAACAGGGCGTGGTCGCACTTCAAAGTTGCCGTTCCTTGTTGTCGTTTGTAGCTGCTACGCTTATTAAATTTGTTTGCTCTGTATCTTTGGGATGCTGGCAGGGGGTGGATGACTCTGGCTGTGGCTGTGGGTGTGTGGGAACTTTTAGCTTGTATCTTGATGTAAATTTTCGGGGCCGCAAAGTGCTTTCAAGCTTGAAGGAGGCTCGCGTCCTCCTTAGCTGCTGTCAAGCGGCTAATGCTGCCAATTTCTGAGCTCTTCTTTCTAACTCGAGAGATTCAATTACGTGGCTAAGACAGTAGCAGCAGCAGCGCCTCTCTAGCTTTGATTACAGTTAATTGCATACCAATCGGTTAGCGCTTTCGTACCTCGCCTCGTCTCTCCACTCCACTATACAAAATTTTCCAAGGATTTCAAAAGAATTTCAAGTGATTTAAATTCCCGTCAAATTTGGCTTTGTTATACCAGAAGTTTGCAACGCACCTAAGGAGACTTCTCCGACCCTATAAAGTGTATATATTCTTAATCAGCATTAATAGGGGAGTCGAACTAGCCATGTCCGTCTGTCCGTCCGTCTGTTGCAACGCAAACTAGTCTCTCAGTTTTAGAGCTATCTTGATGAAACTTGATATACATGTTTCTTAATGCTGCGCGCTGTAAATAAGTCGGAACGAGACGGATCGGACGGATATATCGTATAGCTGCCATAGAACCTATCGGAATAATTTTGTTATTTTATGTCTAATTAGCAGAAATAGGAAGCCAATTAGTTTAGCTTTTTCTGCTTTTTTGCTGTCTGCCATATTTATATTATATTTTTTTAGCCATTTTTAAAAAATTTCATGAAATTTTAGATTTTTTTTTTACACCCTTCAATGGTTGAAAATAGTCAAAAAAAGGTATACTAACGAGTTATAAATTAAAGCTGTAAATACAATATAGGGACTTAGGGTTTTTCTTCTTATTTTCTCAATTTGTATACCGTCCATTGTAAATGGTGAAAAGAGGGTAAACTATGTTTATGCAAATGTATGTAACAGGCTGAAGGAGGCGTAACAGACCCCACAAAGTATATTACATTTTGCTCAGGATCACCAGCCGAGTCGATTAAGCCATGTCCGTCTGTCTGTCCGTCTGTCCGTCACGCGTCTGTGTGAACACATAGATCTCAGCTATTATAAAAGCTAGAAACACCAAGTTTGGTATGAACGTATATAAACATCACAAGCTCCTGGAGTTTATTTCACATTTGAGGTGCCACGCCCACCGCCTCTGAAAATTAATAAATAAGTTTTTGAGTTAGCTTTGTCACGAAAGTATTAAAGTTTCAACGTTTTGCTTTAACACACATAGATATATACTGTATGCATATATATTTCAAGCCGATCGGATCATAAGCACAAAAGTTATTCAATTAAACGTTTTCTGTAGTTCCGCTGCTTGCGCTTATGCAGCATGCCGTGACGTCATCGTCGCGATGCTTTGATTCAGCCGTAGCGTGTATAAAGCTGGCTGCTATGACGTTTTCATATGTAGATGGCGCTATTCAAAGATAGATCTAATTTAAACAATAGCTGGAATATAAACTTTTGCAGAGTTTTTTTATGGAAATAAAAATGTGATAATTTCTTTCGAAACTGAACGAATGGTATCTTTAGGTCGGGCGCGCTTGACTGTAGCTTTCTTTACTAGTTGTAAATAACATTTATAAAAAAAATATCGATTAAAAACAGTTGCCTTTTAACCATGATGTAAATTGCTTTTAACTTTAGACAGCAACAGCAGCAAATGTTGTTGCATGGTGCCACACACACACACACATACACACAGTGCGTGTATACATATGTACATATATGGCTCTATATATTGTATATAGGCTGAGACTGAGAAGATTTGCCTGACAGCGCGCAAACTTGCAATGTAAATCACAAATATAATTTTGCATTTAATGAATTGGATTATATAGCAGCAAGTTTCCCCCTCCCCCTCCCAGTGTGTGTGTGCGTGTACTTGACTGCATAATTTACACTGTCACACACAGAGACAGAGACAGACACAGACACTGGCAACGATGTCTTCTGATGGCATCTGGGACGTGCAACAAATATTTCACTCGAATGACTCAAAAGGCAGCAAAGTAGAAAAATTTTGAAAAGCAGCAGCAACTTTTCTCTCACATGCAAGCACACACTTTGCAACTGCCACATGCAACCCCCCCTCCCCCCTCTCTCTCTGCACTGCACTGCTCTTTCGCCATTCTTGCCCCAGTTGGCGCCTTGGCATCATCAAGTTGATTAAGTGCATAACTTCAAATTGATGCTTAGCGGAATTGTTACGAATGTGGGGGAAAAGGAAGGGGGGGGGGGTCTTGGTTTCCCACCCAATCTCTTGACATCTCAGCTTCCCCTTTTGGGCTGCCTGCCTTCCGGCGCTGCTTCCGTTCCATTTGGCGGCGCAAGCCCATTTGAAATCTGCAGCTGGTTATGCAATACGCTAACTGTCAACTGTCGTCCAGCCGAACATCCCAAGCCGCTATATCCCCCTGCACACACACACACACACACACACACAAACATATTGTATGTATATGTATGGTGCATCCCATTCGCCTGTCCAGGTGAGCAGCTGCTGGTTCCAAATACGACAGGCAGCAGTTACGTTACGTAGTATACAAAAGAGCAAAAAAACTAAGGGGAGGGTGGGGTGTAGGGTGCACAGGGGCTTTGGAGACTGCAACTGAGGTTGGCCTTGCATGTTCGTGTGTGGCATGTCCCTCGACCTACGTCTACGCCTTCGGCCCCCTCATTTGCCGCACCTTGCTGTTAGCCAGCAGCATCGCCATGCTACAATGTTGTCTGCCATTGTTTGCGCGTCGTTTGGAAACAAGCTGCAACAAGCAACAACAACAACGACAACAACAATAACAATAACAGTAACAAAAGCAATAAAGAATTGCCTTTAGCGCAAAAGGGACAAAGAGTAGAGAGAGAGAGAGAGAGAGAGAGAGAAAAAAACAGAAGGAACAACAAAATTTTTGGCCAAGTGTAATCTAAGTGGCCAACGAAAGCGCCTGACCCTGCCCCATTCAGTGGCACGTTGTACACTGTTCGGGCTGGCTCGGTTAAGGAAACGGAAGCGGAGGCGGAGGTGGAGGCAGTGGCAGCGGCAGCTAAAGGACGCTTTGAGATTGCGGTCTGTGACCGCAGCAGTTCGAGCAGTTGCAGCCTGCAGCGCCTCTCTAGTTGAGCCAGCCAAGTGGCATCTTATACTCTTCTTTCTCTCTCTCTCTGAAATGAGCTCGATGTGCTTAGTCGATTAAATGGAAACAATTATAGCTTTGCATAAGTTGTAAGCAATGTTTAATATGCAAAAAAATGAATGTTTTAGCTTGAAATTTGCGCTTGCAATTTGAGTTTGAATTATGCAAGGGCGGTAGGGGGCGTGGACAAAATTTTAAAAATTGCTTGTGGCTCTAACTTTGAAAGTCTCTGAGAATTGGCTGCTCACACAGTTGGACGAATATGGCTTAACCGATCCTGAGCAAGAATATATATAGCTTATGGTGTTGCAGATTCTCTCTTCTGTCGTTTCTATCGTTTGCGTAGATCAAAACTAGCACCAAAACTTAATCAATTCAAACTTAAGTGAAACCACAAATACTTTAACTTATCACAGTTTGTAGCGGCACTTAAATCGTTGCAATATTTATCGAAGGCTTTAATGTTTCTGCGTCGCAAGTCATGGGTAAATATTTTGGCCGTAAAGCGTTTTGGCATTTAAATCTCATCACTAGCCTAATAATTGCATGCAAATTATTTGGTTTGTATGGCAAATTTTGCAATTTAACCCAAGCAGTTTGAGTTGCATTTGAGCTAAATTGAATTTTAAATGCTTCAATGATTGCATAATGATTGTAACCATACCTGAATGTCTCTGTGTCTCTGTGTGTGTGCGTGTTTGTGTGTTATCGAATTTGATTGAGCACTAAACATTTGATTGCCAGGTTAATTGAGGTCGCCTCTTGTAGCCACAACAACAACCGCAACTCCATCATCAGCCGGTTAATATCTGTCAATGTGACAGGTAATAATATTGCCCTCCCATTGCCAACACACTTCCTCTCCTGTCCTGTCCTCTCCCACCCACTGCCTAC
This sequence comes from Zaprionus ghesquierei, assembly GCA_018904095.1. NCBI lineage: Eukaryota > Metazoa > Arthropoda > Insecta > Diptera > Drosophilidae > Zaprionus > Zaprionus ghesquierei. The sequence continues at coordinate 4,931,614 of JAEIGP010000394.1, read as the reverse complement.
ACCTCCAGCTCATGCTGCTCTGCTCGACTTTTTCCACTCTGTGTGTGCTGGCCAAGTCAGTCAACGTCGTCGTCGTCGTTCTCTGGGAAATGGAAATATCCTCTCTATTATTCATCAGCAACAGAAAGCTGAAGCCAGTTAAGTATTGAAAGATTCGACTGGGCTATACTCTACATTACATAAATATAACCAAAACTAAAGGTTGAGTTATTATGGTCGAAGAACAAAGCATTTTCTAGCTATACATTGAAAGTAGTTAATACGATTTTGGAACTCTTTTGATAGTCGGGATAGGGACCCGCAGTTAGTGTAGCACTTTTACTAGCAGTCTCATTGATGGGGCGCGTTCTGGGTACGCAAATGACTGCACTTTGGGCTTTCGAGCTTTGCATGCATAAGGTATGATTGATATTCAAACGGAAATTCTGAAAATCTGGCAACCGCAAAAGCAGGGAGCAGGTGAAATGGTACGCAATGCCAGCTAGTCAGACGATTAATTGCACAGTTGGCTCGTTTTGACGTTAAAGGTTTAGCTGCAATTCTTTGATTATTGACAAAATTTAATTCTATAAAAATGATATTATTATTATTTCTTTATTTGAGAGGTTACTTATTTATCTAAGCCAAGTTTTACTAGCATTAAAAAAAAACAAGCAGTGGAGCTACGGAAATGTTTACATGAATAACTTGTGTGTTTATTGTCTGGTCGGATTGTAATTTTGGGAATTGATTTAAATTGTATTAATCTATGTTCATATTAAAACAGAATGCTGTAACTTCAATACTTTCCCTAATAATCGTAAATTATCAATTTGCGTGGGCGGTGGGCGTGGCATTAAAAATTGAAATAAACTCGATCAACCTACGGTATACAGGGAAGGTTCCTGTTTGTAATAGCTAAGATCCAAACATTTAAACGTACAGACGGACAGACGGGCGGACGGACAGACATGGCTCAATCGATTGCCATGTTGAATGCATTTGCATAGTATAAAAACAAGATATTATTATAAACTTATTCTCCGCTAACTTATCAAACTAAATTTAAAGATAAACATTAAAAGTTTCTTCAGTTTCATTTCGAGAACCCTATTGTAATGTTGATTATGCAAAAGTGCAATGAAAACTTGGTAGACTAAACCGCAATATAAGCTTAATTAATTTCCCATATCGTACCTATGTTAAGCATGATTTGAGGGCTGTGCTGAGAGCTCCACACAAAAGGTCTACCAGATGCTTGACAAAGTCATAACTATTTATATCAGTTTGCATGCCAAGTGAACTTCGTCATGTAGTTCCGCTTTGATCCCCTTGTAGGTTTGGGGGTAAGGGACGGAAGTGGGGGGGGGGGTGACCCAGAGAGGTCGCACATAAATGTCAACATCGAAATAAGCCACTCGCGAGAAGGAGCATTTTGAGAGAAGGAATGAAAATTCCCGTGTTTGCATGTGACGAGGACAAATCCAGTGCCAGAAGCTGTCACTTTCGGAGTGTAATAAAAAGCGAAGGAGGTGTGGAAGGAGGCAGAGAGCAGGGAACACGGAGATATGTCAAAAAGGGTCCGCCAAACAGACGGCTTTTTGTGTGTGCGAGTGTGTGTGGGTGTGTGTGAGTGCACAACAAATAACGAGCCGAGAATAAAACGCATGCAAATAAGGCGATGAATACGTAAAATAGATGAGGCGCGGAAAATGCAAATCCAGAGTCAGAAAAAGAGAGGAGAGACATGTCTTTTGCCTGCGTGCCAGCGTGTGTGTGTGTGTATATGCGGGTGTGCGTCTGTGTGTGTGTAAAGTGCGGGGTAACAAAATGACGTCAGCAAATAAAAGGCTTAAAGCTTAAGCGCGGCTGCCATAAAGGGACACAAGGCACAGGCAATGCAAACAAGCGGAGAAACATCTAAATTGTTGTACGCACACACACACACACACACACACACTGGCGCACATGCACAACTACTACATATGCATACGCATGTACGAACATATGTAAAGTCGGTACAACAAGAGCGAAAAGTTTCGTCGAGTTGCGCTCTCTCTGTGTTCCTGTCTGTATGAACACATACCCTGCAGTGAATTGCTGCATAGGGTATATCCAGCTGGTTGGCAACTCACGTGGCAAGTGTACCCAGTAATAACAGACAGGTATCTTGCAGCTGAGCATACCCGTTGAAAGTAATGAAAAGTTTTTTTTGGACTTTTATTTAGTTTTTCTTTTGCTGCTTCCCGTAATTGTTGTTATGTTTTTTCTGTGTGTGTGTGAATGTGTGTGGTAATACCCTGGCTTGTTTGCAACTCCCACGCCATCCCTTTCTTTCTCCGTCTCCGTCTCTGTCCATCGTTTTTCCTTTTCGCCACTGCTTCACCTACATTATTTGCCGTTTGTTGGGACCATTTAGTTAACTTTAAGTGTAATTTATTATAAATTAATGCCTGCTGCTTAGCAGCCAGAGAACTGTCGACTGCCAGCCGAGAAAGAGAGACGGAGAGAGAGAGAGAGAGAGGCAAGAGTTAGTGGTTGTGGAGTGTTTGCGTTGGTTGGAAAAGCACTCGACGCTGAAATCTCACTAAATGATCCTCAGTCTGTTTGCTTTGTTGCACTTTGCCTTTGCTTTCATTGTTTAAATTGCTTCTTGCAAATTGTTCATAATATTTTCCAAGGCAGGGAATTACTTTAAAGTTAGAGATTTAAGAGTATATTATATATCTAACGAAATCGAATATCCAATTAAGGATTTTCGCTGCCGCACTTCGGCTGCATATTAAGTATCTTTTTATGCATTAAACACACACGCACACACATACATGTATAGTATCTGAGTACGTGCATGGTATAAGGAGTTGCCAAAGGCAGAACCTTTTTTACAGTCGCCTTGGCGGGGAGTTTTTTAAGTTTTTTCAAGGTAAAAACTGTTAGGGAAAGTGGAAGTTAAATCGAGAGGAAGGAGAGAAGGAGAGAGGAAAAGTTAGAGATATATTTTGAGACATTAAGAAACATGTATTATAAACTAAGTATGCTTTATATTTATGAAACGCCACGTATGTCAATTTCCTCGATCCCAATTTCACGTTGAGTTCAGAAAAAAAAAGGAAATTTTCCGTGTAAATGAAGTGAAAATTTGCTAGATATATTTGCATTTTTATGGCTGCAATTGCGCTTGGTTCGTGAAATGAGGCTTTAAAATTCCAACCATAAAAATTGTCCAAAAATACAAATAAACACTATTCTAAATATACAATTCAAAGTGTGCCAACATGGATCACGAAACTTGCAGAGCTATCGATAAATGCGAACCGATCTGTGTGTGCGGCCAGGGAGTGCGTGGGCTAATCGCCATGTTTGAGCAAGTCAATCTTTGTAGCCTGAAGACTACAAAGAGAGCACACGATCGGGATGGCACCAACATCAACACCAAGACCAACACCAAGACCAACATGTTGTCCAGGACAAGCAAGTGCGCGAGTTGCCAACGGCCAAAGATGCCTGCGATGAGAGCACGTACGCTCACCCTGCTGATCAATGGGCGACCGGTGGCTCGATCTGTCAAGCATTTGCCAATGGAGTGCGATCTGTGAGAAAGCCACACCTTAAAGGGCACCGTCTAAGCGTGTTCTAGTATTAAATTTTGATTAAATTGAAGAGAAATTGAATTTTATTCATGTAGCTAACATATGTGGAAGTGCCTTGGCCAGGGGAATTGCCATGCACAATCGCAATTTTGATTGTGCATTCCAGCGTGCACAAGTTTGTGCAAGTTTATCGACTTGCAACTTGCCAACTTGGCAACTTGGCAACTTGCAACTTTTTTATTGGCTAATTGTTTGTGCTTTCCACTCGAACAGAATTCCCTGCGTTCAAAGGAATGCGGAAATGTGGCCTGGCTCTGCCTTTGCTTTCCTTATTGAAATACACTTGCGAAAGTAGAGATAGATACTAACAGATACATATGTATGTAAAAGCAAGCTTAACTTGCGGTATTGCATGTACAGATACTGACTTTAAAGAGCTGCAGATGCAATTTAATACCACTGTGCGTGTAGATACAAGTTGATTATGCAGTTCTTCATTAAATACTCAAGAAAGTATCTTCGTTTCTATAAATAATGCAAGTAAGTAAATTTTCTAGGTTATGTTGCTCAGAAAGTGAGGTTATGTGGCATGTTAGTGATGCAAGTGAATACAGATAGCTTATCGATAGGTTTAGCTATGCACGCAGATCTACTTAAAGTTGCAAATACTAAGATGGAGAGCCTAACTTACTTAAGCTTTACTATCTGAATGGAATTTCAGTTACCTATTTGCGCTACGCAATCTCTTTTAGTTACCGATACCATCACCATAGATACCGCCAGTTACAGTTGGACTTCCTGATGCGACGCATTAAAGGCTCAACTTGCTGTGTGCACACCACAAAGGCAGGAGGGTTAGAGTGGGAGGAGGAGGAGAGGATAAGAGGCAGGCGTGGCATATTTATTATTTACATATTTGCGTATTTATTATTATCAATTGGAATTTCAATGGAACTCAATTACCCCAACTCTCTATCTAAGCCCGGCCCCCTGGCGTGTCCATGGCTGATTGTCATCGAGCATGGACGATGTCAAAAACAGATGAATGCGAATTGCGTCTGCATTTACCGTCCATTAGCCGGATAAAAGGCAACACACACACACACACACACACACACACATGCACATAAATTCGATTACAGTTATCAGTGGCTGTGCGATTTCCATTGACTGGACTTTGAAGTGAGGTTAGCCCCCGTTATTCATTTACTCAAAAGCATCTCTCAAGCAGAGTCCTGTGTATTATTAAATTATGGGTGTATTAAATGGTCATACATATATATAAATATATATAGTATGCGTTTAATATAGCTAATTTGACCATTAACTTGCATATCTGTTCACATTCGACTGGTCTTTGTTGACTTGATGTGCTCTGAGTAGTAGATTGAAATGGTAGAAAGCTATGAAGTTTTGAATTGAAGTCAATTTGTCTGTTTATTTAGTTTAAGAATATATATATTTATATATATGTTGTATATTTGTTCTCATTCAACTGGTCTATGCGGCTGCAAAAAGCCTCGAGATATAGATTGCGTATTGACCATAATAGCAATCGATTTGCTTGTTTATATTGAACAAGAATATATATATATTGTATTGTACATATTTCTTTTCTTCTTTCTCTTAGTTTGAGATGGTAGCTAGTTTGGATTATCAATATTCCTATTCATATTGTTCAAGAATATATATATATATATATATTTTATGGAATTTATCTTTGACTCAATTATCTTTTACAGTCTCTCGATTTCTTTCTCATTCTCTTTGTCTATATATTTTTAGTATAATGAGTAGAATATATATAGACATATACACGTATATACACAGTAGATTTGACCAATTGTGCGCTTCCACACGGAACTAATGTATATTCCAAGTTGCTTCAAATTTTTGGCCCAACTTTTCTTTGGCCTTCTTGTTGTTCTTCCTGGCAACCGTTTGGAGATGCTTGCGAAAACTTGCTCCGAGCATCGCACACTATTATCGATATACATACGTATATCATATGAACACACCCATCCTTGCGCACACACACACACGCACAAGGCACACACAGAGAAAAAGGCAACATAGACAGGAACATTGTTTTATTTGGCCAAGCTTTGTTTTGTGTTTCGCTTGAGTTGTTAAAATTTTATGTCCCAAAATTTACGTGTTGCACGCCGCATGCTATCACCGTGAGATGGCACGGGTAGATGGCAGGGCGTGCGTGGATGTGGATGCGGGGGATGAAGGGGCGTGACAATTGTAGGGCAGGCAAAAGTTTTGTGGTTTGCCACGCATTCTGTGTTTGCGTTATTCTGCTTCTTTTCTCTACGTTTTGTTTACGCTGCTTTTGTTGCCTTTACTGTTCTTGTTGTTGTTGTTGTTGTTGCTGTTGTTTTTTTTGTTGTGATTTATGCGATGGAAATGCGTAAACTTTTTGGCGCTCATATTTACATTTTCAGTTGGTTTTATGACTGTCCGTTTTGCTTGCCACCGCCTTCTTTTGGCTGCAGCTCGCACGTTACACGTTACGCATTCGCCGCGTATGACAGGTCCCCACATTACATGGCCAGAGCAACACAGGCAGGCAGCAACAGCAGCAGCAGCAGCTGCGTATTTTTCCAACTGATTTACTGCACTATGGTCACGCCCACTTCCACTGCTACTGCCACATGCCACATGCCGCCCCCTTCCTCTACGCTTCTCATACGCTTCGCTTGAGCCACAACAATTCAAATTAAACAATAAAATGGGCGCCAAAAACAGTTGCGGTTTTCTCTTCGCCTCTTCCTTTCTCTCTCTCTCTCACTCGCACACATTCTCCCTCTCTCTCTATCTGACTATTTTTACCGTTTGCAGCTCTGCTCTGGCGCGCTCTGCGGTCGACCGCAGCATTTGGCAGGCGACGCCACGCTACGTAGGTAGGTGGCAAGTGGCGCTGCTGGGCGTGGGGCGTGGCAAGGAATGTCGCTCGTTTACATCACATGCCAATTTTATGAATTCAACACGCAAAAATCTTGTCGTTTCTCGCCATTAACAATTAACGAGTTGAGGGCGGAAAATCAGTTTGACATGGGCAATTTTAAGGCACATTTATATATCCGATAATATACTTTAATATATAAAGTACTTAAAGAAACGATTATGCATTAAAAAGTAAAAGAATATGAAACGATATATTGGTCAGATATTAACAAGTTGCAAACAGGGAAAGTTTCATATCGAGAAATTGGCCGATAGGTTCTTTGTCAGCTATACGATATATCGGTCTGATCTTACTGCTGCCGACTCATTTTCAGTGTACAGCAATAGGAATCATATATACCAAGTTTAATTGAGATAGCTCTAAAACGTAAAGATTACTTTGAATTGCAACAGAAAGACGGACAGACGGACAGGTCGACATGGACTTCATATCGTATACAGTGTTGGAAAAAATAATAGAAAAAGCTTGTTTTCGTCCATTAACTTGAAATATTTCATAGGAAAAGAAACTAAGATTTATTTAATTATTTTTTTTAAACATATATATAGGAAACTTATATAATAAGGAATACAAATATTTTCTTTTGATTTTCCATTAACGTAAAAAATTAATTTCATTTTTTGAGCTTGGAACAATTCGAAGATGTTTCTATTCTTTTTTTCCAGCCTAAACACGTGGTAACCTGCAAACTTAGCGAACAGCGCAAAGATTTGCTGCGAAAATGACTCAAAAAGGAGAACAAAATAAAGCACCGTTATTAGTGCACATGTGTAATTGGTTTTATGCATATATTTTTCGTACATAATTAGCAATTGGGATTGAAGCGCAAAGAAGAATATTTTTTCTATTATTTTTTCCAACACTGTATGTCTTCTTAGCTTCGTTGCAAAAAGGGTTTATAGAGATAGTAGTGCGATAGTAAGGCAAAACTATCGAACATATGGGCAAGAAAATTGAAGAACTTCATTCATTATAAAGTTTACTCTACTGCTTCGCCAACTCTTTTATTTGCGAAAAGGTATGTTATAGTAAAACATGCAAGAAAGCTTATCCGATTGTTACCAAATTTTCAAAGATAATCTGGCTAGCTATAGTTCTCATGTAAACCGAATATTTACAATATGGCATCAAAATTGCGCTGGTAATCACTTTCTTTTGATTTACGGGGGCGGCATGGGGCGTGGTCAAAATCCAAAATAAGCTTGATCAGCGTGCAATAGTAATATATATTGTCACCAAATTTGGTAGTCTTAGCTCTTATAATAGCTGAGATCTAGGTGTTCACACGGACACACAGACGGACAGACGGCCAGACGGACATGGCTGAGTCAGAATATATACATATATACTTTATGGGGTCGGAGATGTCTCCTTTTGCCTGTTAAATATATTTTCGATTTGAACAAAGTTATAATACCCTTCTACTCTATGAGTAGCGGGTATAATTATTTCAACAGAAAACATTTTTAGTTCTTTTAGTTCTTTTTTAGAAAAATGTACTTTAAAGACTTTCGTGCTCTCTGTCTGCAATGCTTATCGATCTGCCGGATTATTGCGATGGCAGCAACTTCAAATCGTTTTGCACGAATCGATTGCAAACTTGGCGCATTCTCAACTTGCTTTCCATTTATCAAATGCTCATCATAGAAAAGTTGCTCCGTCAGAGGCAGCAGCAGCTGGCTTCAATTACCAACTTGGCACTTGGCACTTGCCACTTGCCACATTGCAGCATGCAGCATGCAACTTCAACTGCAACTTCAGCTTGCAAGTTTCTCTGCTAATAAACAAATCAACTGACGCTCAACAAAGTTATGCAAAGCGCATTAGGCGGATGGGCGCGGGCGTTAGGGCGAGTGGGCGTGGCACTGCCGTCTTCATTTGTATGATGTCAGTTGGCGACAAGTTTGCAGCGGCAACAAGGAGAACGAAAGCGAGAGACATTTGCAATTTTTGTTGCCTCGGTTGGCGGAATGCGAACTGAGTTGCTCTCTCTCTCTCTCTCGCTCTTTCTGTCTCTGTTTGTCTGCGGGTGTGAAATGCAAATTGCAATAAAAACTTTCAGCACCTGCTGACAATGCAAAAGAAGCAGAGAAAGAAGAAGCAGAAGAAGTGGAGAAAGAGCAGCGCTTTTATAATTTAATTAAGTTGCAAGGCAAACGAAAAACGCTAAAAGGAAATTCGATAAAAAATTTCGGAAAATGTTTTGCGGTTGCCGCTGCTGCTGACCTGCACTTGGGTTAACGGTTTAATGCAGGTGGAGGTGGGGGGGGGAGGTTGAATTTAAATATGAAATTGCTTGGCACACAATTTGCCTGGAATGCCTCGTATCCAATGATCCCAACGCAACCCGCCCAACTCCCTGCGCCTTGAGCTATTTATTTTGCGGTTTGCCGGGCAGAAGGACAGCCGGACAGCGGGACAGCGGGACAGCCGGAACGCTGCATGTGTGCCACGTCAGCCACATCCTTCCGTCATGGACGCATGCAGGCATTTTATTGTGCACCGGGCAGCTGCTGCAGCTGCTGCTCCTCCAAATGATGCCCTGTGGCAGTCAACGAGAGAGCAGGCTGGGGGAGAGGGGAAGCCGGAGGCCGGAGGTCAGTGTGTGCTCCTGTGTCATGTTTGCGCAATGAAATACGCTGCAAATTGTGCGCAATGACGCAATTGAAATGCAATTTAAAAACGCACCAAAAAAATGCCAGGCCAGAGCCGAAGCCCAAGCCCAAGCCGGAGCCAGCAAACTGAGAAAATCTCGGAAAATACTCAACCACTTGGCCAGGTTGCAATTTCAATTTCCACTCACCCCAATCCCCCATTCACTTTTATGCGTGCCATTTTTGCATACCCTACAGCAATGAAGGTGAACTCAGCTCAGGGTAGTTACGTAGAAAAGCTACAACAGCCGGATGAGCTCTTCTATGCTAAGCGATTTTTGTGTTGCATACTTTCGGGCGCGGCCTACTAAAATGATATATTCTATAGCTTTCACGTTAATTAGGCGTTTAAAATGAAATGTAGAAATGATTTGAATAGTTCTTAGTTTTAACACACATCAAAAATGAAAATGAAAGCCTTAAAACTACGCTTGGAATTCGCTGTTTCTGCACGGTGGCGTTAGGGGGCGTGGCCAAATTTTAAAAAAAATTCGGTTGCTCTAGCTTTTACAGTTGCTAAGGTATAGGTTGTCATACAGACAAATGAGACCATATTGTTTCGACTGTCGACGCTAATCAATAATATAGACACCGCGTATTTCTCGTTTATATTCCTTTTTTATCCCATGGCTAAAAAAACACATACATTTTGAACTAAGACTATCAAAATTTAAAGTACATGAAATTTAGATCGATTATATGGGGTAGAATTATTTCTCGATCAGTTTTAACAGGCGTCTACCAGGCGCAGCTGCTGCTCGGACGCATGCGCCGATTGTCTTCGGTAGCTGAAGGCGTAAGGGATAAAGAACAAGATAAAGATAAATATATAGCGTGAGTTCGATATACACTTACGTGTCTTAATTGTAAAGTAACTGTGATTCTTAGTGATCACCGCCAAATGACTCTCAATGATTCCAATGCTGGCATTGTCCAGCGGCAGCAGCGTATTGGACTTGAAGTTGCCAAGCTTGTCGATTACCACATCAGCGGGCAGTGGGAATGTCTCGGTCAAATGACCCTCGATCGGTTGGGCATCGAGTTGTCGTTGCTCCTGCTGCAGTTGCTCCTGTTGTTGCTGTTGCTTCCACAATTGCTGATCCATGAGTGCCAATTTGCGGCGCTGTTGCTGTTCCATTCGTGCCAGATGATCCTGACGTGCCACATGCTGGGCTATCTTCTCGTTCAGCTCGTGTAGCCAACCATCTGCGCTGGGATCACCGCTCATCCGTTTGTCTCTCAGCCCATGGGTGAAGTGAGACTCCTCGAATTTGGCCACTGTTTTGGCAACGCGACCCGCTTGGCTATTGAGCTGGTTGCACTTCGTTGACTGTTGCTGCTGTTGCTGTTGTTGTTGCTGTTGTTGTTGCTGTTGTTGTTGTTGTTTCATCTTTTCGCACGATTTATCGGGTATCGCCTTGCAGATACCCTCGAATTTCTCAATTAGAAATTTCACACTGCGATTGTGATGAATATTCGAGCAGGATACATGTTTCTTATCCATGTTGCAACAGCGCAAAGCAATCGATATACACACACATATATATATATATATATATATATATGTATATATGTATATATATATATATATGTGTTCCTTGGTATTGGTATTAATCCCCTATGAAAATACAAAAGGTTGAAATCTAGAACTATCTAGAGATTTGTGGAAAGATCCAAAACTTAAGTAATTGTTTTATTGTCGAGTCGTGTGCGAATTGTTCAATAATCTGCTGACAAATGTCTACCTCGTGTCCCCCAGCCTGCTCAGCTCGGGGCGGAGAGTTTGCTTAGTGTTTGCTTTGTTGTTCAGTTGTTCAGTTGCTTTGTTGTCTTGTTCTCGTTGCTCTGTCATCGCTGTGACTTGTTCTCCTGCTGGCACATCAATCACAATCAGCGTGCCAGCCATTTATGGCTGCCTGTTGGCTGTCGTTCGTGGCGTATTACACATACGCCCCGTGGCCAGTGCGATGTCCTCTGCCTCGTGTCACGTAGCTTAAGCACATTAACACAACGTGCCAAGTCATTGTCAGCGTGTCATCCCCCTCACCCCCTCCCTTCCTGCCTTGTTGAATGACTCGTGCTTTATTCATTCATTCATTCAGTTCACAAGTCAGCAGGAAATGCAATTTTAGAGCGCTTGTGATTTTGGCTATTTTCGGCTACATTCAAATAGAATTTAACTAAGAAGGTTCTGCAGTTTAGTCAAAAAACACTTGAATGTAGTGCCAATATTAGGGACAGCTAGGAAAAGAGGCGTGGCAGAGCCCACAAAGTGCATAAATTGCTGCTCGATGCGATTTAGCTTTGTTTTGTTTGTATGAACGCGTTGTTCTCAGCAACTATGATAGCTAGAGTTACCAAAGTTTGCATGCAGGTAACTCTATGCCAGATGTAGCTTGAGAGTAGTTTAATTTTTTAGGTGACACGCCCACCGCCTACTAAAAGCTTATGGTATTTGAGTTTGAAAGGGATTTTTGAATAGTTTGCTGCTTTTATGCACTTGAAATCAATTTTTGCTTTGCTTGCATGTATATCGTATGTGCATATAACTTCCTATTCAAGTTGGCTTAGTTGCTTGGGCGTTTTGTGTGGGGAACATTGTAAATGTGCGCATCGAAACGCTGCTAGCCGCATAATTTGCATGATGATTGTCAACCAAAAGCTGATTACATTCAGTTGCCTCTGTGTTTGTGTGTGTGTGTGAGTGTGTGTGCGGGCACGTAGCGACCGTTAGCCAGCAGCAGTGGCAGCGGCAGCGCCGTCAGAAATTAGAAACGTGCCAATTGGAATGCAAAACGGAAGAGCGATGGCATTGAACACGAATTCGTCGTATCAGTTGCACGCAGCCAATTGAAACGAGCATGACGAGCAAATTGTTTAATTAGCATGCTATCTCTCTCTCTCACTTGCTCTCTGTCTGTCTCGCTCTCATTTTACAGCACTCTGCAAAGCGTCGTCGTCTCTTCGATGCATCTAATTGGAATTTTGAATGTTCACATTGGAATTGAGTTAACCATTGGATAAGCCGCTGGCAAATTGCGCCTGGCACAGCGTGGGGCAACACACAGAGTCAACAAGGAGAAGAAGAAGAAGAAGAAGAGGAACCATCGAGCTGCAGTTGCAACAGTTGCAAGTTGCAACTTGCTAGGCCGCCACATTGGAAGGAAAACGGCTTTTTACGGCAGTTAATAAGTTTTTAACTGGTTCAACCATTGCCCGCGAGCTAAGGCAGCTAATGGTGGGTGTTGACAGGCAAAGGAGGAGGTGATGGGGGGGGAGATGGTCTGGTTAACTAACCCTGCATTCCATTCCTTCGTACAGACGAGAAACACAACGCTGACAGGCGATGAACCCGACGAGGAGCAGATGACGTTGGGCACAGAGGACGATGACGATGATGAGCAGCAGCAGCAGCAGCAGCAGCCACCACCACCACCGCCGCCGCCGTTGGACGTGGAGCAGCCGGCGGCACAACGCCAGCAACAGAAGCAACAACGACGCCAGCGGCAACGCAAGAAGGTGACGACACAGCAACAGCAGCTGCAGCAACGCAATCGCGCCCACTCGGACGTGGACACAGACTCGAGCTCATGCGAGGCAGCTGGCATGGGGTCAACAACGCGGGTCAGCTATGCGCAGCGCAATCTCAGCGAGCAGGTTGTCTACGAGCAGTACAACGATGATGAGGCAGACGATTACGATGATGACGAGGAAGACGACGACGACGACGACGAAGACGAGGATGACGAGGAGGAGCAGGAGCAGGATGCAGAGGAGGTTGATGCAGATGAGGACTATGATAGCTATGAGCCATTGTCAGTGCAGTCGAAGGCGAAGCAGCAACAGCAATCCAGCTTGACGCTGAGTGCGCGTCGCTCAGTGGGCGCAGCAGCAGCAGCTGCTGGAGCTGCAGGTAGCCCAAGTTCGCTGCCCGTGGACAGTGGCAGCCTGAGGCAGAAGCGAAAAACGAAAACGCGTCAGTTCTCGCAGCGCAGCAGCTCCTATGCCGTCGATGCTGGACGTGGTGAAGAGGATGCGGATGCACTGGACAAGCGTCGCTGCATCTCCAAGGGGCAAATGCGGGGTAAGTAATGGGCGGCAATTCGGCATATTGGCATTTCACGTCACTCTTGACAGAATTTCGGGAGGCTTTTCGTTTGTTCGACAAGGATGGCGATGGTTGCATCACCAAGGAGGAGCTGGGCACCGTTATGCGTTCGCTAGGTCAGTTCGCACGCGTCGAGGAGCTGCAGGAGATGTTGCAGGAGATCGACGTGGATGGTAAGTAGAAGAGAGCAGATTTCATATATTTGCTTCTTGTTATACCATTCGACCATTGAAAATGCTCAAAAGAGGGTATACTTAGTTTGTGCAAATGTACATATGTAGCAGGCAGAAGGAGGCGTGGCAACCCCGCAAAGTAGATTGAGGCATGTCCGATTAAGCCATGTCCGTCTGTCTGTCCGTCTGTACGTTTGAACGCCTAGATTTCAGCTATTATAAAAGCTAGAGACAGCAAATTTTACATGAAGGTTCCTGTATACCATAGGTAGATCGAGTTTATTTTCAATTTTTGTTGCCACGCCCACCGCCCAAGCAAATCGATAATTTACGATTATCAGAAGAAGTATTGAAGTTACAGATTTCTGCATACATATATCTAATTTAAACAATAGTCGGATGAACTTCTGCAGTGTTTTTTGATGGAAATAAAAGTGTGATAATTTTTTTAAAAACTGGGCGCATGGTATCTTACTTTCGGGTGCGTTCGACTGTTGCTTTCCTTACTTGTTTTTTTTTTTCATCTTTTCGTTTTCCTTTATGTTTTTCACTCCTTCCTCTCATCTTCTCTGCTGACCCCGATCCCTAACCCTTTCGCCCTCTGACTCTTTCTACTATTTTCCCTCCTTGACTTCCGCTCTCTGTTTACTATCTATGTGTCCATGTCTATCTTACTCCTTCTAAAATATTTGCGTACTTTTTTCTTCTTCTATCTCTGTCTCATTTCTACTCTTCCTTCTCCTTAACCTATGTTCCTTTTTCCTTTCACTAATTCCATCTTCCTTTGTATTTCTCTTTTGTAACATTTCCTCACTCTCCTTCTCCCTCTTCTCTCTTGCTCTCTCTCTCTTGTCCTCTCTCCCCTTCTCGCTCTCTGTAGGCGATGGCAACGTCAGTTTCGAGGAATTTGTGGACATCCTTTCGAACATGACCTACGAGGACAAGTCCGGGCTCTCCTCGGCCGATCAGGAGGAACGCGAACTGCGCGACGCCTTTCGTGTCTTTGACAAGCACAATCGTGGCTACATAACCGCATCCGATTTGCGCGCCGTGCTGCAGTGCCTGGGCGAGGATCTCGACGAAGAGGACAGTAAGTTGAGCCCACTTCCTCGCTTCCCCTTCACCCCGCACGAGATAGATAGTAAATAATCTCCCCCCCTCCGCCTTACCCCCCAGTTGAGGACATGATCAAGGAGGTGGACGTGGATGGCGATGGACGCATCGATTTCTATGAGTTTGTGCATGCTCTGGGCGAGCCGGAGGATTCGCAGGAGAACGATGACGATGAGGATAATACAACATCGCCGCTGCCCACGCCCAAGTCCGTTGTCTCGATGAGCTACGAGTAGGCCCAAACCAAACAATGTCAAACAATTTTCAAATAATCCCATGCCGATAACGATAACGATAACGATTACACCACAGCTGATGGCCACAGCCATTGTTCGATCTCATGCAATAACGAAGAGTATTAAACAAAGTATTCAATAAATATATGAATTAATTAACAACAATTACAATTACTTTACTGTGCATTGTGCCACAGACAGCGTAAATTTATCGATAATTATTATATTGTAATTCATACTAAATAAACTTAATTATAAATCCATCGATAAATACTCAAACTCAAAAATCAAAGAAAAAAATAATCAATTATGATAATCCAAATACTTAACTCCAAAACGATAACATACAATAATATCGAGCAGCACTAATTTCCGATAACACACAACTAACTTTTTCCCTTTCCTCCAATCTCTCGCTCTATGCACATAATATTAATCTACAAACATTAATATGATAAAGTATTGCGAAACTTTCTTCAACATGAAACATATCAAAGACGCCTCTGTAAAACGGAAATCCTTTCACTTCGCACACACACACACACGCCCACAGTATTGTTGCCCAATTTTGAGGCGCTTTTACGATTACTTCAACAAAAATAAATCAAGAATTTAGCGTTATATATCAAATACGATACGATATTTCTCGGCGGACTGAGACACAAAACAAATGACGACGACGACGACGACGAACTTACTTAGGCAATTGCTCCACTTCTGGAAAATCGAAATATGCATATACATAATACGAGCATATATATTATATAGTAATCTAGCTAATACGAGATGGCAACAACTTTAATTAATATTTAATGTAAAATTTTTATTCAATTAAAAACAAAATCGAAATCGAATCTAACAAAATAAACGCAATCAAAATACAAATTAACAAAAAAAAAAAAAAAAATGGCAAAATAATTTCTGTTAATTGTGGGAAGCGGTTTATCTATAATCTATTTGAGAAAGGGGGCGGGGGCGTGGGGGGCGTGGCTAATTGAGTGCACGCCGCGCTGCAAAAAGCAATCAACGCAATCAAGTTTTAACCTCATTTTTTGCGCTTTCGCTTTTATCCTGCATCCACTTGACCCCGGCAATTTGTTGTAATTTGCAAATAAATTATGATATATGTATGTCGAGAGAGCGAGAGCGAGAGAGAGAGAGAGAGAGAGAGAGTGATAGATATGCATATCTTGCTAGGGGGCTTTGTAAATATTTGCATGTCGAGTGAAAGCGCGCCGAAAAGTAGGCAACACTTTTTGTTGCCGCAATCAATGCGGGGCAGCAGCAGCAGCAGTTGGTTCCCCAGGCGCACATTCAGCAGCCATTGGCCGCAAGGACATGCGGTAAGTCGTCGTCGTCGTCGTCGTCGTCGTTGCCGCCGGCAGCTGCGTTGGCAAAAGTCGCATTAATGGTCATGTAAACGACGCAAGTCAAGTGCTCAGCCAGCAAATTATTAGGGCTCCCCAGAGCTCGGCGAACACGCACACACCCACACACGCACACACATATGCTCGCACACCCATGCACAGCATACACAGCCTGCTAACGAGCTGTGCGAGCTAAGTCGCTCTGCGCTACACGCTGCGTATGCGTAATATCTGTTGTCAGCTCGTCCACTTGGACTATGATTTGTGTGCCGTAAACAGTGTGTGTGTGTGTCTATGTGTGTGTGTGTGCGAGGCAATAACAAATACATTGTCACCAGCATTATATTCACTTGAACCTGCGAGTGCCGTCTGCCCTGGTCTGTCCCTTGTCCCCCAACCCGCTGGGAGCAACTTTAAAAAGGGATCGACTGCGGAGCATCGCTTGACAATTGATGGGCAGCAAATCGATGCGTCAAGTGTTGGGTCAGCCCACCCGCACCACCCGCACACCTCCTTCACCCTCTTCTTGACTTCCCCTTGTCAATTTGCCGCACAATCAGGCCCGAGCCTGAGTGCCTTGCCTTCAGTCTCTGTCGCCCTTTTCCCTTGCGGCCCTTGGCAGCTCGTCCGCTTCTGCTCGGCTATTCCCATTTTCCCAATTCCCCCAGCCACTTTTTACTTTTTTAATTATAAGCCGTTAAATCGTTGTTGTTGTTGTTGCTGTTGCTGTTGTTGTTGCCTTTTGGCTGATTAACAACTTTGAAACAAGTTTCGCCTCGGCCTAATCGCCCCGGCGCGGTCGCTTGTCAACTCATTGTGGCCAATTTGCGTGCCCATTCAACTGTGTGCCCAGCTCTGATCGGAGCTATATACATATATAGTATATATACGTAACCATTATAATTGTTAATATCCATAAATTCTATGGATTTGCGGTCATTATTTCTAATTAATTTTAATGAGAGCTTCCTTCGCATTGAGAGGCCTCAAGGCACGTCGAATGTGTCGTGTCTGGCCTGGCACGCCCCTTTTCTTCATTGTGTTCCGTTGTTGTTGTCGTACTGATTGATATACTGCTATATTGATGTATTGAAGCTGCGTGTGTGTGTGCCACATACTCGTAAATCACCAGCTGGGCCATCATGCTGTCCAGTGCCATTTGCTGCAGTCATGCGATTACCCTTACTTTCTTATGGATCTAACGGATCTCTGGAACTAAACTGACGTTTACTTATAGCTAAGACTGTTTTAGGGTTCTGAAGAGTTTTCTAAAATTTTTCTAAATCAAAAGTAAAATTTTCTAGATTTTTAAATGAAATTACATGAAATACTATATCAAAGTTAAAATCATTTAGATCTCTGGAACTAAAGGTGCTAGTGAGATGAAATTTCGTATGGAGATAGCTGAAAGTGAGTTACAGCTTAGACTGTTTTTAGGTTCTAGTATAAAACAAAAATTAACTTAATAATTAAGAAATAATATCCAATTTGATACTATTAAAATCATTTAGATCTCTGGAACTAAAGGGGCTAGTGTAATGAAATTTCGTAAGGACATAGCGGAAAGTGAGTTACAGCTTCAACTGTTTTTAGGTTCTAGTATAAAACAAAAGTAAACTTAATATTTAAGAAATAATATCCAATTTCATACTAAAATCACCTAGATCTCTGGAACTAAAGGTGCTAGTGAGATGAAATTTCGTATGGAGATAGCTGAAAGTGAGTTACAGCTTAGAGTGTTTTTAAATTCTGAAATAAAGCAAAAATGAACTTAATAATTAAGAAATAATACCCAATTTCATACTACTAAAATCACGTAGATCTCTGGAACTAAAGGTGCTAGTGTGATGAAATTTCGTATGGAGATAGCTGAAAGTGAGTTACAGCTTCGACTGTTTTTAGGTTCTGGTATAAAACAAAAATTAACCTAATAATTATGAAATAATATCCAATTTCATACTATAAAAATCACGTAGATCTCTAGAACTAAAGGTGCTAGAGTGATGAAATTTCATGAGGCACTAACTAACTACAATTACAGTTTAAACTAGTTGAAAGTGCTCGAAAATTTGCTATAATAATAAAAACTAGCTATGTCTCTGGAACTAAAAGTGCTAGAATGATGAAATTTTCTATATAGCTTTCTTAAACTTAAATGTAACTAAGCATTAGTTAAGGTTCCTTGATAAGTTGTAAGCTGTAATGAAATATACCCAAAAGCGACTTTACATATATGAAACTACTTGAAACTACCTATGTCGCTTGAGATAGTCTGATTTGCTTGAACCTCTTCAAGTTAACTTAGGGTATTCGCTGTGCTGCTTGTGCCTGTCTGCCTCTTGCAACGCATTTCTGTTGTTCTCCAGGCATTGTCATAATAAATACATAATTACAATGATCTTATATGCATTGTTGATGGCCCGAAATTGCCCGAAATGGGCATAAATCAGCTAAGCTCGTGTGCCAAATGCATGGAAATTATGATGGAGTGAGGGAGTGAGGGAGAAGGGGGCAGCGCCTTGCCTTGGCTTGTGCTCAAGTTTCATTCCAATATATATATATTCTCTCAGTGTACTTTAGTTGTGTGTATTTAATTAACTGTAATTTTAATTAAGTACGCGCGTTGGAAGTGTTTGTGTTTGTTTTTCTGCTCACATTCGTTTACAGATCGGAATCGAAACGTTCTTCTTCTTCTTCGTCTTCGTCTTGGTATTCGTCTTCTTCTTCTTGTTCTTCTTCCTGTTGTTGTTCGTGTTCTTTTTCCTGTTTGTCTGCGCTTCGTCGCTTAGAATTTAGTGTGTGTGTGTGTGTGTGTGTGTGAGTGAGTGAGGATTGCTTCTGCCTAGGCGTAGGCGGGGGGGGCAGGGGGAATTGTTAGAGAGAGAGAGAGAGAGAGCGTGCGAGCGAGCGGGAAATGCTTCATTCCTTTTCGACCAGCTTGGCGCGCAGCAGCTTCTCCAACTTGAGACAGAACTCGGATTTCGCAATACCCGTGTCCAAAAATACTTCCCCATCATGACGTTTTCTTACAACCAGAGCGGGCTCCACAGCGCCGCCATATGCTGCCAATCGCTGCTGCTGCTGCTGCTGGGTGATTCCATCAATGACGTCGTTCGCCGTCATCGTCGTCGTGGTCGCCTTGTCCTTCCCTTTCTTACCACCAGCACCGCCGCCGTCGTTTGCCACTTGCGTTCGCTGCCTTCTTGTGGCCTCGTCGACGCTGGTGCTGCTGGCGCCGCCAGACGCAAGGCTACGTAGAAATGTGTAGCCCGGCAGCCAGCGGCGCAGCAGGCGATCTAGGCGAGCCCATGGCCGCGTTCTGATCGTATGCGTGCTGCCCTGCTCCAGCGGCTCCACCGCATCGAGTTCGTTCTCCTTCTCGTTCTTTTTGTTGTTGTTGCTGGTGCTGGTGCAGTCACTAAGGGGCAACACAGCTTCCTTTTCAGCAAGGACTACATTGCTGCTTTTCATCTCCTTCATTGCCTTCTCCTCCTCCTCCTCCGTCGTCGTCGTCGTCGTCATTCTCTCGCTCTCGCTCTCGCTCACACTCACGCCGCCTCGCTGTCGACTCACCGTCCGTTCCGTCGTCGCTGTCGTCGTCGACGTTGTCATTGTTGGCGGCAGCGGCAGCGGCAGCGGCGGTGGCTGCCGCTGCCTGTACTCCCAAAGGCTGCTGCTCCTCATTGTCATCGCCCTGGGGCTATGCGGGAGTTGCAGTGGTGGCTTGCGATGCGACATGGAAGTATTTTTGTTTTGATTTTTTTAGGTTAGTAATTGATTAAAGTGTTCATAAAGTGCCGCTTGAGTGTAAAATATGAGAGTAAACTAAACATACTGACACATTCTGCTTGCCAGATCTCGAGTTTCGTTTGACGCGCTGACAGCCAGCGCCTGGCTGCGCTTGATTGGGGGGGAGGAGAAGTTACTCTGTAAGCCATGGCCAAGACTTGACTTCTACGTGCTGACAGTTGCCTCTCCTCTCCCTCTCTCTCTCTCTCTGTCTCTCTCTCCCTTTCTAGCTACGTGCTTAGCCCTGCACGATCCCAATCCCAGCTCCATCTCCATTAGTCCCTGTCCCTTCCCTTTCCCCTTCCTCTTCCTTTGCCCCTTCTTCATGCTTGCCTTAGCAACTTCAGCTCCATTTCTATTTCTATTTCCATTTGCCTTTGTCCTGCATTCCCTTGCATGATTTGCTGCTCCACATTATTAGCTTATTGCACTCTGTGCATGTGTGTATGTGTCTGTGTGTGTGTGCGTGTGTGTGTGTGTGTGTCGCCTAATGCGACCCCAGATAGACGGAGCCACTTTAAAGCTACACAACGACAGTTGCGAGTTGCATTTGCCACTGCACTCGCTCTCTCTCTCCCTCTAGCTCCCTCTCTTTCTCCCTCTCTCCCTCTCTCTCTCTCTCTGTCGCTCGAGGCAAACTGATTGCCCTGCAGCCATTTCAGCTTTAACTGAAACTAAAAACTACACACCCTACGCCTTTGCTACCCTTCGCCTTCCGAATTGATTATAACAATATATATCCCTGCTCCCTGCTCCCTCCTCCCCCCATCCTCCCCCATCCCCCACTGGCTGCACTCTCGGCATGCAACGATTTAGCCAGTTACTATTTATGCTGCCTGTTTTATTCGGGCGCTGCCCTTAAGCAGCTTTCCTACTTGGGACAACATTGATGGCATGCAATCACTATGTATACCCTGTAATTTGTATGCTCAATTGATTTCAGTACAATTTGTGCTGCACACTTTACATACAGAGTGTGATATGTGTAAGTTAAATGGGGCTTCGCAGTTTTTGCGCTAATCTCAGGAACTTGCATAGCTAGCGATATGAAGCTTTATACATAGCTTCTTGAGGTTTAGCTGTAGCTTAGAATATCTATTAGTTTCTTTAAAATTGTAGAAAAAAAAAACAAAATATGCGCGAAACAAAAACAAATTATTATAATAATTTTGAGTGCAATTTTTATTTAGTTGGTTTAAATGAAAATAGAATGGCCGACTCTATCTGTAGATTGATTTGACTAGTAAATGTAATGTATGTATATAACAGGAAAGAAAGGCTAACTTCGACACGCCGAAGTTTGTATACCATTGCAAGTACTCCACATATTGAATCGGCCGATAGGTTCTGAGGTAGCCTAATTATATATCTGGCTGACTTTAAGAAAACTTGCATAGCATTTGATGGACATACTTTGACATATATCGGAAAAGTTCCATAGCAATATCTTGAAAGGGAACAAAATTCGACCGATAGGTTGTATGGCAGCTATACGATATATCGGCCCGAACCGGCTAGTTCCAACTTATTTACAGCGTGCAGCATTAAGAAACATGTATACAAAGTTTCATCAATGTAGCTCGAAAACTGGGAGACTAGTTTGCGTTGCAACAGACAGACGGACAGACAGA